>SJYQ01001201.1:248304-281119 GCA_006410935.1 Redunca redunca
AGATGAGTATCTTTCTGATATATTTACCCTTTTATCTTTATAAGATGCTCAGATTTATCTTAATTAATGTGCTTAGTCTAAATAGAGACATTTTTTAGGGGCTAACTTAATCCATCCTTTTACATTCAATGTATTTGTTTCTTTATATTTAAAGATGTCTTTTATAAATAACACATGGCTGGCTATTGTTATTATATCCAGACTGACAATCTCTTCCTTTTAATTGTAGTGGTTATTATAGTTATATTCAATGTAATTAATGACATGACTGGATTTAAGTCAATGATTATGGGGGGTTTTTCTTCATCAATTTTTATCTACCCATTCCTGATTTTTTTTGGAGGGGGGTATTCAAAAATCTGATATTCCATTATTATTTCTGCTATATTCCTTTGCATTATTTTTAGAGGTTGTTCTGAATATTATAAATTATTTGCTTATCATAAATTACTTAGAGCTACCCCTGTACTAACTCAAATAAAATATTGGAAACTTGCAACAATCTTGTTGCATTTACTGCTCCATCTCAGTAATGTTGTGCTACTATTGCTATTATGGGAAACTAGACATTGTATATATATGTACGAACAATTATAAACCTACTTGATACAGTGCTATAATTTTCACATTAAGCTATTCTAATTCTTTTAAGGAAAGATAGATAGACATTAATAGATAGGACTACATAGATACCTTTAGATTTTACATATATCAATATACATATATAGTATGTTTATCCACAGATTTATACTTTAAAGAGATATATTTACTCTTTCTTATAGATCCTACTACCTGGTATCAGTTTCCTTCAGCCTCAATACCTTCATGTAGCATTTCTAGTAGTATGGGTCTTTAAGCAAAAAATTCTTTTATTTTCTTCTTATAAAATATCTTTATTTTACTTTCATTTGTGAAATATACTTTTCTTTTTCTTATATATAATTTTGTGTAAGCAGATTTTTGTGCATATTTTTTAAATTAAAGTGTAGTTGATGTACAATATTGTGCCAATCTCTGCTGTACAGCAAAGTGACTCAGTTATACACATATATACATTCTTTTAAAATTTTTTATGGTGTTTATTACTGTTTATCAGAGGATGCTGAATATAGTTGACTGTGAAACATATTAGAACCTCCTTGTTTATCTACTCTAAATTTAATAGTTTGCATCTACCAACCCCCAGTTCCCAGTCCATCCCTCTCCATCCCCTATTCCTTCTTACATTTTTCTTTTTAACTTTTCTTTTAGTACTTTGAAAATATCAGTTCCTCTGTCCATGGAATTTTCCAGGCAAGAATACCAGAGTGAGTTGCCATTTCCTACTTCAAGGTATCTTTCCGACCCAGGGATCAAACCCACATCTCTTGCATCTCCTGAACTGACAAGAGGATTCTTTACCATTAGCATGACCTGGGAAACCCCATATTACATGTATGTTAGAGTTTCTGCTACTGTCCCACAGTCTGCTGAGGCTTTGTTCGTTTCTTCTATTTCACTTCTCTTTGTTCTTTTGATTGGATAGTTTATATTAATCTTTCTTCAATTTCACTAACTCTTATACCACCTCAAACCTGTTTTAAAGCTCTTCCAGTAGAGATTTCATTTCCATTATTGTACTTTTCGAGTTGATAATTATCATTTTTCTTTTTTTTCTTTTTACTAGTTTCTATTTCTGTGCTGAGGTTATCCATCTGTTCCACCACTGTGCACATATTTATCTTTAAGAACCTAAACATATTTGTATTTTTTTAAAAGTCTTTGTCTGCTCGTTGCAACATCTGGCTCACCCTGGGGTTTGTTTCCATTGATTTTTCATGAGTCAGGGTCACATTTTCTTTTATTTTTACATATCTACTCGTTTTTATTTGGATGCTAGGCATTATGAATGATACATTGTAAAGACTCTGAACTCTATTATGTTTATCTTTGGAGTGTTTTTTAAATAGATTTAATAAGGTATATTTGCCGACTAAGGTCCATCTAGTCAAGGCTATGGTTTTTCCAGTAGTCATGTATGAACGTGAGAGTTGGACTGTGAAGAAGGCTGAGTGCCGAAGAATTGATGCGTTTGAACTGTGGTGTTGGAGAAGACTCGAGAGTCCCTTGGACTGCAAGGAGATCCAACCAGTCCATTCTGAAGGAAATCAGTCCTGGGTGTTCTTTGGAAGGAATAATGCTAAAGCTGAAACTCCAGTACTTTGGCCACCTCATGCGAAGAGTTGACTCATTGGAAAAGACTCTGATGCTGGGAGGGATTGAGGGCAGGAAGAGAAGAGGACGACCGAGGATGAGATGGCTGGATGGCATCACTGACTCGATGGACGTGAGTCTAAGTGAACTCCGGGAGTTGGTGATGGACAGGGAGGCCTGGCGTGCTGCAATTCATGGGGTTGCAAAGAGTCAGACATGACTGAGCAACTGAACTGAACTGAATAAGGTATAATTGATATACAAATAAATATACATATTTATTGTGTGTAACTCAGTGAGTTTGGAAATAGGCAAACACCTGTGATTGTGTCACCACAATTAGGCGATAGACATATCCAACAGAGCGACTTTTAAAAAATTCTAGCAAGCACTTAACTAGTCAGACTGTCTTCTCTATGTTGCTAGTTGCTGAAATCTTAACTCAGTAATTTCAGCTTCCACCATTCTTTTGGTTCTATTTTGTTTTGTTTTCTGGCTCCTCTGTTTCCTCTGCAATTAGTGGTCAGCCAAGATACTGGGTAAATTTTACAGATTTAATTTGGGGCTCATCCTCTCTGTAGTCCCTTCCCTTTCAAGTTTTTCTCCCAAATGTCCTGACTCTGACAATATCATATGTATATTAATAGTGTGTTGCACCTCAAGCATAAGTTGTGTCTTTCTGCTATACTTGACATTTTTAGTTAGACCCACAAAAATACCGAGTTTCACCTCTTCAGCTCATCTTTCAAAAGTATCTTCTGCTCCAGTTTCTGCCTGTTTTTAGTCAGTCTTCAGTGCCTTCAAATAATACTTGGTTATTTTATTTTTTAATTCTAAGTTTGATAACTGTTATCAATGGGAAAGTTGTTCTAACTATCCCATAGAAATCAAGCCCCTAAAGCTTTTATTGTCACTCTAAAGGCTGACCATTCAAGAATCACAAGAGCCAACAGTGTTGAATAAGAAGTGTATAATGCATTTTAACAGAACATAAACCCAGGAAGAATCTGAGGGACTCGGCTGTCTCTTTTTCCTGAGTTTTCTTCAATCACAGACGTAAGAAATTGTACCGATTATTTTGTCTGTTTTTCCCCAGAAATTTTACAAAATAATTAGGACAAATCTGACAAGGACAATTTTTTGTCGAAAGAAAAGATTGTGGCAGTGTATGAAATCCTGCCAAATACCAGTTATTCCCCACCCTCTATTTCCCAGGTGCAGGTAGTTAAACAAATCAAAGTTATAGAAAATTCAAGTCCGCTTTTGTAATTGATAGGCATGACCTATTTTACCACATTAAGTCCCCCACTATGTGAGAAACTTGTAAAAAACAATTGGGACCAGCTGTTCCCTCTTTGTGCTGAGGGCCTAAAAGGAAGAAATAGATCAACTGTTGCATTGGAGATTAAGACCAACTATATAAGAAAATATTTCTCAGTGTTGAAAGTGATTAAATTTTTCAATGAACAACCAATGTTGGTGTCTGAGGGAATGTTTATGTGTGAGAGAGAGTGTGTGTGTGTGTACATGTGTTTGACTATCTCTTCTGTGTTTAAAAATGATAGTATATGCTTTTATCTTGTGTGAGGTTTTAATCAAAGCACTATCATAAAGGGTTGTATCAGATATCTAAAATATACCATTTTAAAGTTGCCCCTATTTTCCAAAATGCATAAGGACTATCCAGCATAATAATGTGGCAGGGTCACCCATTTCAGTTAATTGGGACTTTCAGTTCAGTTCAGTTCAGTTCAGTCGCTCAGTGGTGTCCAACTCTTTG
Organism: Redunca redunca; assembly: GCA_006410935.1. NCBI lineage: Eukaryota > Metazoa > Chordata > Mammalia > Artiodactyla > Bovidae > Redunca > Redunca redunca. The sequence continues at coordinate 252,278 of SJYQ01001201.1, forward strand.
CGACCCCATGAATAGCAGCACGCCAGGCCTCCCTGTCCATCACCAACTCCCGGAGGTCACTCAGACTCACGTCCTTCGAGTCAGTGATGCCATCCAGCCATCTCATCCTCTGTCATCCCCCTCTCCTCCTGCCCCCAATCCCTCCCAGCATCAGAGTCTTTTCCAATGAGTCAAGTCTTCGCATGAGGTGGCCAAAGTACTGGAGTTTCAGCTTTAGCCTCATTGCTTCCAAAGAAATCCCAGGGTTGATCTCCTTCAGAATGGACTGGTTGGATCTCCTTGCAGTCCAAGGGACTCTCAAGAGTCTTCTCCAACACCACAGTTCAAACGCATCAATTCTTCGGCACTCAGCCTTCTTCACAGTCCAACTCTCACATCCATCCATGACTACTGGAAAAACCATAGCCTTGACTAGACGGACCTTAGTCAGCAAAGTAATGTCTCTGCTTTTGAATATGCTGTGTAGGTTGGTCAGAACTTTTATTCCAAGGAGTAAACATCTTTTAATTTCATGGCTGCAGTCACCATCTGCAGTAATTTTGGAGCCCAAAAAAATAAAGTCTGACACTGTTTCCACTGTTTCCCCATCTATTTCCCATGAAGTGATGGGACCGGATGCCATGATCTTCGTTTTCTGAATGTTGAGGTTTAAGCCAACTTTTTCACTCTCCGCTTTCACTTTCATCATGAGGCTTTTTAGTTCCTCTTCACTTTCTGCCATAAGGGTGGTGTCATCTGCATATCTGAGGTTATTGATATTTCTCCCAGCAATCTTGATTCCAGCTTGTGTTTCTTCCAGTCCAGTGTTTCTCATGATGTAGTTTGCATAGAAGTTAAATAAGCAGGGTGACAATATACAGCCTTGAAGTACTCATTTTCCTATTTGGAGCCAGTCTGTTGTTCCATGTCCAGGTCTAACTGCTGCTTCCTGACCTGCGTGCAGATAGGGATTCCTTCAAAAAAAGGACAAGTTCAACTGAGTGCAAATATTATCTCATATCCTTGTCATACTACCTCAAGCAATGCACTGATTAGTCATATAATTAGTACTTAATACATACTCAAATGCCAGAATATTTAAACCAGTATAGTGAAAAACAGCGAGATCAGGAGAGCTCGTTTCAAGACCCAACTCTTCCATAGAAAGGCAGGGCTATTGAGAGTTTATTCTCTGTGTTGTTACTGATCTGAGCCTCACTGTGCATGGGTCTATTTTAAAGGTATCCATGGCCAGGGGGCGCCACAATGTCTAGCAGTTCCTTGGACTGGAGAACACTGAATGCTGCTCAGGGAGGTCTGTGAAAGTCACCCTTCTTCTGCTAGACACTTGCCATAGGCTTTCAGTTTTGTTACTAAATAACTAGGGTTGAATTACTTATGAAAATAGGGCTTGAGTCTGTTCCTTTGACCACTTTCAAAACATATGTCCTAAGGGTTTATTAAGATCTGTTTTTCCCTCAGTTCAAATTGATTTGAGCCAATTAAAGGGGAAACAGCTAAATTAAAGATAGCTAACACCTCTATTTGTGCTCTATGGCACTGTATTAATCTGCTTGGGCTGCCATAGCATAATAGCACAGACTAGATGGTTTAAAGTTATTGAGACTTATTTTCTCACAGTATTAGAGGCTAGAAATGTCAGATCAAAGTGCCAGCAGGGTTGATTTCTTCTGAGATCACTCTTTCTGGTTTGAAGATGGTTGCTCGCTTGCTGTCTCTTCACATGGTTGTCCTGTTGTGCAAGCGCCTGTACCTCTGTGATCTGTCTCCATGTTCAAATGTCCTCTTAAAAGGACATCAACCAGATTAGATTATGATCCACCCTCAGGCACTTTACCTTAATCACATCTTTGAAGGCCCTATTTCCAGATACTGATATGTGGGTTAGGGCACATCCCAGTGTCCTCATTTAACCTTGAGTGAGTGAAAGTCGCTCAGTCATGTCCAACTCTTTGCAGCCTCGAGGACTGTAGTCTGTGTCCCCAAATACAGTGACATGTAAAATACTGAGGGCTAGGATGTCAATATGTGAATGAATGGGAGATGGAGAAGACAAACAGTAGAGCTCACAATAAGTTCCAGATCTATCACTAGCCATCTCGGCACAATGAGAAACATAACTAAAGATCTATCCAAAAAGGCACTTAAACAATTGAAGCTATTGAGAAGCTACACAGTACAATTTATACTTTTGCTTCTCTGTCCCCTGCTATATATATTTTTTAATTTTCTCTGCTCTTTCTTTTCATAGGGGAAATTTCCCAACCACATTTACAATACCAAAATGAATAAATATAGTCATACATTACCCAAGTAATGGAATGCCAATGTTGTTCAGTCGCTAAGTCATGTCTCTCTTGCAGCCCCATGGACTGTAACCCACTCAACTCCTCTGTCCTTCACTATCTCCCAGACCTGGCTCAGATTCATGTCCATTGAGTCAGTGATGCTATCTAACCATCTCATCCTCTGCCACCCTCTTTTCCTTTTGTCTTCAATCCTTCCCAGACTCAGGATCGGTGGTCTGAGTATTGCATCAGGTAGTGAAAGTATTGGGGCTTCAGCTTCACCATCAGTCCTTCCAGTGAATATTCAGGGTTGATTTCTTTTAGGATTGACTGGTTTGATCTCCTTGCAATCCAAGGGACTCTCAAGAGTCTTCTCTAACACCACAATTTGAAAGCATCAATTCTTCAGTGCTCAGCCTTCTTTATGGTCCAACACTCACATCCATACATGACTACTGGAAAAACCATAGCTTTGACTAAATGGACTTTTTTTCAGCAAAGTGATGTCTTTGCTTTTTAATACTTTGTCTAGGTTTGTCATAGCTTTTCTTCTGAGGAGCAAGTGCCTTTTAATTTCATTGCTGCTGTCACCATCCACAGTGATTCTGGAACCCAGGAAAATAAAATCTGTCACTGTTTCCACTTTTTTCCCATCTATTTTCTGTGAAGTGATGGGACAAGATGCATGATCTTAGTTTTTGAATGTTGAGTTTTAAGCCAGCTTTTCCCCTCTCCTGTTTGACTCTTATCAAGAGGCTCTTTAATTCCTCTTCACTTTCTACCCTTAGAGTGGTATCATCTGCATAACTGAGGCTGCTGATATTTCTTGTGGCAATCTTGATTCCAGCCTGGTAATCATCCAACTCCAGCATGTCACATGATGTACTGTGCATATAAGTTAAAAAGCAGGGTGTTTACAACCTTGTTGTACTCCTTTCCCAATGTGGAACCAGTCAGTTGTTTTATGTCCAGTTCTAAGTGTTGCCTCTTGGACCACATTTTGTCAGAACTCTCCACTGTGACCTGGCTGTCTTGGGTGGCCCTGCATAGTGTGGCTCATAGTTTTATTGAGTTATGCTAGTCCCTTCACTACTACAAGGCTGTGATCCATAAAGGGGTGAATATCAACAGCTTTTGAAAATCATATTTGAATAAAAATGATGTAGAAATATGCAAACAAAACAGTGTTAAGTAAAATTAATACCAGGAAAAACTATCTACATATTATAGTCCTACTAACAACCTTCTAAGGTTCATATGAGGATTAAACTCATTATTATATATAAAACACTTAGTAGCTTTTAAGCCTTAAGTAAGTATTCATACATGATAACTTTTATGACAGCTTTTTATTATTACTTGTATTATCATGTAGAAGGAGGATTTAAAATTTTTACCGTTCATGTGATTGTCTTACTTTCTAGTACAGTATGTAATCTTCAGCTGTCTTTCATATTGCAGATTTCCTTGTATAGGCTCCTTTTTTGTATTCAACATCTCTACTGAGGCAAGAGTGTCACAGGTGAGTATGATGTTTTAAGTCTAGCCTACTTATCAGACTTGAGAATTTCCTCAGAGGTTGCTTTGTGATTGAAACTGAGAGGAATACTCTTCTTCAGCAGGTACTATTGACCAGTTTGTCAAAAGCACACTAAATACAAAGGACTTGAATTGCACCGTTGTTTGGGGAAGGCTCTTGCAACCTGTACCATCATTAGTCAGGAAGAAGTTGTTCTTATATTATCAAGCCCCCTAAGGATGTTGACAAGGATAATAATTCTTTTCCAATGTGCTCATATTGTTTCATGTTTAAACAAAGCTTTGGGAAATAATGCATATTTTTAATAGAAGCTATAATTCTATGTGAAGGGTTATCTGAATAGTTTCCACAAGAAATAAAGTTATAGAACTTATTCTGAGGAATCGAGGAGGAAATGAAGTCTTTGAGGAAACAAAGCCAACGTCCTATCATCCTTTGCAATAGAGGTTTGTAAGGACTCAGTGAACCTTGTGGAACTTTTGCTCAGGGTTTCCCTTGTGGCTCAGCTGGTAAAGAACTCACCTGCAAAAGTGGGAGACCTGGGTTTGATCCCTGAGTTGGAAGATCCCCTGGAAAAGGGGACAGCTACCCACTCCAGTATTCTGGACTAGAGAATTCCATGGACTGGATGGTCCATGGGGTCACAAAGAGTCAGACATGACTGAGTGACTTTCACAACTTCTGTCCATAAGTCCATGGGCTTCTCTGAAGAGAAAAAACTGGTATTATTAATCTGTAATTAATCTGACTACATAGCTTTATAAAAAATAAACAGCACTATAGCCACCGAATCCTTCAGGTATTAATATATACAGTTTTTAAAAATGACAAGTCACCAATGTAAAAAGGCTATATAGCCTCATGGATAACTTTGACCACATTGGGTATGAATGATTATTAATAAATCTTAGTTGAACTAGTACAGTTCACTTGCCATCATACTGACTGCATGAGATATGTAAAATTCTGCCTCAATTTATTTAAACATATCAAAAATGTATAACCTTCCTGGGTAAGTTTTTGGTCCCTGCATTCTCTAGAAAATTACCAGAGGCTTGAGAAGGGCTGAGGTTTGTTCTAGTTAGAGCCCTCCAGGGAGCAGAACTATGTCTCCTTGTTTAACTCTAACTTCTTTTGAGTACCTAGTCATCACTGGATCTCATAGGGAAAATATAAAATCCCCAATCAATTTAGAAATAGATTTAGACCCAGAAGATAGCCAATTAATACATCTCAACTTTTCAGAAAGCCTGAGTACAAGCAAGTAGCCCCCCAAGGCCCCAAGTAATGATTGCTATTTCCAACTTCATTGAGGAGAAAAAAAAGCTGGAAGCAGCCTTGATTCCAAGAGTGTTTCAGGCCACTGATTTTTATCACCCAGGTAAGAGTCATTTGCAACTAATGTATAGAATCATAGCCTCTTAGAGCTACAAGGATCCGTAGAGAAAATCCAATCTAGAGCTCTCATTTTACAGATGAGCAGACTGAGGCCTATAGAGGTTTGGGGACTTGTCTGAGGTCACATACTTGTTAATAGCTCAGCTGGGATATTGATCAAATGTACCATTTCTAAAAGGCTTAATGGTGCTTGAAAAGCAATTGATTCTCCTAAGTAGCATAAACGCTTCCCCTTCAGTGTTACTTGCACTATTGTTTGTATAAAGTACAAAATTGTATTTCAGCCCAGCTCCCACTTGAGACAAAGGAAAATTAATATTAAAGCCAAAAGGTTTTTTGTTTAGAATTGGATACTGCTTCAAGCAAAGCAGGGCTTAAAACAACTCTACTGATGAGTGTCTCATGTTCACTTCCAGAAGCAAGGATGGGGAGTGGGGACAAAGATGCCTGCCAAGATCATGGATAAAAGAGACTGAAGGGCCTTGAGTGCTTTTTTCTCAGAGGCAGAAAAAGCCCCTTTCTTATTTTGAAGAGTATAACTGCAACTTGGCTTCTGGATTCAGGAGTAACTTCTCCCTGCTTTACTGACTATGGCAGACTTGGGAGACTCTCTGGCACTTGGTGTCCAATCACTTATTGTTTGTACCTCTGTTTACATTGGAGAATAGGGTAGCATCTGGGCAGGAAATAAAGTGATAACTGTTATCATTTTTAAAATAACTGTGATATCTGGAATCATAGCAAAGAAATAGTCAGACATAATTAAAAATATGTATATATAGACAATAAAACCCAGCATCTTTGACCTGGGTTTAATTTAGTTGAACCAGTTTGATTACTGGAGTCATGTTAGTAACAAGACTAGCAATATATTCTACAGGTTTAGAGGGTGTCGATAAAAAGGGTACCTTGTGGAAAAGCAATGTACAGCAGAGAAATAGAGGTCTCAGCTTCTCTGTTCCACCCTTAATTGAATTAGAATTTTCAATTGAGAAGGGAAGGTTAAAATCACAGTCTCACATTTCGTCTCCAGTAAGCACAAAAGCTGGAATGTTAGGTAGGATTTCACTGCCATTGTTGCCATTGCCTACTGTTCCCTGAGAACAAACCACCAAAGGCCAAAGAGAGGGAAGTTTATCTGTGTGAGAGGTCAGCAGTTTGCAGGGCATGGGTCCATGTAGAGGTGGTGAGAAATTATTACAGCTGCTCAATTGCATTGCTTTCTTAGCTGTAAATGAGGCTTCTCATTAATGAATCATGCACACAGACTGCCAGGGTCTCAGCATTAATTGGCACTAATGGGAACATCTTATGGTTGAAGGGAGAGCTATGGGAACCACTTTAAGTCTGATTATATTTGGAAGGGAGCTTGGACAATTTACCTTTTCCATGAAATTCTAGAGCAGCCATACATAGCACACTTTCATTCCAAACCACAAATAAATCTGCAGAAAATCTATCAAATTCTTCATGAGAGAGATAGAATATCAACAAGTGTTTCAATGAGATTTTCCTTTCTGCGCCATGCATGGCACTGACAGAGAGTGCTTGAAAATGCTTTTGAGTGCACCATGCATGCTAAGGCTTAATGTAGTGTATGTAATGCATTTTATTCCTTTGAGATCATTCAGCAGGGACTCAGTGCAAGTTAGCCCTGAGGATATTTTGACCAATAAATTTGTTTAAAAAATGTGTCCTTCCATGATGGTGCACTGTTATTCCCACAAAATAGGCTGATGCGGAAGTTTCATCTGAGCTGCCTAGAATGTTTTGCCTTTTAAGTGGAAGTGGTGTGATGTTTGGCATTGAGGAATGGATATTCACAATGTTGGTATAGATCAGATCTTTTCAGATCATGGAGTAAATTCCACTTCCCAGAGCACCACAAGCCCATACTACACTTAAGAGTGAATAGGAAGGCATGCCTGCCTTCAGTTGGGGGCATTCACATGAAGGCACAGTTTGCAGACCCCACTGGCTTCTTCTGTTGCATGCTCTGGTGCAATGCACAACCTGTACAAGGTAAATAATAGCGTAGATATCCTCTTTGTGAATGTTAGCACCTCTCTGACCCAACAATGAGTCAGTGGAAGGGGCGCAGATCAAGCAAGTTGATCTTATAAAGAAAAACGTAGGGCTGAGAGATGATGTGGAACAGGTCTGTGAGGGAGACACAATAATGAAATAATTTTTAGTAGGGGAGAATGTGATAGAAAATTTAAGATCCACATCCCTAAAAACTATTTGTTATCACATTTTCAATGCAATTTTATATGTATACATATAAATAAACACCATGACAGCAACTGGGACCTCTGTAAAATTTCATCATACAGATTCTGTGCAGAATGCTTCATCAATAGTCTTAGACAGTAAAGAATCGGCCTGCAGTATGGGAGACCTGGGTTCGATCCCTGGGTTGGAAAGATCCCTGGAGAAAGGCAGGCAACCCATTTCAGTATTCTTGCCTGGAGTATCCCCATGGACAGAAGAGCCTGGTGGACTACAGTCCATGGGGTCACAAAGAGGTGGACACAATGAGCTACTAAGCATACAGCGTACAATTCATTTTAAAAGCATGTGATTTTGGAAAACGGTTTAAACTGTTCAAGAAAAACTGTGGGCTTTTCCAGACACTTCAGATATTCAAATAAATCCAGTCTTTCTTCTGAATATCAATTTGAGTTACACAGGTTAAGACGAAGACCCTTCACATTGTGTTGAAGTTATGATGAAATTTCCACTTAAATTGGCATTGTATTCAGTTCAGCTCAGTCGCTCAGTCTTGTCTGACTCTTTGCGACCCCATGGACTGCAGCACAGCAGACTTCCCTGTCCATCACCAACTCACAGAGCTTGCTCAAATTCATGACCATCGAGTCAGTGATGCCATCCAACTATCGCATCCCAGATCATCTCTTTCTCCTCCCACGTTCAATCTTTCCCAGCATCGGGGTCTTTTCAAATGAGTCAGCTCTTCACATAAGGTAGTCAAAGTATTGGAGCTTCAGCTTCAACATCAATCCTTCCAATGAATATTCAGGACTGATTTCCTTTAGAATGGACTGGTTGGATCTCCTTGCTGTCCAAAGGATGCTCAAGAGTCTTCTCCAGCACCACAGTTCAAAAGTATCAATTCTTTGGCACGCATCTTTCTTTATAGTCCAACTCTCCCATCCATACATGACAATGGAAAAACCATAGCCTTGACTAGATGGACCTTTGCTGACAAAGTAATGTCTCTGCTTTTTAATATGCTGTCTAGGTTGGTCATAGCTTTTCTTCCAAGGAGCAAGCGTCTTTTAATTTCATGGCTGCAGTCATCATCTGCAGTGATTTTGGAGCCCCAAAAAATAAAGTCTGACACTGTTTCCCCATCTATTTCCCAAGAAGTGATGGGACTAGATGCCATAATCTTAGTTTTCTGAATGTTGAGTTTTAAGCCAACTTTTTCACTCTCCTCTTTCACTTTCATCAAGAGGCTCTTTAGTTCTTCTTTGATTTCTGCCATAAGTGTGATGTCGTCTACATGTCTGAGGTTATTGGTATTTTTCCCAGCTATCTTGATTCCAGCTTGTGCTTCATCCAGCCCAGCATTTTGCATGATGTACTCTGCATATAAGTTAAATAAGCAGGGTTATAATAAACAGCCTAGACATACTCCTTTCCCAATTTGGAACCAGTCTGTTGTTCCATGTCCAGTTCTAACTGTTGTTTCTTGACCTGTATACAGATTTCTCAGGGGGAGGTAAGGTGGTCTGGTATTCCCATCTCTTTAAGAATTTTCCACAGTTTGTTGTCCACATGGTCAAAGGCTTTAGCGTAGTCAATAAAGCAGTTGATATTTCTCTGGAACTGTCTTGCTTTTTCGATGATCCAATAGATGTTGGCAATTTGTTCTCTGGTTCCTCTGCCTTTTCTAAATCCAGCTTGAACATCTGGAAGTTCATGGTTCACGTACTGTTGAAGCCTGGCTTGGAGAATTTTGAGTATTACTTTGCTAGTGTATGAGATGAGTGCAATGGTGTGGTGTTTGAACATTCTTTGGCATTGCCTTTCTTTGGGATTGGAATGAAAACTGACCTTTTCCATTGTATTGGGTTGGCCAAAATGTTCCTTTCGATTTGTCTCTAAGATAGTACAGAAAAATCTGAATGAACTTTTTGGCCAACCCAAACTTCCTTGGAGTCAGCCTGCCATTATCACAAGTATATTCTATCTCCAAGATCAGCTGCATCAAGATGGCTTACCATCTATATCATGTTGGTGAAAACACCTGCTAACCAAGCAGATTAATACATTCACAGCAGGAACTCTCATCATCCTTATTGTCCACTAAGAATCTCAGTTCATAGCACCTTCTTGCAAGCTGCCAAATCAGTGAATGACTCTCAGGTAACCAAGGTTCTTCAAGACAAGCCAATAAAGAATAAATAAAGCCATCATCCCAATTCTGTAAAAAAGTCTGTTTCTCCAAACCAGTTACACACTAGTTATTAGTTAACAAGTAACTAGTTACTGCTACTTCTTCATTCTTCTAACAGTATGAAGAAACAGAAGAAAAACAATCTGTGTATAATCTATCCTAGGACTTTCGTTTGTAGATGAACCAACAGCCCCTTCTACACCTACCATTTCACCCAGTCAAAATTTTTACAACTCTCTTCATCTTCAGGTTTTGGAAGAATGGATATTTATCCCAGGAAACAGGAAATGATTACTTATTTTACATATTTTAAAGGCTTGATTCTGTTACTACCCAGCTGCTGAGATTTCCAGTGACTGTCTGTCCATACACTCTTGAACAACTGAAAAATGTGCCACTTGTTGCTGTTGCCTCTGAAGTTTAGGGAATGATCCTTCAGGAGCAGGTTTTTATTCTGAAAGTGAAACGGCCACACTTTGCTTCCTTTTCAAATTCTTTGGGTCATTGTGAGTTACCACAGCTCGATATAGAGCTGCTTCAGTCTAGACTGGCCTCAGGGATTCTTGAGGTATCCTTGGGGGCACAGAGGGACCTAAATTTTCTGTCAAATTTCAGGGCTCCACTGACAACAGCCTGGACATCAACTCTTCCACTGTGGACAACACTGGTACCTATGCCATGGTTTTCAACGTGGCCGACTTGGCCAGTCCTGCTCAGCACATGTGCCAAGTCTAGGTTGGTCACTGCACAGGCACACAAATAGATACTTTTGGCTGAGAGCTGAGGAAGAAGAAGGCCTTAGCGGCTAAATTATGTGTGGGTAAACCTGTTGATTGTATCAAAATTAAAGCTCCAGTGGTGTAATGAAAATTGTTAGTTTAGTTCCTTGAGGAGGTGGTGATCAACATCCCCCAAAACTATTTACATCTTTAATCAGTACAACCCTAACCATTTTTTTCTACAGTTCACTCATTGTCAGAAGTAAATATTTTCTTCCAGATCATGTGATTTATCACTGGAAAATAATGTAGGAATCTTTTAATTCTACTCCTTCATTTCACAGATGAGAAATCATGTGTACAGCTCAGTGATGCATAATAATTATAGAGTCTGGCCTAGAATCTAGGTCTCAGGATAAAAATTCTGATTCACTTTCTATCTATGCCATGCTATGTGCCACAAACACACACCTACCACCCTCATTCAGGAGGTAATTTTAAGTCTGATATTCTGCATCTGGTATATCCTTACCCATACCCTTACCACATTAATAGTTTTAACTTATGCCCTTTCTGTAGCTTTTGAGGATAGTTGACACTCATGAATGTCGATGGAAATGACATTCCTCTTGTTTAAGGACTTGTATTAGCAGACCTCTAAGTTTTATTTCGTCTTAGGATCTAGCTTTACTAGCATGGTAACCTCTCTCTCTTTTGCTTATTTAGCTACCCTTTCTTTCTCTATTCTTTTGTCTTTCTTAAGGGGCAGTATAAAGACTTGTCTTTTATGGTTTTCAGTCTAGCGCCCTACTTCCACATCCCCATCCCTCCCCGACTTTATATATTATACACACATGCTTGCTTACATATAATATTGTGCTGATATACTGGATATAACAGTATATTAGAATTAGTCCTCTATGGCTCCTTAAATTAAGCCTAGTGGATCCAATTAGAATTTGATGCTTCTTTAGTAAAGCTGTGCTTAAAATTACTGTACTGATGAAAGTCTCATAATTACCTTTGGGAGCATCTTCTATTTGTGACTGGACTACTCATGAAATCCTGAGCAATTGCCAGACCTACAGGCCCCTTCTGGGAAAAGCTGCCAAGGCAGATTGCTATGCAAAAGTAGCCAAGTTTTTTAGAATGTGACCTTAAGAATCTGGTTACAACTGATTGAACCAAGGATTGTTAGTCAAAGGAATATATTTATTGACTTAACATTGGACTAGCAGCCTATAAGATGGCCAGTGATGTTTCTCTATATTTTTTAGTTAATAGTAAGATCTTTTGTCTAGAAGGGAGTTAATATAAGATATAGCAGATATTGGTATAGTAGATACCAATATTAGAGAGAAAATAAAGTGGAAAAGTAAATAACCTATTTGTCCCAAACATTTTGTCTTCCAAGTCATGATGGCCAAGTAGGAAATATTTGGGTTTTAGAGTTAGGTAGATTTGGATTCAAATATTTCATATTCTCTTTGAGTCTCAACTTCCTTCTTTTAAAAATGGAAATAGTAATAACTTCTTCAAAATATCATTAAAATATTAAATGATAAAGTGTTTTAAAAGACAGAACATAATATATATCAAATAGACAAATATCCAACAAATGGCAGCAAATAAGGGAATAGCTCATGAATTGCTTGAACAGCTTAAATGAGGTAACATGTGCTATGCTCCAGACACAGCATAGGCATCTATTTATAGTAAATGTTCCTTCTGTCCCATGTGATTCCAGGAAGTATAAAGACTTCCTTTAAATATCGAAGTAGATTTGAATTTCTGGTCTTCATTTGTTCATGTACTCAAGAAATGTTTAGTGAGAATCTACCATATGCCAGACTAGAATAGAAAGATAAATCAAAAAAAGTTCTTGATAACTGAAAGTGCGTAGTATGGATTTCAGAGAGACAGGAAAATAGGCAAATGCCATTTTAATGTGGTGAGTGCTATAACAGGGTATTGTTATCCAAGTTTTTGAAGATTAAAATCAATACATCAAGAAGCATAAATTCCTCTCCCAGAAACTAATTGGAAGCGTATACAATGCCTGGAAATGCAAACTGGCTACTGGATGTAAGACGTACTTAAAAGAAAGCTACAGTGTCTGTGAATGCTGAGAAGAGAGGAAACATATTTGGCTAGCAAAATTCAAAGGAGATGCCCATCAAAAAGAAAACAAAAGCTTTCTTCCAACACCATCTGGCAAAAGAAAGGTCTGAGTTAATAGTAAAATAGCATCTTGTGCATTATAGCTTCTATTCTGATGTTTCCTGTGTTTTCCCCCCTTTTTAGATGAGGCTGAAATGAGAATATTAGCTGCATTCATCTCTCCATTCATCCAAATCCTCACTCCCTGTAAAGCACACCATATGTGAAAGAAAAGCTTTAAAAATACATAATGCTTCTATTTTCATCTACTTCCAGAAATAAGCACTATAAATTATGCCCAGCCACCAAGTAATATTATTGAGCATCTGTTCATGGCATTTAAATGTCTAAAGGGGCTAAGGTTATTTAGCTGAGAAAGGAGAAAACCAGAGTAACATTTGTGACAGTCTATTATTTAAAGGGCAGTAAACAACTATTTATCATACCCTCTTAGGAATGAATAAGAGAAAAGAAGCTTGCAAGTATACAAACTTCTTCAATATGAAGCTTACAATAAAACAGTGAAATAGTTATTTCTACTTGTCATTAATTACATTTATACACATATACCTATATACATAAAGAATTATAGAACCAAATTTTATATCAAAGAAAAAACTTGGGAGAGGACAACCAGAAAGTTTGAGAATAATTTTACTTTATAAACATATATTTTTAAAGGTTACCTACAAATCTATTTTCCTCAACCAACAAGTATTCATTGTGTAAATAATATGTTATCAGGCCAAGTATTTGAAGGATTACAAAAAGTCTAAATTGTAATCCTTGCACTGAAGGAGTTTATAGTCTGTTGGGAGACAAAGTAAGTAGATGAAGTGGTAGAAAATATAATGCTATTCATGATTATATTCTGTAGTGGTTGTATGATGTAGATGGCAACATTGCAGGTGTTCTGAAGATACCAGGCTTAGATTAGTTTGGAAGTCTTATATTAGCCTGGAGTCAAAGAAACTTGAATTGATATTTTATATTAAAAAATATTGTGCAATTTTAAAGGTTACACTCCATTTACAATTACTACAAAATATTAGTTATATTCCTCATGGTGTACAGTATGTCCTTGCAACCTATCTTATACCAAAGAGTTTGTACATCCCATTTCCTCACGCTTATATCACTACTCCCCGCCTCCCTACTGGTAATCATTAGCCTATTCTCTATATCTGTAAGCTTGTTTCTTTTTGTTATATTCACTAATTTCTTTTTTTTTTAGTTTCTACTTGTAAATGATATCATATAGTACTTGTCTTTCTCTATCAGACTGATTTCATCTAGCATAATGGCCTCCAAATTCACCCACATTGCTACAAATAGGGAAAATCCATTTTTATGGATGTCTAGTATTTCACTATATACATTAATATACACACCACGTCTTCTTTATCTGTTTATCTGTTAATGGACACTTAGGTTGCTTTCATATCTTGGCAATTATAAACAATGCTGCTTTGAACATTAAGGTGCATGTATCTTTCAAATTAGTGTTTGTTTGTTTGATGTATACTCAGGAATGGAATTGCAGGGTCATACAGTAGTTCTGGGGCTTTCCAGCTGATGCTATGGAAAAGAACCAGCCTGCCAATACAGAAGACAAAAGAGACACAGATTCTATCCCTGTGTTGGGATAATCTCATAGAGGAGGAAATGGCAACCCACTCCAATATTCTTGCCTGGAGATTCCCATGGACAGAGGAGCCTGGTGAGCTACAGTCCAAAGGGTTGCAAAGAGTTGGGCAAAACTGAAACAACTTAGCATGCACAGTAGTTCTATATAGTTGTTTTGAGGAAGTTCTGTTCACTCAGTCGTGTCCTACTCTGCAACCCCATGGACTCCAGCATGCCAGGCTTCCCTGTCCATCATCAACTCCTGGAGTTTACTCAAATTCATGTCCATCGAGTCAGTGATGCCATCGCACTATCTCATCCTCTGTCATTCCCTTCTCCTCCCGCCTTCAATCTTTCCCAGCATCAGGGTCTTTTCCAGTGAGTCAGTTCTTCACATCAGGTAGCTAAAGCATTGGAGTTTGAGCTTCAGCATAGTCCTTCCAATGAACATTCAGGACTGATTTCCTTTAGGATGAAAAGGTTGGATCTGGTTGGATCTCCTTTCTGTCCAAAGGACTCTCAAGAGTCTTCTCCAACACCACAGTGCAAAAGCATTCTCCGGCACTCAGCTTTCTTTATAGTCCAACTCTCACATCCATACATGACTACTGGAAAAACCATAGCTTTCACTATATGGACCTTTGTTAGCAAGTAATGTCTCTTCTTTTTAATACACTGTCATAGCTTTTCTTCCAAGGAGCAAGTGTATTTTAATTTCATGGCTGCAGTCACCATCTGCAGTGATTTGGGAGCCCAAGAAAATAAAGTCTGTCACTGTTTCCATTGTTTCTTCATCTATTTGCCATGAAGTGATGGGACCGGATGCCATGATCTTAGTTTTTTGAATGTTGAGCTTTAAGCCAACTTTTTCACTCTCCTCTTTTACTATCATCAATTGGTTGTTCAGTTCTTCTTCACTTTCTGCCATACAGGTGGTGTCATCTGCATGTCTGAGGTTATTGACTTTCCTCCCATCAATCTTGATTTCAGCTTGTGTTTCATCCAAACCAGTATTTTGCATGATGTACTCTGCATATAAGTTAAATAAGCAGGGTGATAATATACAGCCTTGATGCACTCCTTTCCCAATTTTGAACCAGTCTGTTGTTCCATGTCCAGTTCTAACTGTTGCTTCTTGAACTGCATATAGATTTCTCAGGAGGTAGGTTAGGTGGTCTGGTATTCCCATCTGTTTAAGAATTTTCAGCAGTTTGTTGTGATCCACACTGTCAAAGGCTTTAGTGTAGACATTGAAGCAGAAATAGATGTTTTTCTGGAATTTTCTTGCTTTTTCTATGATCCAGTAGATGTTAGCAATTTGATCTCTGGTTCTTCTGCCTTTTCTAAATCCAGCTTGAACAAATGGAAGTTCTCAGTTCACATACTGTTGAAGCCTAGCTTGGAGAATTTTGAGCATTACTTTGCTAGTGTGTGAAATGAATGCAATTATGCGGTAGTTTGAATATTCTTTGGCATTTCCTGTCTTTGGGATTGGAATGAAACTGACCTTTTCCAAACTTGTGGCCACTGATGAGCTTTCCAAATTTGCTGGCATGTTGAGTGCAGCACTTTCATTTCATCACCTTTTAGGATTTGAAACAGCTCAGCTGGAATTCCATCACAACATCTGTTATTTATGTCCTTTTTGATGACAGCCATTCTGACAGGTATGAGGTGATATCTCATTGTGGTTTTGATTTGCATTTCTCTGATGATTAGAGATATTGAGCATCTTTTCATGGGCCTGTTTGCCATCTGCATGTCCTCTTTGGAAAAATGTCTATTCAGTTCTTGTGCCCATTTTGCCCATTTTTAATCAGGCTTTTTTTTTTTTTGAAGTTGGATGACCTGTTTACATACATTAGATATTAACTGCTTATCAGTCATAGCATTTGCAAATATTTTCTCCTATGTAGTAGGTTCGGAGAAGGCAATGGCACCTCACTCCAGAACTTTTGCCTGGAAAATCCCATGGACGGAGGAGCCAGTAGGCTGCAGTCCATGGGGTCGCAAAGAGTTGGACACGACTGAGTGACTTCACTTTCACTTTTCACTTTCATGCATTAGAGAAGGAAATGGCAACCCACTTCAGTGTTCTTGCCTGGAGAATCCCAGGGACGGGGGAGCTTGGTGGGCTGCCATCTATGGGATCGCAGAGAGTCGGACACGACTGAAGCAACTTAGCAGCAGCAGCAGCATGTAGTAGGTTGTCTTTTAATTTTGTCAATGCTTTCCTTTGCAACCTAAAGCTTTTAAGTTTAATGAGGTCCTATCTGTTTATTTTTGGTTTTATTTCCTTTACTCAAGGAGACAGATCCAAAATCATAATGCTGTATGTATGTCAGAGTATGCTGCCTATGTTTTCCTCTAGGAATTTTATAGTCTCTAGTCTTACATTTAGGTCTTTAATCTATTTTGAGTTTACTTTTGTATATTGTGTTAGAGAATGTTCTAATTTCACTCTTTTACATGTAGCTGTCCAATTTTCCCAGCTCCATTTTGTGAAGAGACTGTCTTTTCTCCATTGTACATTCTTGCCTATCTTGTCATCTTAAGTGCATTGGTTTATTCTTGTTCCATTGATCTATGTGTCTATTTTTGTCTCCGTACTATACTATTTTCATTACATTAGCTTTGTAGTATAGTCTGTAGTCAGGAAGCATGATTCCTCCGGCTCTAGTCTTTCTTAAGTTTGTTTTGGCTACTAGGGATCTTTTATATTTCCATACAAATTTAACTTTTTTTCTAGTTCTGTGAAAAATGCCATTGATAGTTTGATAGGAATTTCATTGATTCTATAGATTGCCTTGGGTAATATGGTCATTTTAACAATATTGATTCTTTCAATCCAGGAACAAAATATATCTCTCCACCTGTTTGTATCATCTTCAGTTTCTGTGCAATGGGTTTGTCATATGTGGCCATTATACTGAGGTGTGTTACCTCTGTGCCCGCAGACTGACCAAGATGGTGCAGTAGAAAAATGCTGAGGTCACCTTGTATCACGAGCTCACCTCATATCATGAGCTCACCAAAATCACAGCTAACTTCAGAACAGCCATGGGTGAAGAAGACCAGAACCTAAAAAAAAGATCTTCTACAACTACAGACACAACGAAGGAGCAACAACAAGACAGGTAAGAGGGGCAGGTATGCAATATAGTCATGTCCCATTCCCCTGGGTAGGTGACCCACAAACTGGAGAATAATACTGCAGAGGTTCTTCCACAGAAGTAAGAGTTCTGAGCTCCACATCAGGCTCTTAGGCTGGGGGTCTTGTACCAGGAAGATGACCCCTCAGAGCATCTTGCTTTGAAGACCAGCAGGCCTTAATTTCAGAAGAACCGAAAGATTGGGGAAATTAGAGACTTGACCCTTATAGGATACGTGCAAAACTCATGTGTACCAGGATCCAGGGCAAAAGGAGTTAACCTGTTAGAAGCCTGAGTAAGAGCTGCCTGCTGCTCTTTTAGAGTGTCGTGAAGAGACAAGGCATGACTCACCCTGGGGATGTAGACCCTGGTGGCAGCCATATTTGGGAACATTCTACTGCATGAACACTGCTGCTGATGGCTGCCACCTCGGGATTCACCCTCTAGCTCACTAATGCCAAGACGTGACCCCACCCAGCACCTACGGGTGCCAGTGCTGGATACCTCAGATCAAACAACTAACTGGGCAGGGGCACAACCTCCACCCCCACCCCATCAACAGCCAGAGTGCCCAACGGCTTTCTGAGCCCACAGCCACCTCTAGACACAACCCTAGATATGGCTCTGCCCACCAAAGACCATAACCCAGCTGTACCCACCAGTATGCAGGCACCAGATCTACCCTCCAGGAAGCCAGCCCCAGCCTCCAGAAGAGCCTCACTCACCAGGGAGAGACACCAGATGCAAGAAAACCATGATCCTGCAGCCAGCAAACCCAGCCTGCCCCTAGTGATTCAGATCCTACCCAGGGAGCAGCTGTGCCCTAGCCCAATCCACTAGCAGGCCAATGTAAGCTTTGGAACAACACAGGGCCTGTACCCAACTGAAAAGATTTCTGAAGAATCATGTTTAGAAAGAAAGAACTGGAAATAAATATGGAAAACACAGTGTAAGTATTGTTCTCGTTCTGTCTGTACCAAGCCAAAATAAAATGTATAAATAAAAAAATATTGAATTAAGAAAATAAACTTAATAGTAGAAAAAAAATTACAAGAGCACAAAGAGTTTATCTCTGTAATTTAATTCAGCATTCCTTCAAGGAGGCCAGAATTTTTCAATAAGCAAGTTGTCACTAACAGTAAGTTCCTGGAAAAGGTTGAAGAGCTGGCTGAAACAAATAAAACAGTAAATACCATGGCCAAGAAAAGGTAAATAGGATGCTGGAGCAAACAGTAGTAAAAAGGAATGACATAGGGAAGAATAAATATAGAAATGCTGAGAAAGCAATATTTTGGGATTGAACATAACAACAAGGAAATTAAATTCTGAGAGATAGGACATGACAAAGAGAACAAGCTTAGTTTTCTCTTTCCTGCTTCTCCATCCAAGAGAAATAACTGTCAGCTACAGGTCATAAAGCTTTATAGACTCATGACCTCTGATCTCTGACCCTGTGATTTATTTTCTCTGAGCAGAAGTGTGGCCCCTCCTCCATCTGAGAAAAAGGAGGCAACGCAGCTGGGGGGCTTCTGCCATTCATCAGGCAATGAAATGCGTCTGGTTCTCAATTTTCCATCCACACTCTTGCTTCAGGCCAACTCAGGACTGGTCTACAGATTAATGCAAAGACTCAGCAGACACATTTTATTTACAATACATATACATTCAACTTATAAACCCTTTCTACTGAACCACAGAAGGCAAGCAGTTCCCAATTTAATTAACACACTTAAATTGCTGAAAGTCAGCAGAACTAGTTTATAAGTGGCCAGAGCAGATCTGCCCTATTTGCAAAAAAAGTTAACTCAGTGTAAAGGAAGAAGAGTTCTTTCATTTGCATTGGTCCCTTCTGTCAATACTTGATAAGTAGAGGTGACCATTTGTTAATGGGTATTTTTGCACATACAGAGCATCAAAAAAGGTATTTCCAGAAGAGCAGAGATAATTAGAGCACACGTGCTCTCTTTGATGACATTTGAAGCAGCGAGGAGACTGGAGTCAGGGAGGGGAGGGAACCGAGGGGAGAATGTGTTTTGTGAAGCCAAGACTGCTGGTAGCTAGAGTTGGCTCTGACTTTTGAGGGCAAAGGGGGTTGAGTCATCTCCTTTCTATAGAGCTGATTTGTTGAAAGGGCACAAGAAATTCCCAGGGATTTCATGCTGCTTTGAAGCAACCTGCATATCAAATGGATAGGAAAGGGAGAGGAGGAAATGGGTTTTGTTGCTAGGTCTCCCTAAGACTTGCCAAAATTTTGCCTCTTTCTTTGTGAACCCAGTAACTGCCACAGCTGGGCTCCCCATTACTCTAAACAGGAAAGGCATGAATATACCCTGTCCTTTTCAGTTTGCAAATGTTCTTTGGTAAGGGCAAACATGGCCATGTTTGTTCTCCCTAGGGAACAAGTCAGGCATGAAGTCCCTTTTGTTCAGACTAAGAACAATCTCCTCTTATTCCCAAGTCTCAGAGTGGCTGGCAACTTAATCTGGACATATGAACATGAATACTGTCTAGGCAGGGAAAGGGCTAGGCTCTCTGAAGCTGTCCAGGAGTTGGTGTCTGTTTGAAGCCCCAGGAGATGTAGAGATGCAGGTGATTCCTGGGAGAGGCCCTCTTTAGGTGTACAAATCCATAAAGGGAGTCTCCCTGATATTCAGGAGTGCAGAGAGCAGATCCAGTAGTGTCTTTAGCCTTGGTTTACAAAAGGAATATGAGCTGAAAGAATGAGACATCTTAGATGTCATGGGAATGTAAAAGTATAACTATGATGAGTGTGGGCTTCCCTGGTGGCTCAGATGATAAAGAATCCACCTGCAATGTGGGAGGCTTGTGTTCAATCCCTGGGTTGGGAAGATCCCCTGGAGAAGGGCATGGCAACTCACTCCAGTATGCTGGCCTGGAGAATTCCCATGGACAGAGGAGCCTGGCAGACTACAATCCATAGGGTCACAAAGAGTCAGACATGACTGAGCGACTTAGGACACAGCACACGTTAGAAGACAAAAGAGGAGGGTTCAAAACAGTGGCATAGGAAGATCCTGAAGCCCCCTCCTCCCAAGGACACTACAAACCTACAACTGCATATGGAATAATTTCCCCTTAAAGGAACCTGAAAACTGGATGAACAGTCTCCACAACAAAGGGTAAAAGGACAGCATTGAGAGGGTAGGAGTAACAGAGATATGATCACAGCAAGGAAAAACACCACATCCTAGTTGCAGTCATCCACAATCAGGAAGAATCACAAAAATAGTTATTTTCCCTGAGGAGTGAGGGATTTGAGCTTCATATCAAGTAACCCCAACCCTTAGATATGCACAGGAGAAACCAATTCCTAAAACACCCACCTCTGAAAACCAATGGGGAATATGTCCAGGAAAACTATAGAATTACAGGGAATGGAAAACCTGCTATTAAAGGGCTCATGGGAAGACTCACTCAACCCAAAACACAGTGTAAAAACACCAGACTGGAAGTGTGTGGACATGGTCCATGGGTTCATGGTCCTATGGGGTGAAGGAGATCTCTAATACGTACTAATCTTGAAGCATCTGTGCAAGAAGCAGGAACCAGTTGGAATGGTCCCTGGGATTTGAGACACTTGTGGGAGCCATCTGTGCTATTTCAGACTGCCTTGCTGATACAGCTTTGGCAGGTACCATTTTGGAAATCTCTGTCTGACCTATTAGCACAAGTGGGCATGACCAGCTTAAACCCCCACCACCCAGACACCTCTACTGGGCATCACAGCTACATGGTTGATAACCCCTTTCACTAGCACCCAGCAGTCACTGCAGATGAGCCCTGCAGTCATTCCAGGGGCCAGTCCTGCCAACCACCACCCAGCAGCCCCCTTAAGTTCCTCCTGCCTTCTGGTATTGATTTTCATTGTCATTTACTGACAAGCACCCAGGTCATTAGAAACAATAACTGTTCACAGAATGTTTTAAACACCCTAGTAGCAAGAGTAGCTCAGCAGCCAGGACCATAAATAGAATCTGGGTTTTGAGCTTTAGATAACTTCCCTGAAAATAGAGAGGCCAATAGACATGCTTTATGCACACTGGGGTAAAGCAAATATAAAGTTGCATAGTTCCAAGCTAGGCTCACAGAGTAACTACAGAATTTTCCTTTGGATAGTATGGTGGTTAAATACCTAGATATTTTTTTTTTTTGGCCGGGCAGGGGCGGGGGGGGTGGTGCTGAAAAAATGCATACAGTTGTCCTCCATTTAA
This sequence comes from Redunca redunca, assembly GCA_006410935.1. Lineage (NCBI taxonomy): Eukaryota > Metazoa > Chordata > Mammalia > Artiodactyla > Bovidae > Redunca > Redunca redunca. Next base: position 273,819 of record SJYQ01001201.1, read on the forward strand.
ATAGAAATACATATCCTATTAGTTCTAATGTTTCTTTTCTTCTCATGATTAGCTTCAGAGACAAGAAGCAAAGCATTAGTTTTCAGAAACTTTCACTTTTTGGATCCTCAGTAAATACCAAGAAAGCTATCCAGTATGTGAAAATAAAAAGCCAGAATAAATCTGCCTCCTTTCTTAAATGCTTAACCTTAAAGCACTCAGCAGGGAAGAAGAATATTTCCTAATATAGAGATAGAGAGTTGTTTGTTACAAAAAGGAAAAAAAATCCAATTAAAAAGTGGGATTTGTGAGGCCCCTGCTTTGGCATGAACCACAAAGCAGAGTCAGTACATCAGCTCTAATGACAAAGGCATGGATGCCTGATGCTGGAGATTACAAACCAGTTTGCAGTTTATTGGTTTTTTCATCATAGAGGGTGGTCGAATGTTTTGATTTCAGTGATAAATGTTACTGAATAAACTTAAGTTATAAACTTTAAACTACTTTTGCCTTAAATACCTTATAAAATATCTAAAACTTGCCAAAGTATTCAACTGAAACATGAAAAATTAAGTCATACTGGTGGTTTTATATCACACAAAACAATCATTTGAACAACCTATCATTTAAGCCTAAAATATAATTATTAGGTCCAGTAAGACCAATTCCAGTGACATCCATGTCACTCTTTAAGAGAAATAGAATAATGTAATGAACGCTTTTGGAGCAGGCACCTTCAGTGTTCTGCCCGCATCTCCTCAGATCTCTCTGCTATTCTCATATACACCAGCCACCATGATGCTCATGCTCCCAACAGTCAGCACCTGCCTCTCTGTTTGAGCATTTCCTTGATACTACTGGTACTGCTTTGCCTGCAGGCATTGAGATGCATAGGTTTCTATACTAACAATACATGTTAACTGATTGCTATATTCTGGACCCTATATTAAGCACATTATCTGAATTATTCCATCAAATTCTCATAGCAACAGTGCATGGTTTAAATAAAATTTATGACTCAGTAATTGGAGAAGGCAATGGCACCCCACTCCAGTACTCTTGCCCGGAAAATCCCATGGACGGGGGAGTCTGGTAGGCTGCAGTCCATGGGGTTGCTAAGAGTTGGATACGACTCAATGACTTCACTTTCACTTTTCACTTTCATGCATTGGAGAAGGAAATGGCAACCCACTCCAGTGTTCTTGCCTGGAGAATCCCCCGGACGGGGGAGCCTGGTGGGCTGCCGTCTACGGAGTCACAGAGTCGGACACAACTGAAGTGACTTAGCAGCAGTAGCAGCAATTGCCTTTCTATAAAATTCCCATTCTAGTATTATTATGCACATGTACAATGAAGTATGTACAAAGATGGTCACTGTAACAGTGTTATTTTAAATAGCACTGACAATATAAATTTATATCAACAAAGGGCCAATCAACTAAACATTGGCACATTTCCTATGCAACATGGCAAAAGAATGAAGCCATTGTATGTGCATGTAATGAAACTGTTACTAAGATATAGTATTGGGGAAAAACAAGATAGTGAATATTCATATACATATAGATACATATGAAGGTTCATTAATTATTTCTGTAAAGAGAATAAAAATTGGAAGAATTTAGTGGGAAGATATGCCTTTGCAAAGAGGGACTGGGAATCTGGATAGGAGGTAGACTTATTTTTGTTTTGTGTGCTCATAATAATTTTTTCAGTTTGAAAATAAGTAAGTACAAAATTAAGTGTAGAATTCAGACAGAGAAAGAGCAAGAAAGAGAAGCTGATCAGCACTCTCAAAACTTGTTTAGAGATCAAAAATTTATATTTATTCATCATCTTTATACAATCTCAAGTGTGGGGGTATTATTATTATATCCATTTTAAGGATAAGGAATTGAGATGGAGAATTAACTAAATTGTTCAAGTGCAGTCAGTGGTGAATAGTAGAGTCAGGATTTGAATCCAAGACAATTTGATTTCTAAGCCCTTGCTTTTTACCCTATATCACTTTCCTTTCAGAACTCAAAATGGATGAATGAAACCATTTAGTAATGTTACAAAAATGAGATAAGTTTTAATAATGCAATTGAAATGTAATTGTAACTTTTTATTTCTTAGAAAATCTACTTACTCCAAACAAAGATTTAGTATAAATATAAATCCAGTCACAGGAAAATGTTTCCCTTTAAGTACTAGAGAAATTATAACTAATTCCTAATGAAAATATAAGTTGACTAGAAAATATGGGGAATAAATGGAATGATAGAAATATACATACCTATGTATTTCTTTGTATCTTTTCCCCAAAAGAAATAGGAAATTTATTTATAAAGTAGAGGAATAATTTCCCTTACAACCTCAACTCTTATGTTCCACTTAGAAACTTTTTATAAAGACAAGTCAAAAAACCAAAGAGGCACAGAGAGCCAACCAGTGATGTGCTGAAAACACTGATGAAGTCTTATGAGCTAAATTTTCAAGAACCTTGATGCCTGATCATCAAGGTTAAAAACAAGAGAGTTTTTAATTTAAAATTAATTATATAACCTACAAACAAATGAAAATGAAGGTTATATACATTCAAAACTCATTAATTCCTACCTAATTTAATATTTTTTTGAGGTTACTCACTATATTTTGAGGTTACTCACTATATTTTGAGGTTACTCACATTTAAATGATGGAAATATGTATTATGGTGCATGACTATGACTCTATCCCTAATTCCATGTTTAATGATACCACATTGGTAATATGAAATCAACTTTGCTAGGAGAATTTACACTACAGAATTAGCAAAGGCTAAAAACTGGGGCTTTTTTCTTACATAAAGTCAAATTTAAAACAATTATGACTACATCACTAGATTCAACGGAGAAGGCAATGGCACCCCACTCCAGTACTCTTGCCTGGAAAATCCCATGGATGGAGGAGCCTGGTAAGCTGCAGTCCATGGGGTCGCTAAGAGTCAGACACGACTGAACGACTTCACTTTCCCTTTTCACTTTCATGCACTGGAGAAGGAAATGACAACCCACTCCAGTGTTCTTGCCTGGAGAATCTCAGGGATGGGGGAGCCTGGTGGGCTGCCATCTATGGAGTCACACAGAGTTGGACACGACTGAAGTGACACAGCAGCAGCAGCACTAGATTCAACACTCCTTATTGGCATAAATGTATAAAGCTTGCTATTTATAGCCTTTAAGGAAAAAAATCATGATGTTTGCAGTAAAAAATGACTATTAGAACATCTAGTATGAAATTTGGCCAGTCATTCTTATGGTTGATCCTAGAAACTGTTTTCAACTAACATTTATCAAATGGTCCCATCTAAGCACTTTAAAAAGAGAAACATTTTAAAAAGGAGAAAGTAAAAAGCAAAACATTTCCTTCTTCCAGTAGGAATTGTGGTTCTAGATTTATAATCTCTTCTTTAGAAATTATGTGTGGGGTTTTAGTTCAGTTCAATTCAGTTGCTCAGTTGTGTCCGACTTTTTGCGACCCCATGAACCTCAGCACGCCAGGCCTCCCTGTCCATCACCAACTCCCAGAGTTCACCCAAACCCATGTCCATTGAGTCGGTGATGCTATCCAACCATCTCATCCTCTGTTGTCCCCTTCTCCTCCTGCCTTCAATCTTTCCCAGCATCAGGCTCTTTTCAAATGAGTCAGCTCTTCACATCAGGTGGCCAAAATATTGAAGTTTCAGCTTCAACATCAGTCCTTCCAATGAACACATAGGACTGATCTCCTTTAGGATGGACTGCTTGGATCTCTTTGCAGTCCAAGGGACTTTCAAGAGTCTTCTCCAACACCACAGTTCAAAAGCATCAATTCTCCGGTGCTCAGCTTTCTTCACGGTCCAACTTTCACATCCATACATGACCACTGGAAAAACCATAGCCTTGGAGAGGGTTTATGAATGGATTTATTATCTATCTATGTTATCCATGCTTGTAGATCTTAGAAAATTATTTTATACTGATAATAAAGGCAATTTTTTCTCATATTTTTGAAACACAGTAATAGGCAGAGACGCCATTGATCAGAATGATTTTGAAACCTGGGAAATCATAATAGTGAAAGTCAATCTAAACTGAATGATGAATCCACAAAGAGAGTGGTCTATAAGAAGCTGTAACATATAGCTATAGTGTCTGCATCGTCAAGAAGGTTCCTAATGGTCTCTTTGTTAAAGATTCTGGGTCTCATCTTTTTAATGATTGTTTTGGAGTATAGATGATTTACAGTGTTGTGTTAATTTCAGGTACACAGCAAAATGAATCAATTATATATATACATGTATCCACTCTTTTTTAGATTATCTTCCCATATAGGTCATTACAGAGTATTGACTATATTTCCCTGTGCTATACAGTAGGTTCTTATTAGTTATCCATTTTATTAATATATATAGTAATGGGTATATTTTATCCCAACCTTGCAATTTAGCCCTCCTTTCCACATTCCCCCTGTAACCATACATTTTCTAAAAACTTTCCAGAAAAATCAGTAAATCATAAATACATAAAGTAAATGGTTTTATTAATACACCTCAGGCTTCAACAGTATTTTTAGAGTAAAAACTGTTTGACCAATGGCGGTACCTGGTTTCCCTTTCATAGAATCAGTTTACAGCTCCCTGCTGGCAAATCATTTGTTTTAAGAGGGAACTGTTACATATGCTTATATATATTTTAAACCATGTTGGTCTTTCACACACACAAAAAGGAAGTTTCCAGTTAAAATATTTGACTGCTCTCCAAGGACAATAATGTGTACCGAGAGAAATAATTAGAAGAGTCTGGATTAAGCTGATAGTACTTAAGGAAAACTCCCTCATCACTCAGTCATGTTTCTAGAAGTTGTTCCACTGACTAGGGCTCACTGATCTTATTAAACAGAATTCTAACATTTTTATTGATAGATGATCTAAAGGGAGCAGAACTGAAGCTTCTTAATTGGATAAAGCACTTGTTCATGATTACTGGGCATGCCAGCTTAAACACAATTAAATCTGTACTATGTATGCAAACCTGCTGCTGCTAAGTCACTTCAGTTGTATCCGACTCTGTGTGACCCCATAGATGGAAGCCCACCAGGCTCCCCCATCCCTGGGATTCTCCAAGCAAGAACACTGGAGTGGGTTGCCATTTCCTTCTCCAGTGCATGAAAGTGAAAAGTGAAAGTGAAGTCATTGAGTCGAATCCAACTCTTAGCAACCCCATGGACTGCAGCCTACCAGGCTTCTCTGTCCATGGGATTTCCCAGGCAAGAGTACTGGAGTGGGGTGCCATAGCCTTCTCCGTATGCAAACCTAGACCCAACCATCTAACAGCTGAGGTAGTAACTTATATTATGTGATAGCAAGGAACTCAAAAGAATCCCTTTAAAAAAATTGTTACATACTTCAGCCTGTTAGTCTTAAAATTCCACCATACACTGGATGACTGTCTCCAGAGGAAGTCTTGAGAACCAAAGCAAAGCTTTAAGTGCATGTTTAAATAAAGAAAAATATAAAGGAAGACTGGAGAAAAATGACTAGAATTCACTTTAAAACTGTAGGTGAAAGTGAAAGTGTGGTTGCTCAACCATGTCCAAATCTTTGTCCATAGACTGTAGCCCACCATGCTCCTTGGTCCATGGGATTCTCCAGGCGAGAACTGGAGTGAGTTGCCATTGCCTTTTCCAGGAGATCTTCTTGACCGAGGGATCAAACCCAGGTCTCCTGCATTGCAGACAGATTCTTTAGTGTCTGAGCCACTAGGGAAGCCCAAAACTGTAGGGAAAAGGACTAAACGGTAAACACAAGAAAATAGTAACAAGAAAAAATAAATAGAAAAGCAAAAATTAATGGATAAACTTTGGAAAGATACCATAACTAAAATATAAACACAAAGAAAAAATATTTGGAACTCATGTAATGATTGACTTATTCAGTTCAGTTCAGTTTAGTCGCTTAGTAGTGTCCGACTCTTTGTGACCCCATGAATCGCAGCATGCCAGGCTTCCCTGTTCATAACCAACTAGCGGAGTTTATCCAAACTCATGCCCATCGGTGATGCCATCCAACCATCTTATCCTCTGTTATCCCCTTCTCCTCCTGCCTTCAATCCTTCCCAGCATCAGGGTCTTTTCAAATGAGTCAGCTCTTAGCATCAGGTGGTCAAAGTGTTGGAGTTTCAGCTTCAACATCAGTCTTCCAATGAACATCCAGGACTGATTTCCTTTAGGATGGACTGGTCGGATCTCCTTGCAGTCCAAGGGACTCTCAAGAGTCTTCTCCAACACCGCTGTTCAAAAGCATCAATTCTGCGGTGCTCAGCCTTCTTCACAGTCCAACTCTCACATCCATACATGACCACTGGAAAAACCATAGCCTTGACTAGACCGACTTTTGTTGGCAAAGTAATGTCTCTGCTTTTAAATATGCTGTCTAGGTTGGTCAGAACTTTCCTTCCAAGGAATAAGCCTCTTTTAATTTCACAGCTTCAGTCAACATCTGCAGTGATTTTGGAGCCCCCCAAAATAAAGTCAGCCACTGTTTCCACTGTTTCCCCATCTGTTTGCCATGAAGTGATGGGACTGTATGACATGATCTCAATTTTCTGAATGCTGAGCTTTAAGCCAGCTTTTTCACTCTCCTCTTTCATTTTCATCAGGAGACTCTTTAGTTCTTCTTTGCTTTCTGCCATAAGGGTGGTGTCATCTACATATCTGAGGTTATTGATATTTCTCCCAGCAATCTTGATTCCAGCTTGCACTTTATCCAGCCCAGCGTTTCTCATGATGTACTTTGCATATAAGTTAAATAAACAGAGTGGCAATATACAGCCTTGAGATACTCCTTTTCCTATTTGAAACCAGGCTGTTGTTCCATGTCCATAATGGGCTTATTAGCAATCAGCAAAGAGCAAATTGAAACAAAAGGCTGAGTTAACCATTGCACATCTTTCATATTGACAAAATTTAAAAACACTGATAATAAATTTGGGTAAGAAGTTGAAATAATATAAAATTTAAATACACCACTATTTAAATTGTACAAACAAAATGGAAGCAATTTGGTAATCTAATAGAGTAAAAGATGCCCCTCTCAGCAATTGAATAATTCTTCCTCTAGTCAGGTACTATACCATATTTCTTGCATATGTACTTAAGGGGACACATACAAGAATAATCCTTGCTTGACTGACTAAAGGAACAACAGATATGGAAATAAATGTCTATCACCTTGAGAATGGACAAGCAGAAAGTGTCACACTTTTACAGTGAATCCTGTATAGCAATTAATGAATTCATTAGAACTATCAATATAAATA
>SJYQ01001201.1:281192-291384 GCA_006410935.1 Redunca redunca
CTATGTGTCAGTGTAAGTAAATCTCAAATAATCTAAGCAAAGAAAGATAAATATGGAATGACATTTACAATAGAATTGTTATTTCTATTGTAAGTACAAAATTTCTATTTTCAGTATATAAACATGCATATAATGCATTGTATGCTTAATATTAAATACTAAAAGTACAAAATCATGAACAGAAAAGGTATGTAACTTCAGAACACTGATTACTTATGGGGAGACAAGGACAGAAATGAGTTTCTATAAGAGCATACAGGACCTTCTACTAAAAATATACACTATTTTTTAAGTTATTATGGACAAATCGTAGATTTAACTAAATCTGATAGTCGCTACAGGGCATTTGTTTATTCTGTAGACATTTTGTGAGTTTTAAATAGGTCATAATAAAAAACAATTTAACAAAATGATAAAAATGCACTCTTTAGAGTTTCTTCTAAAATCATTTTAATCAGAAATTGCTCATACTCTGAAAAAAATTAAGAGAATTTTAGTTGATTTTCTCGTGAATGTCGGTATATTATTAAATTCCTATTTTTAAAACAAAATGTTTGATGTTATAACAGATCCCACTTTTGTCCTTAAAACAACTTTAAGCTAGTTGCCTTTTCCTCCAAAGAAATATACTTATAAACTTGATTTACAGAGACCAAGAGCATGCTTGAAAACACACATGCATGTAACAATCTTGGTGGTTGTGGTTCAGTTGCTAGGTTGTGTCTGACTTTTGCAACCACGTAGACTGTAGCCCACCAGGCTCCTCTGTCCATGGGATTCCCAGGCACAAATATTAGAGTGGGTTGCCATTTCCTTCTCCAAGGGATTTCCCATCCCAGGGTCTCCTGGATTGTAGGTAGATTCTTTACCAACTGAGCCAGCAGGGAAGCTGGAAGCCACTCAGAAAGTCACCAGGGAATACAGTCTTACATCTATGTAAACAAAACAGACACACACATACATATGTACATACACATACATGCTCATAAACATGTTCATTCATATATACACACGTATTTCTAATTTCCCACAGTGATGTGGTATTAATGTACTTGATTTTTAAAAGATTTAATATCTATCATGCTTTTATTTTTTAATTGATATATACTTACCTGTGTTTCTTCATATTTGTGTTATATAATAATATGAGGTTATATAATCATGTTGTAAGACATAAGCACCTTAGGTATGTCTCTCGTATCACTGGATCATCAGCTCAGTTAAAACACCACTGGCATCTTTCACAACTCTACATTTGTTTGTGTAATTGTGTAATATTTAATCTGAAACCTCTTAGATAGGAAAGAATTTTTGGAAGTCATCCAAGCTGCCATTTTTCTGACACATGTTTTTTCTTCTAATAGTTCAATTTCTTTTTAATCATTTGTATAATCTACACTTACTACTCATTTTTAGCATTAACAAACAGTTCCTTTCTAGAGTGGAAGTAATTAAACTACCCACAATGGTTAATGATCTTAGAAATTTGCATATGCTGCATTAAGAATCAGTTTTAACAACTATATNNNNATTCATGCTACCATTCCATTTATGGCTCATATAAAATATGGCAATAGTTCAATTTCTGTATGTAAACAGAATTTGAAATTTAGCAGAAAATTCAAGTATTGGGAAGTGAGCTTTACTCCTTTTATAAAATGGCTATCTAATAAGATCCATTTGTTGAACTGATATTGTTTTAGTGATTAAGTTAAATTTTAGTGTTGCCTAAAGTGTTTCTCTCGTGACGAGTAATTGAGAAAATAATTATAATGGGCTATGTCTTTGACAGAGTCTATAAACACTGAGATGGCTGCACATGATTAGATTTATGTTTAGACAGTAGAAATCATTGTTGCTTCAGAGGAGAACAAGTGTATTGATCTTCAAGAGTGAAATAAGGCAAGATGAAAGGAATAATTAAATCTGGCGGTATTGGTGTTCCCATCAATAGAACTACAATTATACAAATTATATCTTTCTTCACCTTGCCCCTCCTTTCTCTCTTCCTTAGGTTTTAAATTCAAGAACCCCTGAGCAAATATTGTGGAAAGGATTTTTGTTTTTTCTTGCGTTACTAAATCAGCCTGTTTTCAATAGAGAGAAGCTCTAGACTGGTCCCTGAATAGGGCTGTCTTGTAATCCCTGTTTGGGATGAAAATGTGTACAGTGCTTAAAACTATTTCACTCTTTAAGTGTAGATTCTCTTTAGTCTTAAAACACTATGAGTAATCTAGGTGTTGGGAAAGGTAAACAATGAACTCATTTAGGCCAGGAGGATATAATGTAATGCCAAGCCTATCACAGAGGTATTACAGGGCAGGGAAAAACAACTGGGGCTATGATCCTTCAAGAAGGAAAAAAAAAATGAAATATTTATGGGTTCAAGCCAAGCCTTGTTTGGGATGAAAAATTCAACATCCTTCTAGTAATTCTCTTCTATTGGATTGTACCTAAAACGTCTGGGGGTGGCTTAGAATGTATAAAGAATTCTAAGAACTGAATGTTTTCTTTCCTAGAATTTGTTTGATTGGAAAAAAAAATGAGTAAATTTAGAGGTATTTATCTCATCCAAACAAAACGAAATCACTGTCATGAAGAGATATCTGTGCCCTGCCCCACCCCCAACATGTTCATTGTACCACTATTCATTACAGCCAAGATATGGAGACAACCTAACTGTCCACTGAAAGATGAGTGGGTAAAGAAGATGTGACACACGAAATATTATCCAGCCAAAAAAGAACGAGTCCTGCCATTTGCAACAACATGGATGGAGTGCTAAGTGAAACAAGAGAAAGACAAACATTGTATGATCTCACTTATATGTGGAAGCTAAAAAACTTAAACTCACAAAAACAGAGGGTAGAATGATAGTAGCCAGGAGCTGGGGGCTAGGGAAAATGGGGAAGTGTTAGTCAAAGGGTTCAAAATTTCAGCTATAATATGAAAGGATTCTGGGAAGGAACGTGATTTAAAACATGTTAGCTAGACTTAACAACGCTATTTTATGTAGTTGAAAGTTGATAAGAGAATTGATCTTATATATTCTCAACAAACATGTAAACATGAAGGTAATTATGTCAGGTGCTAGATGTGTTAACTAACCTTACTGCGGTAATCATTTCACAATATACATGTGAATATTGATACAGGTGAATTTGATACATGTATCAAAGTGTTGTATTGCACACCTGAAACTTATACAAATTATATGCTAATTAACTCTCAGTAAAGCAGGAATAAAACTTGTATTTCTTATATTGACTATAGAATCCATTTTCACAGAAGAACCATTTGTAGTCTCCAACAACTAGTAGTTTTCAACCCTCTTTGGGGAATATATTATATGGTACCATGTTTGGGCTTCCCTGGTGGCTCAGACGGTAAAGAATCTGCCTGCAATGTGGGAGGCCCAGGTTTGGTCCCTGAGTTGGGAAAATCCCCTGGAGAAGGGAATGGCAACTCACTCCAGTATTCTTGCCTGGAGAATTCCATGGACAGAGGAGCCTGGTAAGCTATAGTCCATGGGGTCATAAAGAGCTGGACACGACTAACACACACACACACACACACACACACACACACACACACAGTGTATGAGAGATTCTGGTCCTTTTTTGACATAGCATTCTTTCTGATCTTCAGTAAGAAACAGAGGATGTGGATTAAATAAGGCAAATTTCTATCTGTTTAGTTCAGATATCACAAATGTAGCTGGTATCCTTGACATTATTATAAATTAATTACTTGCATTTTCAATAATCATTTTTGTCAGTAAATCTAGGTGAGATTCAAATTCATAAATTTGCAAATTGCTGTTCTCAGCCATGAACAATAAACTTCATTCAGGATTTGGCAGTGTGAAATACATACACAAATGTAATGATTTGATAGTTCTAGAGAATGGGGTTTCTATTATCTTCATAATCATGAATATGAACTTAAAACTTGGTCTGTAGCCATCCTGCATTACAGGAAGGAAGTGAGAAGGTCAAAATCATGGCAAAGGGAACTGTAGCAAGAACAGAAATGAGCCCACCATTCTATTATACTTATCTAAGTTAACTGATATTTGGAGGATATTATACAAATATTTCAAGTAATAATAATGAAATAATAGCTAATTCTGGGACATTTTTTATACCACTGCACTTTGCTGAGCACTTTACTGGCCTCATCTCACTTAATCTTCACAATAACTTCATTAGTTAGACACATATTCTCTCCACTTAGGAAACTGAAACTTAGAAAGGTTAAGTAACTATCTCAGAGTTTCATTGCCAATAATTTATGATGTACTGAACCCAGAGCCTATATTACTAATCACTGTGACATATTGTAAGGTGTATGTGCATGTATAACCTCGTTCCAGGGCAAATCCCTAAGGATTGAAACGGGCTCAAGGTGGGAGGAGATCTTCCTTTTTTTTTTTTCCTTTGTTAAATGTGTGCAGGATTGCCACAAATCTCTCTCCATGCAGTAAGATAGAAAAGAATAAAAGTATTTATTTATAACCCTTGACCACTTTGCTGGAGCCTCTCTGAATAATACTAAACAACTTCTATCTTCACAGTTTGCATTTTCCTCAGATAAACTAGAGTTCCTGCAAATTAGATGAGATACAAGGTTGGATTGGGGGCTTCTCAGGTGGTGCTAGTGGTAAAGAACCCACCTGCAGGAGAAGTAAGAGACACTGGTTCTATCCCTGGGTTGGGAAGATCCCCTGGAGGAGGAAATGGCAACCCACTCCAGTGTTTTTGCCTGGAGAATCCCATGGACACAGGACCCTGGTGGGCTGCAGTCTATAGGGTCACAAAGAGTTAGTCATGACTGAAGCGACTGGGCACGCACCCATGCAAGTTTGGTGTTAAAACTTGTAGCGCTGTGAATATGTCTTAAACTCTCTCACTTTACTGTTTTGACAAATACTTCCCCTGTGCCTGAAAATGCCTTTTCATCTTTTTTGACCTTTTATTCATACTTATTCTTAAAATCCCATCCCAGATGTCACTGCTTTCAAGGATACTTATTTGAATCACCCTCTATCCCACGCTAGTTAGATGAGCCACTATCACTACCATGGGCATCCTTAACCTGATATGTTTTGCTCTATTACAAAACTTATCATACTTTTTTGAAACATAATAGTAAAAAGGTCTGTGTGTATGTGTTGGTATGTTTGTGTGTGTGTGCTCAATTGCTCAGTCATATCCAACTCTCTGCAACCCCATGGATTGTAGCCCACCAGGCTCCTCTGTCCATGGAATTTTCTAGGCAAGAATACTTGAGTGGGTTGCCATTTCCTACTCCAGGAGATCCTTCTGACCCAGGGCTAGTGGTGATCATTTGTCACCTGCATCTACGTTCTCTTTCAATGTTTAGGAAATGCTTCATCTTTTAAGACTTGGTGGAAGTGAGAGTTCATTTCTATGTCATGCAGTAGACCAGCTGTACCTACAGTGTCTTTGGAAGATTTGGATATGCCTAAATCAAGTCTCTTTCAACAAAGAATATTAGGGAGTTCTGCAGGTTTTGGAGAATGAAGCCACAAATATTTGGGAAAGTTACTAGACTGTATAGTCAGCTTTTTTTTTTTTTTAGTAACTAAATACTTGACCCATGGATTAAATGATGACCATATGATCTGAGCAATTCATTATAAACTAAGTTTTATCTAATACATGAAAGCATTAGTAGCTCAGTTATGTCCAACTCTTTGTAATCCCATTGTCTGTCCATGGAATTCTCCAGGCAAGAATACTGGAGTGGGTTGCCATTCCCTTCTCCAGGGGATTTTCCCAACCCAGGGATTGAACCCAGCTCTCCTGCATTGCAGGCAGATCCAGCTGAGATACGAGGGAAGCCCATTTTTAGACATGCCCTTAATCACACTGTTTATCAGATCTAGTCCCTTAAATCTACTTCTCACTTCCACTGTATAATCAATCATAAGGGATTTGATTTAGCTCCTACCTGAATGTCTAGTCAAGGCTATGGTTTTTCCAGTGGTATGGACGTATGGATGTGAGAGTTGGACTGTGAAGAAGGCTGAGCGCCAAAGAATTAATGCTTTTGAACTGTGGTGTTGGAGAAGACTCTTGAGAGTCCCTTGGACTGCAAGGAGATCCAACCAGTCAATCCTAAAGGAGATCAGTTCTGGGTGTTCATTGGAAGGACTGATGTTGAAGCTGAAACTCCAATACTTTGGCCACCTCATGCGAAGAGTTGACTCATTGGAAAAGACCCTGATGTTGGGAGGGATTGGGGGTGGGAGGAGAAGGGGATAACAGAGGATGAGGTGGCTGGATGCCAACACCTACTCGATGGACATGAGTTTGGGTAAACTCTGAGAGTTGGTGATAGACAGGGAGGCCTGGCGGGCTGAGATTCATGGGGTCGTAAAGAGTCTGAGTGACTGAGTGACTGAACTGAACTGACCTGAACTAATCACTCTATCATCAGATGGAAGTGGTACATAAAGGTTCTGGCTTAAGCAAGTCCTGAAAGCACAACTATTTTACATGAGCATGAAACTTTCACTCCAGTGCAGCTAATCTTGCAACATAGTCAAACTTCTTTCAACCCCTACCTATAAGTCAGTACCTAGACTAATTGGCTGAAAAAGAAATATTTGAGCCTCAGTTACAGATGGCCTCACAGCTTACGTTCTCAAGAAATAGATAGCTAGATGGAGTTTGAAATGTAGAACATTTACTAGGAATCAAAAACTAAGAAGGAGAGGGAGGAAAAGGAGGAAAAGCAGAACTGAGTAGAGGAAGAAGCCAAATGGGGGTGGAGGACCAATGAATCTTGGTCAGCCCATGGAGAATTTTGTAGCATTGTTTTACACTGAGCCCAAATGGCCAGGCCTTTTTATGTCTGTATCAATTAATCATTGGGTATGTGCTGCCCTGAGAAAGTTATGCCCTCAGCAAAGATGACTTTGGCAACTGATGCAAACCCTCAAGGAGTCAACAGGTACAGCCTGTCTTGTGATGGATGAGGCAACTAGTCTTTCCTTCAGAGATTAAAATATACTTCCTGGTAAGACTGAACTATAAATTGTATATCTGATTGTTCACTTTTCTTTGAAGGAAATATGATCTGAGTAAAGACTCTTCATCCTAGATGGCGTCAGGAGATTTGATAAAACATGGATGGGTCTTTTTGGATGGGCTCAAAATGGAAGAACTTTGTTTTTAATGCAATGTTCATCAAAAAGCCTCCTTGGTGGGGAAGGCTTTCAACAATCAGGATGACTCTCTTTGTGAATGTTGGCCAGTCTGTCTTCACAGTTCAATTTCTGCTCAATAGGCTGAAAAGATGAAGGCATGAAGGATAAAGGATGAAGGATATGTCAGACAGGAGCTCAGCATTATGAACCACACCTTCCCAAAGTTGACCTATTTACTTGCACTGAGGAGTGAGCAATATGTTAGCAGCAGAAACCAATGTTGGGTGACCAACTCTTCCCTATCCCAATTTGGGATAATATCTCAAAGGAATCAGTCATCCAACTGAAGTCCAAATGCTGGATCTTTGCCACCATGGAAAGACTGTCAGTTGGATATTGCTTGGTTCAGTTTTGGTTGGTTTTGCTTTCCCTGCTTACAATGCTCATATCAGCATCACAAGCTGAAGAATCACAGAATGCTTCATTAAACATTATGTACACAATAAACATACTCCTAACAAAGGAATACTCAGCTTATAGAAAAGAGGAAAAGGCAATGGACTTAGGACGGCATTCCTGTTGGACATATAAAATGATGGCATGGGCTATTAAAGACTCTGCTGCTGCTGCTGCTGCTAAGTCGCTTCAGTCATGTCCGACTCTGTGCAACCCCATAGACGGCAGTCCACCAGGCTTCCCCGTCCCTGGGATTCTCCAGGCAAGAATACTGGAGTGGGTTGCCATTTCCTTCTCCAACGCATGAAAATGAAAAGTGAAAGTGAAGTTGCTCAGTTGTGTCTGACTCTTAGAAACACCATGGACTGCAGCCTTCCAGGCTCTTCCGTCCATGGGATTTTCCAGGCAAGAGTACTAGAATGGGGTTCCATTGCCTTCTCCAATTAAAGACTCAGGCAGCAGCAAATTCTCTCAACTATAACTCAATATACAATGTTATTTCTTCCATCACCAGAATGTACTGGTCTTGCAACCAAAGGTTAAAAGTGGGAGAGGCTTCTGTTTTAACCCTAATGATCTAATGATCCACTTGAAAGAGTTTGCTTTTCTTGCCCTATATCTTTGTTGTTGTTGTTGTTTTAGTAAATTCTTTTTTTTAATTTTTATTTTTACTTTATTTTGCTTTACAATACTGTATTGGTTTTGCCATACATTGACATGAATCAGCCACAGGTATACATGAGTTCCTAATACTGAACCCCCACTCCTACCTCGCACCCCGTATCATCTCTCTGGATCATCCCCGTGTACCAGCCCTAAGCATCCTTGGTTTAAATTTGTACATCCCTGATGAAGGAATGTTTCCATCAGCACATGGGGCTCTTATTAATAGGTGTGCCACTGCAAAATGGAGAAGGGGGAAGAATGGACAGGACCTATACAATTCTGCACAATCCTCTTTCCAGTGGCAGCATTTAGTGCAGATCTGTACAGGAGTACCACAAAGCACTCAGACCCTGCAGTGATAACAGCCTTGTCAGAAAACCCTAACCAAGAGAGGTGGTGGCTAACAGCAAATGCCACACAAAATTATTTATAAAAAAAGGGAAATCACAACAAATGATTGCCTCTAAACCAACTTCAGAGATGACAACTATGGCTGTTGACCTTATTTCTTTTTTTGCACTGTATGTAATTATAAATTCAAATTTACTTTCTTCTTTCCTCTTCATCTCCCCCACTATCTTCTGTAGATGTGCTGGTAAATGATGAACTTTCCAGTCTTGTCCATACATTACAGCTAGATTTGTGACAGAACTGAGGAGAATGGGACAGCATACAGAAATCTTGGCTTGTTGTTGGCACCAAAAATTGTGAATTTTATTCTTCCTGGGAAGAAACTAAGAATGTGATGACTGTATGAGATTTTTGTATCATGTTAATGAAAGCACTTTTTAAATTGTAATTGTTTCTACTATAATAGATCTACATGTTCCTAGAAACTTCATGTCCTGAAAAATCTTTTACAAATAATTATAGGGCTTATCAGGAAGAAAAAAAAACTAGATTGGGGCAAACACTCAAAGCCTATACAATTTTGTAACCAGGGCAGTAACAGGTACAACAATTACTCTAGCTTAGTATTTTTAAGGTATTATAATTCTGAATAAATACAACAGAATATCTTGCATTTTATTTTTTAAGTGGATTGTATATAAAAAAGGGCCGAGGCTGCTGATTTATAGAAGCAAGGGCCAATGCACAAAGATTGAGCAGAATTACACAATGAGCACTTGTTGAATGGAGCATATGCCCAAAATAAGCAAGAGGGAGAGCATGAATGGGCACCATGCGCAGTACTGTGCCCCTCCCTGCACAGCTCACTGTGTCAGCTGTGTAAGCAGTCACTAGTTATCAGTGGATGACGCGAAACATTTGTACTCTGAGAAAAATCATAAATGAACCAAAGCAACTTCAGCATGACTTCATTCTCTTATCAGTAAATCCTGTAAGCTCATCTCTTTATAAACACCCTAGACCAGGCTGTGTAAATAAGGAAAGTATTACCATAAACACTTTTTCTAATATTTCTACATAATAGTATTCCCTTGCACAAATGACAGGGATTACTGACATTTTATCTTAGATAATTGTTTCATGTTAGATTTATACTAAGAAAACTTGTTATCTGTTTGTTTGGTTTGTTGGTTTTTGTTTTGTTCTTCCTATCTGATGCTAAGATGTCTGTCATAGTTACCTTCACTATGCTCTCAGCTCCCCAGAATTCCCTGATGCCAACCTTTGGAAGTTTTACTAATAATCCAGATTATAACCCCCATCAACTAAAGAACAGTGATTCACTCTGAATTGTACAGTGTTCTGTAGTAAACTTAGCTGGAATCTAAAATCCTTAATCCTTCACCCTTATAGCTGATATTTTCATAAACGTAAAACAATTTTTAAAAATAAGGGAGTTCATAATAATAACAGAAGAAGGATGTAAAGAAATTATTTATAGGCTATTGAGAGTTGATATTTATATGCAAGATTTCCTTGTCT
>SJYQ01001201.1:291470-327790 GCA_006410935.1 Redunca redunca
CAAGATTTCCTTGTCTTTTTTTTTCAAGTATTTTATTTTTTCAAATTTTTATTTATTTATTTTTAATATAAATT
The DNA here is from genome assembly GCA_006410935.1 of Redunca redunca. Taxonomy (NCBI): domain Eukaryota; kingdom Metazoa; phylum Chordata; class Mammalia; order Artiodactyla; family Bovidae; genus Redunca; species Redunca redunca. Next base: position 291,545 of record SJYQ01001201.1, read on the forward strand.
TATTTATTTTAATTGGAGGTTAATTACTTTACAGTATTGCATTGGTTTTGCCATACATCAACATGAATCTGTGGGATGATTTGGGAGAATGGCATTGAAACATGTATAATATCATATATGAAACAAATCGCCAGTCCAGGTTCCTTGTCTTTTAAGTGTAATGATTGATGAAGCAGATTTAATCCAAAATGTCTAATGGCTCCAGCAGCCCTTCTTCAGTATTCTAACCATAAGAATTTGGACAAGCTTTACCAAGCCAGTCTTTCATATCTCTAGACCAGAAAAGGTCAAGCTAAGAAGACAAAGTTAGAACTATGAGTGGAATCGGGCTCTAAGGTTCCTGTTGATCTACTCTTTCGAACTAGCCAGCTGGCAGGTACCCAGCTGACCATTGATTAGCTCTTTAGGGGCTTCCATGGTGGCTCAGATGGTAAAGCGTCTGCCTACAATGCGGGAGACCCAGGTTCTATCCCTGGGTCAGGAAGATCCCCTGGAGAAGGAAATGGCAACTCACTCCAGTAGTCTTGCCTGGAAAATCCCAAGGACCAAGGAGCCTGGTAGGCTACAGTCTGTGGGGTCGCAGAGTCAGACAGGACTGAGCAAATTCACTTCACAAAAAGAAAGTTGTTACTGTTTTATTCTTGGCAGCAGATAAAAGGGGAGATCATATACATTAGAAACATACTTTCTTAAGCTTTCTTCCTTTTTCCTCAGAAACAGTGAAATGATACAAAGGAGGAGATACACCCGTAACTACAATGTATTCATTTTGAATTTGGATTCTAAAAATTCAGTGGGCATCTGCTGTTGCTAAGTCACTTCAGTCGTGTCTGACTCTGTGCGACCCCATAGACGGCAGCCCACTAGGCTCCTCTGTCCCTGGGATTCTCCAGGCAAGAATACTGGAGTGGGTTGCCATTTCCTTCTCCAATGCATGAAAGTGAAAAGTGAAAGTGAAGTCGCTCAGTCATGCCGACTCTTGGCGATCCCATGGACTGGAGCCTACCAGGCTCCTCCATCCATGGGATTTTCCAGGCAAGAGTACTGGAGTGGGGTGCCATTGCCTTCTCCCTCAGTGGGCATCACTTTGTTCCTAACATCCCAGGCTGAAAGGTGCCTGAGTTAAGCAATTTCCCACGCCTCCTTCTACATGTAAATTTCTTAGATTGCTATCCACCTATGAAAAATAGAGAAATGAAAAAAGGAAAAAGCCTACTGTCTGTTCACATGGCTGACAGTCAATTTTCTACTATACTCTTTATTTTAAAGTAGTCTCATTGAGCCAGTTTCCAGTGCATTAACTTGGGAGACTTATTACATTTGAACAGGTTCCATGCTGGCAAACTGCATTTTGGAGTCACCAAGGACCCCTTGATGCTTTACCATCAGCAGACTAAATTAGTCTCCATTCCTATGGTTTTTCACTTGGATTGACAGATGCATTACCTCATCCTCTTGAACTACAGGAGCTGCTATAGACTCTTAGAAATAGCATAGAATTCATATCAGGAGTAAATTGGGCTCTGAGGTGCACCTAAGCAGATATTCATATAATAAGGATCTTCCCTGGACTTTGACAGTTTCCTCACATATAAAAGAATCTCAAGAGGGTAGATTGGCTTGAAATTCTTCCTAGAGATCCAAGATTACTTGGTGGGGAAAAAAAAAAAAAAACCACGTTTTCATTCTGTGTGCCAAGAAGTCACCTAAGCACCAAGGAACACTTAAAAGAAGCACAGGTTCACTGTCCAAGTGGCAGACAAAATAACTCACCAGAATTTTAAAAACAAACCAGTCTGACTGGAGCAGGTTCTACCAGAACATGTCATTGCTCCATCCAGTGCCCCTAGAATCCCCATTGTTCTGTGCATCCAAACCCCAGCTTCTGTGTGCTTTGCGTTTAACAGTTTCCACCTGCAACTGTCTTCACGGACTGGCCTTGGGACACTGCAGCAGCTTTGCCTGCTGGTGCAGAAAATCTGAAGTGCCTAGTAGTTTGCACTGACTACACCTCCTTCCTGGGAAAATCCAACAACCAGTGATTTTTTGGTGTGGTTGAATCAAAGTTCAGCTCTCTTGTATGGGGGCAGCACAAACTTGAGGTAAAAGGTATACTCCAGAGTTCCCTGTAGGATTGAGCTAGGCCTTGAACCCTTATCTGACTTCCTCTTCCCTGTCCTTCTTCACCTACTTTCTTGTCAGTTTTTCTCAAGTATACTTCTTAATAAATCACTTGCTCAAGAATCCTCATCACAGTGCTTGCTTCTAAAGAATCTGGACTAATATACCTTACTGAGGAGTCAGGACTTGCTTCTGCCTGAAAGAAAGATAGCATTGGATTTGGAAGTGAAGAAGGAGAAGCACGCTCTCCCTAAGAACATAGAATAAACGTGAGAAAAGGACCAGGCTGGAAATGCACTGGCGTGGTATACTGGAGTGCAATGTAGAGAAAATTATGGCTATATTAAAACATTATATATAACATTTTATATATAAGGAAAAAAGAGAAAGTTTCCCTCTCCTCAATTCACCTTTTACTCCCTTCAAGAATAAGCTTTTTTTTTTAATCGAAGGATAATTACTTTACAATATTGTGATGGTTTTTGCCATATATTAACATGAGTTGGCCACAGATATACATGTCCCATCCTAAAAGTAATGATTTAATATTTTTTTTTATTCTAAGAAAACCTGGGAGATAAAAGCATAAGTACTCATCTCAGGTTTAAATACATGCAAAATTATATTAGGAGACGGAGAGGAAAGCATTTCTCCCTGGTCTTTACTGTAGTGTGGACAACAGATTGTTCTACAGACAAGGGGCATAAACAAATTAAAACTTTCTAGGTATTTGTTATGCATATACCTGAGACTGAATGTGAAAAAGAAAATCAATGTTAGTTTTTAAACAATTAAAACCCATAATTATTGTTTAATCTTTAGCATGGCACACAAGGGCTTTCACAATCTGGCCCAATACTGCCTTCCAGGCCTTTTTTTCTGCTGTTTTCTTTCATGCATATAATCACTTGGTCCTTCACTGAGCTCTTTGCCATTATTTGAACATATGATTTTATTTTACATTCTCATGCTTTGCTCTGCTGCTGCTTGAGAAGCCCTTCTATTTCCTCTCTGCCTGATAAATTTTTGTTTGCATTTCAATACCCAGCTCAAATTTCACATTCTCTTTTACCTTATCCTACCTTTTCAGGTAGTTTATCATTTTATGTCTGTGTGGATCATACTAGAATATACCTTCAATATAGTACCTAGAACATTGCCTTTAAATGCATACAAGTCTATAGGATCCTGGAGAAATGTGTTTATTCCACCTTTATTTCTTTTCCCCATTATAGTGACTGGCACACTCCTACCTCTCCATAATGTCTGACTTAGAAATGAATAAGTTTTAGTTTATAAGGTGGAGTCAAATTATAAAATATCTTTGATGATAAGCTAACTTAACTATAGCCTAATTTAGGGTGGAACATTTAGAATTCTATAAGAAATTATTTGATTTTTATTTTTTGATTTAATCAAAAATGTGTGAGATAATAAAACTATTACTGTTTTGCTCCCTGCCTTAGCCTGTAGATCCTGTAGTATTTCTAGCAGTCAGGAAGGGTAGATACCCAAACTAGTCAACATAGTTGTGATTAATGTAAGCATTTCTTATTTCAAATATTCACCAACAGATTTGAGAATATAAGTGGTTTCCCAAAAACATAATAGTTAAGAACAAGGAGTTTAAATTAGAGATTTAGATTGAAATACTGACATTGGCAGTTACAACTGTGTGATACTTTTGGCAAGTTATTTTTCATTAGTGAAATAAGGATAAAGCGCTGACCTCATATAGTTGTAAAGAATAGTACTCTGCCTCAAATATTAGGAATTATAAATATCAACATTATTGAGGCTTTCTCTAACAAGTATTTCTCCTTTTTTCAGGAAGGATTTTCTCAGGATGCCCTATTGAAAATGTGCCAGCATTGTTATTCCTCAAGGAGATGAGAATTCCAGATTGAGGGACCAGCCACATGGAGGCATAAAAGCATGGGGCGTGTTCAGACAGTGAGTATAACTCAGTTTTCTGCTCTTAGCCTGTGCACCTCTTTATACAGCATAAAGCTGTGGCTAAGCTAAATCTGAACTCAGCCCTTGGTGTCTCCTTGAAATATAATGGGCTTTCTGGTCTGGCTTCGAATAGTCTTGAATCACTGATTCATTTTCAACTGCCCCTATACTCTTGGCTGAAGAGACCTGGCCATTGGTTCTGATTGCCCTAGGCAGCAACATTCATGCTGGGTTCCTTTGTGACCAAAGTGACATCTAGGGATTTATAACAAACATAGGGCTTCCCTGATAGCTCAGTTGGTAAGGAATCCAGCTGCAATGCAGGAAACCCTGGTTCTATTCCTGGGTCAGGAAGATCTGCTAGAGAAGGGATAGGCTACCCACTCTGGTATTCCTGGGCTTCCCTGGTGGCTCAGCTGGCAAAAAATCCACCTGAAATGCTGAAGACCTGGGTTTGATCCCTGGGTTGGGAAGATCCCCTGAAGAAGAAAAGGCTACCCACTCCAGTATTCTGGCCTGGATAATTCCAGGGACTGAATAGTCCATGGGGTCTCAAAGAGTTGGACACAGCTGAGTGGCTTTCACTTTTCACTTTAGGATCATATGTATTACTTTTCAAAAGACTGAACTCCTAGGACATGGAGTTTCATTTCTTCTACTTTGAATTTTTATTATCTACAGAGACTAATATTACAAAGCATAGCCCAGAGTTTTTAAGTGTGAGGGATATTCTTGGTTCAACAATTCTGATCAAGTGAGTTACCAGGGGCCCCAGATTTGCCCTGGAGGCTTAGCTATTTCTCAGAGTCTGTCATATTAGGAAAGAAGCCTTATCATAGCCTAAACTTCTAGGCTCCCCTCTTTCTCTTTTCCTATACTTTCCATTAATCTAAGGCCAAGGCTCTTGACTGTTGAGAAAACAAAAGGTTCAGGGAGTTGTCAAAGCAACTGAGGTAGGGTTTTTCTCAGTTTCTCCAACTTTCTCCAAATTTCCCCAATTGATTTAGTCATTTCCATCTGGAATTAGCCACAAAACATTGAATGGTTAATTGCCTAAAACTGAATTTACCTTACCCTCTTCACCCAATCCACTCTGCTAATCAGCTCCCATTTATAACATCTCCATTTTCCTTAGTCATTCAGGCTTAAAAGCAGGAGACATCTTTGACTCACCTCTATTTTTTTCTTTTCTATATCCAATCTATCATGAGTTATTTCTTCCTGTCTTCCAATATGAAGTGCTTTCCATTTTCACTATGCTGGGCTACTTAAAACCTTAACATCTTCTACCTGAGAATCATAAACGCTACTCACATATGTACCACCCTCCAATTCTAATTCTTCCTGCCCGTCGCTAACAGATAAATCTTCCTAAAAGATCACTTTGTTGATGTCATTTCTCTGTTCAAAACCCTCCAGTGGCTCCCCAGTGCACACTCCTTGCATTAGTAGAACAATTAGCATTATTAGTTATTCTCCAGTGACTGATTCAAAGAAGAAAGGCAAGGGAGTAGAAGTGAGCTTGGCCCATTACAACCTTGAAGGATCAGTATTTTGCTCACATATTAATGTCTTCTAGGACTGTTTGGTCAAACAAGAAGAAAAAGGAGAAAGGGGAATGGAAGGAAGAGTAGGGAGAGAGAGGGAAGAGAAGAAAAGAAAGGGGCAGCAGCAGGGATGAGAATGAGAAAGGAGGGATAGAGATTGGATGAGAGGGAGAAACCGACAGGTTATAATAACTTTGCTCCAGATTGCTTTCTTTCTCTCAGCCTCTGGATTTCTCTTTCTATATATGATCAACTTTTAATGAAAAACAAGTTTGTTCTAAGGGAAAAAAAAGTAAAACTCATGAAACTAAAGGAAGAAAGACACCATTTCCCTTGATTTTTATGCTTTTCTGGGAGATATTAAACTAAGGTAGCTCTCTCTATTCCAGTTTTCCGATTTTTACAGAGAAAGTAGAAAAATATTTTTGTGACTTTCTCTCATAAAAGTCAGAACATCCTGTGTATTTGAACCCTACAGGACTCAGATGTGGTGCTTAACATTTTTTTCTCTTATTTTAAGACTTTTTTCTACTACCACTGCTTATATGCTGATTACTGTATCAAAGAGAATACTGAGATTGAGAAATTGTAGTCTGTGTTTAAGGTGCATTATTGGCACAAGACATAGAAAGTAAACAACTTTAAAACAAGCAAGCAAGCTTTCTCAATTAATCTATGCTTTTAAGAGTGAATGCAGAGGCATAACTGAGAGAATAAAATTAACAATCAAAGTATCCTCAACTAAAAATAACTTTGTTTTAAAGAGGAAGAAATAATAAGTAATAGTTGCTGCTAATTTGAATACTGAGCTTCGTTCTTGAAGTCACCCTGTAGAAAATCCATTGGGAAGTAGACCCTAATGTGAAGGAGTTGAGTTAAGGTCTTTTAATTAAATTTAAAGATTTTCTTACCCATGGGAAATGGCATAATTAGCTGTTTTCTAATGCATTTGTCTTGAATCAGCAGATAATTGAATGTATTAAGAGAAGTAGCAAATTCTATTTATGAGACTTAGTTGTTGGAGTAGGGAAAAAAGTTATTTATCATTTATTCAAGATAGTTCATATATATGCAGAAGAGGGGAGAGGAACAGGCAATTACCAACCATCTCAGTGCAAAACTGTGCATCCTCACGTGGTGACTCTTAGGAGAAGAATTGGGCAGCTCAGGACTTGCATCTATTTTGTTACTCCCACACAAGATCTCCATCTGAATGCCAAATAAATTACCACTGAAAATAGAGTGAAGTATTCACAGCAGTAGAATGTACCAGCTGGACTGATGCCTGCATCACAGATTAACTCTGATATATTGGGCTTTGGTATGTTTCTGTGATGTTTCTCAGGGCACATATAATTCAAATCTAAAGGCTAACAAGCTGTGCTCAGATGGAGTTCTACTGAATAAGTACTTCAGTCATATGGTGCTTACACAAGTCTGAGTAAGGCATCATCTCCTTTCAAAGGAAAACATTTCATAAACTCCAAGTCTGAGATTATTTTATTATTATTCTATTTCAGTATTAATACATGTGAAATCTATGCACTGAAAAATAGATTCTTAAGCTTATTAATTCTTATATAATTTAAAAACCAAAATAGTTTGTAAAATAAATATGAAAAATGAACACATAAAATTCAAGTTAACAAAATTTAATGTGATAGATGATACTGTTTTGTAAAAATGAACCTCCACTCATAACCTATATATGCTTTTACTACTGTGACACAAATTGGTTGAGTTTGTCGTGCTTAAGCTACTGTGCACGTTGTGACAGTTCAGTTCTCTTAAAACCCTTTATCTGAAGTAAAGCAACACTGATCTTCCTGTTATATACCATGAAGACATTGGCTTTCATCTGCATTACATCATCTAAGTGTTGTCAACCTTATTTTCTCTCTTATTGGTTCTAGATAATTAACGCACTAGTATAGATCTGACCAAAACTAAAATACACATAAGCTTAGATGTTGAATATACTGTATAGTATGTTTAATTATTTTTCTGTCTTAGCGTATATGTGAAATGCTATTTCACTCCTCATTCCTTTTTGCATTCCTTCATTCAACACATAGTGTTTGCTATATGTTAACCACTGCAAATGATGATGAATGATAAGGATGATGGAAATGATTATGATAATAAGGAGGAGGAGGGTGATTAAAAGGGCACATTTCCTAGTTGAGCAAGTTAAAAATCTAAAACTAAATATTCAACAGTGACTATATCCAAAGAGTTACAATTTTAGGCTATATTAAAGTCATTAGAGCAGTACATGTATAGGCTAAGTTTGAAAGTAGCAAAGTGCATGGATTGGAGCAGAAAATAAAGCTCAAAATAAAAAATATTTAAAACAGCAACAACAATAATGATGATGGTATTGAAGATATTTTCCACAAACTATGGAGGATTTATCAGGTTCAAGCCATTGGTTAGTTGTTATTTAATCTTCACAGCAACCAACTGACATGGTTATTATTTTCATTATTTTATAGATAAGTCATAAATACCCAAATGCACACAGCTAGTAATGATATGGCTAGAATATTTTTTTTTAAGAGACTGTTTAATCAGCTTAAACATTGTGTATGGTCAAATTTATATAATAAATCTCATGAATATACATGTAAACATAGATACACATGTGTGTATATATAATATGTTTTTATTCATCTTGTCTTAGTGATACTGCTTTTCTGATTGATCCCTGATTGATACAACATTTTATAAAGTGAGTTTTCCAACTCATGAACATGGTATTGACTTCTATTAATTTGATCATTTTAAATTTCTTTAAATAATGATTTGTAATTTTATTATTCATTTTTGGCTGCACTTATTTATCTTTGTTTATCTTTGTTGCTGCACACAGGGTTTCTCCAGTCGTGGCAAGCAGGGGCTACTCTTAGTTGCAGTGCATGGGTTTCTCATTGAGGTGACTTTTCCTGTTGCAGAGCATGGGCTCATTAGTTGTGATCCATGGGTTTTGCTGCCCCATGGCATGTGGAATCTTCCTGGATCAGGGGTCTAACCTGCATCCCCAGCATTGGCAGGTGGATTCCCAGCCCCTGGACCACCAAGGAAGCCCTGATTTTTTTTTTTTTTGATGTGATTATCTTCCCCATCTTTCATTATATTTATTGTTAGATATTTGATGTTTTTATACAATTACAGATTTTGTCTTTTTAAATTTTATTTGCTATTGGTTGTGACTCCTATATAAAAATACAAATTGACTTTTACATTTATTGTGTAATCTTGCATATATTGTGCAACCTTGCTTTAATTCAGTTATTGGTTTTAATAGTTCATGAACTCTTGGATTTTCTGCATATGTAGCCATGTTATCTGAGATTAATGTGCCTCCTTCTCCCTTTTCTAGCCTCTTTTGGACTGTCTCAAACCTCCAGTACAATCTTGAGTGACAGAAGGTAAACTTGTCTCATTGCCCATCTCAAGGGGGTATTTTTTAAATTAATTTATTTTTTATTGAAGGATAATTGCTGGGCATACACATTGAGGAAACCAGAATTGAAAGAGACATGTGTACCCCAATGTTCATTGCAGCACTATTTATAATAGCCAGGACATGGAAGCAACCTAGATGTCCATCAGCAGATGAATGGATAAGAAAGCTGTGGTACATATACATGATGGAATATTACTCAGCCATTAAAAAGAATATATTTGAATCAGTTCTAATGAGGTGGATGAAACTGGAGCCTATTATACAGAGTGAAGTAAGCTAGAAAGAAAAACACCAATACAGTATACTAACGCATATATATGGAATTTAGAAAGATGGTAATGATAACCCTGTATGTGAGATAGCAAAAGAGACACAGATGTATAGAACAGTCTTTTGGACTCTGTGGGAGAGGGCGAGGGTGGGATGATATGGGAGAATGGCACTGAAACATGTAAATTATCATATGTGAAACGAATCGCCAGTCCAGGTTCGATGCATGATACAGGGTGCTTGGGGCTGGTGCACTGGGATGACCCAGAGGGATGGGATGGGGAGGGAGGTGGGAGGGGGGTTCAGGATGGGGAACACATGTACACCCATGGCAGATTCAAGTCACTATATGGCAAAACCAATACAATATTGTGAAGTAAAATATATAAATAAACAGGAAGAAAAAGAATTTTGCTGTTTTCTGTCAAACCTCAACATGATATAGCCATGGGTATACATATATCCCATCCCTTTTGAAGCTCCCTCCCATCTCTCTCCCCATCCCATCCTCTAGGTTGATAGAGAGCCCCTGTTTGAGTTTCCTGAGCCATAGAGCAAATTCCTGTGGGCTATCTATTTTACACATGGTAATGTAAGTTTCCATGTTATTCTTTCCATACATCTCACTTTCTCCTCCCCTCTCCCCATGTCCATAAGTCTAATCTCTATGTCTATTTCTCCACTGTTGCCCTGTAAATAGATTCTTCAGTACCATTTTTCTAGATTCCATATATATGTGTTAGAATACTGTATTTATCTTTCTCTTTCTGACTCACTTCACTCTGTATAATAGGTTCTAGGCTCATCCACCTCATTAGAACTGACTCAGATGTGTTCCTTTTTATGGCTGAGTAATATACCATTGTGTATATATACCATTATTTCTTTATCCATTCATCTGTCTATGGATATCTAGGTTGCTTCCATGTTCTAGCTNATCTATGTTGCTTCCATGTTCTAGCTTTTGTAAATACTGCTGCAATGAACAATGGGATACATGTGTCTCTTTCAATTTTGGTTTCCTCAGGGTATATGCGTAGGAGTGGGATTTCTGGGTCATACTGTGGTTTTATTCCTAGTTTTTTAAGGAATCTCCTTACCATGTTCCATAGTGGCTGTATCAGTTTACATTCTCACCAACAGTGCAAGAGCATTCCCTTTTCTCCACAACCTCTCCAGCATTTATTGTTTGTAGACTTTTTAATGATGGCCATTCTGACTGGTGTGAGGTGATATCTCACTGTAGGTTTGATTTGCATTTCTCTAATAGTGAACAATGTTGAGCATCTTTTCATGTGTTTGTTAGCCATCTGTATGTTTTCTTTGGAGAAATGTCTGTTTGGGTCTTTTTCCCACTCTTTGATTGGGTTGTTTGTTTTACTGGTATTGAGTTGTATGAGCTGCTTGTATATTTTGGAAATAAATCCATTGTCAGTTGTTTCATTTTCTACCATTCTGAGGGTTGTCTTTTCACCTTGCTTGTAGTTTCCTTTGCTTTGCAAAAGATTTTAAGTTTAATCAGGTCCCACTTGTTTACTTTTGTCTATATTTCCGTTACTCTAGGAGGTGAGTCATAGAAGATCTTGCTTTGATTTATGTCATCGAGTGTTCTGGATATGGCTAGAATCTTAACACAGGCAGAGTAGTTCCAAAATGTGAGTACTTAACTATATCTCTAAATAAAATAGTTGGTATTTGAATTATATACTTTTAATAATTAACAAATATGAATTGAGCATATATAATATATCACGTGGCCTTGGAGGTCAATTTAAATAGTTCCCATCCCTGATGGATAGAGGGTAAAGAATCTGCCTGCAATGCAGGAGACCTGGCTTCAATTTCTGGGTCAGGAAGACCCCTTGGAGAAGGGAATGGCTACCCATTTCAGTATTCTTGCCTGGAGAATCCCATGGACAGAGGAGACTCGTGGGTTACAATCCATGGGGTCAGAAAGAGTTAGACATGTTAGTTGGACTAACAGTGTTAGTCAACTCACAGACTGTAGCTCTCCAGACCTAATAGAAGCAGACCTAACAGTAGACAAGATTAGGAGGAGGTCGCAAGAGTATACAGAAGAATTATACAAAAAAAGGTCTTAATGACCCGGATAACCACGATGGTGTGATCACTCACCCAGAGTCAGACATCCTGATGTATGAAGTCAAATGGGCCTTAGGAACCCTCACTATGAACAAAGCTAGTGAAGGTGATGGAATTCCAGCTGAGCTATTTCAAATCATAAATGATGGTGCTGTTAAAGTGCTGTGATCAATATGCCAGGAAATTTGGAAAACTCAGTAGTGACCACAGAACTGGAAAAGGTCAGTTTTCATTCCAATACCAAAGAAAGGCAATGCCAAAGAATGTTCAGACTACTGTACAATTGCTCTCATTTCATATGCTAGGAAGGTAATACTCAAAATCCTTCAAGTTAGGCTTCAACAGTATATGAACTGAGAACTTCCAGATGTACAAGCTGGATTTAGAAAAGGCAAAGGAACCAGAGATCAAATTGCCAACATCCATTAGATCATAGAGAAAGCAAGGGAATTTAAAAAAAAACTACATCTGCTTTATTGATTATACTAAAACCTTTGACTGTGTGAATCACAACAAACTGCAGAAAATTCCTTGAGAGATTTGAATACCAGATCACTTTACCTGTCCCCTGGGAACCCGTATGCAGGTCAGGAAGCAAAAATTAGAACTAGATATGGAACAACATGTTCCATGGTTTTTGACTGATTCAAAATTGGAAAAGGAGTATGTCAAGGCTGGATATTGTCACCCTGCTTATTTAACTTCTATGCAGAGTACATCATGTGAAAAGCTGAGCTAGATGAATCCCAAGCTGGAATCAAGATTGCTGGGAGAAATTTCAAAACCTCAGATATGCAGATGATACCACTCTAATGGCAGAAAGTGAAGAGGAACTAAAGAGCCTCTTGATGAAAGTGAAAAAGGAAAGTGAAAAAGTTGGCTTAAAACTCAATATTCAAAAAACTAAGGTCATGCATCTGGTCCCATCACTTCATTGCAAATAGATGGGGGAAAAAATGGAAACAGTGGCCGTTTTTATTTTCTTGGGCTCCAAGATCACTGCAGATGGTGACTGCAGCCATGAAATTAAAAGACTCCTCCTTTTGGAAGAAAAGCTATGACAAACCTAGACAGTGTATTAAAAGCTGGAGACATCATTTTGCCAAAAAGGGCCATATAGTCAAAGCCATAGTTTTTCCAGTAGTCATGTATGGATGTGACAGTTGGAGCGTAAATAAGGCTGAGTGCCAAAGAATTGATGCCTTCAAACTGGTGCTGGAGGACTCTTGAGAGTCCTTTGGCCAGCAAAGAGACCAAATCAGTTAATCCTACAGGAAATGAACCCTAAATATTCATTGGAAGGACTGATGCTGAAGCTGAAGCTTCAATACTTTGGCCACCTGATGTGAAGAACTGACTCATGGGAAAAGACTGTGACACTGGGAATGACTGAGGGCAGGAGGAGAAGGGGGAAACCGAATGAGATGGTTGGATGGCATCACTGACTCAATGGACATGAGTTTGAGCAAACTCTGGGTGATAGTGAAGGACAGGGAAGCCTGGCATGCTGCAGTCCATGGGTTTGCAAAACGCTGGACACGACTTATCAACTGAAGGACAACAAACATTGTTCTGAATGTTTCTGTTAGTTGAAGAGCAAGCTAGAATCTCAGAAGGCATCTAGTTTGCCCATAAAGATATTTGCTGGGTTCTGATGTGGAGTGGGGCTCTGGTTAACTGAGCCAAATTTTCTAAAAGGGAGAGTGAAATCTGGTCCAATTGCTTTGTGCTTTACTTTCCTGAAAAATGCACTTTAAAGTCCATCTATAAAAACATTTGTTGTATCTGAAGGCTCATTGGGAAGGAAGAGAAAAAGCTTAGTGGGGAACCTCTGAAGAGCAGACCTACATTCTTGGCAGTCTTCAAGACTGAAAAGAAATATGTGAAAGCCCTGTAATACATAACCCATGAGAGGCATACCTAATGATGAGGGTGAGCAAGAATCAGACTGAATCTTTCTAAATCTACAACCTTGCATTGACTCAGCTCATCTTCTGGTTGAATTCAGATGATCTGCTCCACATTCTATCTGGTTAACATAGAAAAAGGAAACTCTCCTCTCACTGGTAATGTAATACCACTGGGATTCCCTAAGACTTTCTAGTACACAATGCCCTGTGTATAATTTTTAAAAATTGGAAATAAGAGACAAAGAAAAACAAGGGAAACAATAATATAAACAGACTTGCATATGATCTAGATACTGATGTTAACAAATAAGGACTCTAAAATAGCTATAAATTCATTTATTCAAAACAAGAGATAAGATGCACAAAATAAACAAAAAGGTTGAGACTTTCAGCATCAAGTTGGTACCTACAAAATAATCAAATGGATATTCTGGAACTTAAAAATTTTAAATATATATACGGAAGTGAGAACCATATTAGATGGGTTTATCGGAGATTGGAGGCAGCAAGATTAGTAAAGTGGAAAACACTGCACAAGTGAAATAAAGACATAGGAATACATGGAACAAACAGGAACATCCCAAAGGCATGTATAGTTGGAGTTCCAGAAGGAGAGAAGCAAGAGAATGAAGCAGGAACAGTACTTGAAGAGTCAGTTACTGAATATTTTCTAAAACTGATAAAAGACATCAACCCAAAGGATTCCAATGAGGAAAAACTCAATTCAACAGGGGAAAAGCACAAAGAAAACCACATCTAGACACCTCATTGTAACACTACAGAATATCAAGGACAAAAAGGAAATCAAAAAAGCAACAGGAATTTAAAAATATGTTTATTGCCTTAAAGTAGTAACGATGAGACTGGCAGCTGAATTCTCAACAGAACTGACACAAGCCAGAGACAATAGCGGGACATTTCTAATCACTGAAAGAAAATAACTGCCAGCTTTAAAATTCTACACACCATAGAAATTTCTTTCAAAAATGAAGTTAAAGCCATTTTCAGATGAAAGTCTAAGAGAAGATTTTTGCTATATCTATACTAAAAGAAAATCTAAACGGAGTTCTTTAGGCAAATGGAGATTCATTCCAATTGAAACCTTGACAAGGAAAAAGAGAAAGAAAAATATCAGTGGGTCATGTTTAAGGAAAATTTACTATATAAAATTATAATTATAATAGCATTTGAAGTTGAAATGCATGCAGAACCAAAATACTCAACCAAAAGTATTCAAAAGGCAAGAGGGCATAAACAGAGCTGAATGGTCCTGAGGTTCAAGCAGTACTATGTTTGGGATAAAAGTAATAACATATTAATTTTAGTAAATCATGAATGAATTATTACATCTTGGCAGCTTGGCTATCTACTAACATGACATAAAATTAATTTGACAACCGAAGTGAAAATGATGCTACAAATCATTTCTTAATACAATTGAGGAAATATGAATGGCAAAAGGCATAAATGCCTTATCAGATGTTTATTGGGCCCCAACTTACCAACTGTATGTTCAGCTGAACCCCGAAAGAATACAATTTAAAAGAATAGGAAAGTCTCAGTATATATCATTGGAAATTATCTCTAAAACATAAGGTATAATGAGACTTTATAATGCATTGATCACCCTGGGAATAAAACCACATCATGTTTTCAACATAAAAGTCACTCAACTTCCATATGCACATTCAAAGATTCACAAAGAAAACAGTACTGTTAGTAGTTAGGATCCCAAAATACATAATGAAAATAATAAAAATTATAAAACTTCAGAAAAGGGAATATCGTGCTAGAATTATCAGGGAAATCTTTAAGAAATAGGTAGAATCTAAAGCAGGGCCTGAAAGATGACTGGAAAACACATTTCACTTTTTGATAAAAAATGAAGAGGAAAAATGCACCTTCCTATAATCTTTGACTAGAAGTGGAAAATGAAATATAACACTAATAATAAAGATCTGAATTTGGAAACTTAACTCTCTCATTCACAATTTTAGTTCTTAAGAATGGAGACCTGGGAAAAGATGACTGACATGGAACTGAAGATATTCTGTTTAGAAAACAGACCTTCTTAAAATTTCCTCTCAATTTATATTTTGTCACAAATAGAGGATGCAAGTTGAGAGATCGGAGAAGAGAAGAGGGCTGAGTGCCAATTTGCGTAGTGAAATGATTAAAAGAGTTTAAAAAAAAAATCCATGCTGAAGCTCTGATGTATCAGAGCTATGTCTCCACAAAATGGCTTTTTGCCCTTATAAAGTTTTGAAGGTTAATTATCTTACCCAACCTCAGAGGTCAAACTAGAGTTATTTAAATCAGTGTTTGGGAATGCTGACAACTAATAAGAAAGTATACTTAGGTTGTACTTCGGTGTCTTTATTTCTTCTAGCCTTGTACTTGAAACACTATCACTCTATAATGAAGACACTGCAGATTGGTTCATAGTTATAATTTGTTGTTTTAACATGATATTTTTTTTTGTATTTTTAAAAATTATAAGTGAGAGGAAGTGTGATTTCTCACACCAGTCTCAATTAACCACGGCTATAACTGTTTCCATTCTTTGACCTGTGAAGTTACTATGCAGATATCACTAGTGATAATTTATCTATGCTGCAGACAGCTCATGGGAAGAGAGAAAAGTAATTATATTTACTTACATGGAAAACCCCAAACTGAGGAAATAACAGTTGTCTTTAATAAAACACAAATGCTATGGCCGGATGTCCAGTATAATAGTATAAGTAAATAAGTCATCATCCAAGGCCCCATGACTCATGGCACTGTGTGAGACAAATCTAGAGCAACATAGACAGTGCTGAATTGGATCCTCCAGGGAACATGTAACAACTCTAGCTTAATTATGCAGTGAGACTTGGAGTGGCAGTTGTGGAATAACTAGCACTTCCATTTTCAACGTTTGGCTGTCTTAAACCCAACTTTGTCTGATCACAAATGTCTGAGTCTCTATGATAATGTTTAATATATTTTAAACACAGTAACTTTACAAATACTTGATAATTTTAACTAAATTATAAACTTCAGATATACTTTGTAACTCCATGGAAACAGTTTTGCTCCTAAAACAAATCCTCTGTGGCTCTGAATCCCAAATTATGTCTGGTTTTTGTTTTAGATCTCATCTGAATTTTTAAAAAACACTTTCATCATTTTGAAGTAAAATAATTAATGAAATTTACACAAACAATATTCTCTCAGGCACTGCTAACCAATCACCAAGGACAACACACAGTGTTTCTTAGAAGTGGCCTGACAGCACATCATTCTAAATTTGGTTACTCCCAGTAAGTTTAAAGGAACATTATCAAAAGATATGGCTGGGTGATTATGTAGCCTCAAGTAACTGAATAATTAAGCTATGCTTTAACCCATGAATATCACTGTCCTAATTTACTATAGAGTGTGTCATTTTCCTACCTACATGGAAGATCTAAAGTACATGAGAGAAATCTGTAGAAGCAGTTTTCTCTAAGGCATATTGTCCCAGATCTAGAAGCCCAATTACCCCCAAAATTCCATACTTACTTTAATAAAGTGAATCCAATATGCTAATGTCCTCCATTTAAAAAACTTTATAGCAAAATGTCAATAAGTACATATGATGAATAAGATAGCGAAGTATGAATGCCAAGGCCAAATTATAAAAATTTAAGAGTATTTCTAATATCAATACTCTCGTGTTTTACAAGCCTTATGCATTATTGAATGATTGTTACATAGCTACTATGTTTTTTAAATTTATTTATTTATTTTAATTGGAGACTAATTGCTTTGTAATATTGCAGTGGTTTTTGCCATACCTTGACATGAATCAGCCATTGGTGTACATGTGTCCCCCCCATCCTGAAACGCCCTCTCACCACCCTCCCCAACACAGCTACTATGTTAACCCTAAAGGTCCTGAGACTCTTAAATATTTGGTACTTAAACCTTCATTCAGGGTTGATATTGGGATTCAGACAAACAGAGTGTTACCAGAGAAATGGGGATTAAATCAGTTCAGTTCAGTTACTCAGTTGTGTCATAACTCTTGAGACCGCATGAATCACAGACACCAGGCCTCCCCATCCATCACCAACTCCCAGAGTTTACCCAAACTCATGTCCATCAAGTCAGTGAAGCCATCCAGCCATCTCATCCTCTGTTGTCCCCATCTCCTCCTGCCCCCAATCCCTCCCAGCATCACAGTCTTTTCCAATGAGTCAACTCTTCACATGAAGTGACCAAAGTATTGGGGTTTCAGCTTCAGCATCAGTCCTTCCAATGAAAACCCAGGACTGATCTCCTTTAGAATTTACTGGTTGGATCTCCTTGCAGTCCAAGGGACTCTCAAGAGTCTTCTCCAGCACCACAGTTCAAAAGCATCAGTTCTTCAGCACTCAGCTTTCTTCACAGTCCAACTCTCACATCCATACATGACCACTGGAAGAACGATAGCCTTGACTAGACGGACATTTGTTGGCAAAGTAATGTCTCTGCTTTTGAATATGCTGTCTAGGTTGATCATAACTTTCCTTCCAAGGAGTAAGCGACTTTTAATTTCATGGCTAAATAACCATCTTCAGTGATTTTGGAGCCCCCCAAAATAAAGTCTGACACTGTTTCCACTGTTTTCCCATCTAATTTCCATGGAGAAGGCAATGGCACTCCACTCCAGTACTCTTGCCTGGAAAATCCCATGGACGGAGGAGCCTGGTAGGCTGTAATCCAAGGGGTCGCTAAGAGTCGGGCACGACTGAGCGACTTCACTTTCACTTTTCATTTCATGCATTGGAGAAGGAAGTGGATACCCACTCCAGTATTCTTGGCCTGGAGAATCCCAGGGACGGGAAGCCTGATGGGCTGCCCTCTATGGGGTTGCACAGAGTCGGACATGACTGAAGCAACTTAGCAGCAGCAGCAGCAGCAATGGGACCAGATGTCATGATCTTAGTTTTCTGAATGTTGAGCTTGAAGCTAATTTTTTCATTCTCCTCTTTCACTTTCATCAAGAGGCTTTTTAGTTCCTCTTCTCTTTCTGCCATAAAGGTGGTGTCATCTGCATATATGAGGTTATTGAGATTTCTCCTGGCAATCTTGATTCCAGCTTGTGCTTCTTCCAGTCCAGCATTTCTCATGATGTACTCTGCCTTTAATTTAAATAAGCAGGGTGACAACATACAGCCTTGACATACTCCTTTTCTTATTTGGAATCAGTCTGTTCCATGTCCAGACTGTTGCTTCCTGACCTGCATACAGGTTTCTCAAGAGGCAGGTTAGGTGGTCTGGTATTCCCATCAATTACAGAATTTTCCACAGTTTATTGTGATCCACACAGTCAAAGGCTTTGGCATACTCAATAAAGCAGAAATAGATGTTTTTCTGGAATTCTCTTGCTTTTTCAATGATCCAGTGGATGTTGGCAATTTGATCTTTGGTTTTTCTGTCTTTTCTAAGAGCAGCTTGAACATCTAGAAGTTCACGGTTCACATATTGCTGAAGCCTGGCTTGGAGAATTTTGAGCATTACTCTACTAGCGTGTGAGATGAGTGCAATTGTGCGGTAGTTTGAGCATTCCTTGGCATTTCCTTTCTTTAGGATTAGAATGAAAACTGACCTTTTCCAGTCCTGTGGCCACTGCTGAGTTTTCCAAATTTGCTGGTATATTGAGTGCAGCAGTTTTACAGCATCGTATTTCAGGATTTGAAATAGCTCAACTGGAATTCTATTACCTCCACTAGCTTTGTTCGTAGTGATGCTTCCTAAGGCTCACTAGACTTCACATGCCAGGATGTCTGGCTCTAGGTGAGTGATCACACCATCGTGATTATCTGGGTTATCAAGATCTTTTTTGTACAGTTCTTCTGTGTATTCTTGCCACCTCTTCTTAATATCTTCTGCTTCTGTTAGGTCCATACCATTTCTGTCCTTTATTGAGCCCATCTTTGCATGAAATGTTCCCTTGGTATCTCTAATTTTCGTGAAGGGATCTCATTCCCATTCTGTTGTTTTCCTCTATTTCTTTGCATTGATCACTGAGGAAGGCTTTCTTATCGCTCCTTGTTATTCTTTGGAACTCTGCATTCAGATGCTTATATCTTTCCTTTTCTCCTTTGTTTTTTGCTTCTCTTCTTTTCACAGCTATTTGTAAGACCTCCCCAGACAGCCATTTTGCTTTTTTGCATTTCTTTTCCATGGGGATGGTCTTGATCCCTGTCTCCTGTATAATGTCACGAACCTCATTCCATAGTTCATCAGGCACTCTATCTATCAGATCTAGGCCCTTAAATCTATTTCTCACTTCCACTGTATAATCATAAGGGATTTTATTTAGGTTATATACCTGAATGGTCTAGTGGTTTTCCCTACTTTCTTCAACTTAAGTCTGAATTTGGCAATAAGGAGCTCATGATCAGAGCCACAGTCAGCTCCTGGTCTTGTTTTTGCTGACTGTAATGAGCTTCTCCATCTTTGGATGCAAAGCATATAATCAATCTGATTTCGGTGGTGACCATCTGGTGATGTCCATGTGTAGAGTCTTCTCTTGTGTTGTTGGAAGAGGGTGTTTGCTATGACCAGTGCATTCTCTTGGCCAAACTCTATTAGCCTTTGCCCTGCTTCATTCCGCATTCCAAGGCCAAATTTGCTTGTTACTCCAGGTGTTTCTTGACTTCCTACTTTTGCATTCCAGTCCCCTAGAATGAAAAGGACATCTTTTGGGGGTGTTAGTTCTAAAAGGTCTTGTAGGTCTTCATAGAACTGTTCAACTTCAGCTTCTTCAGCATTACTAGTTGGGGCATAGGCTTGGATCACTGTGATATTGAATGGTTTTCCTTGGAAATGAACAGAGATCATTCTGTTGTTTTTGAGATTGCATCCAAGTACTGCATTTCAGACTCTTTTGTTGACCATGATGGCTACTCCATTTCTGCTAAGGTATTCTTGCCCACAGTAGTAGATATAATGGTCATCTGAATTAAATTCACCCATTCCAGTCCATTTTAATTCACTGATTGCTAAAATGTCAACATTCACTTTTGCCATCTCCTGTTTGACAACCTCTAATTTGCCTTGATTCATGGACCTGACATTCCAGGTTCCTATGCAGTTTTGCTCTTTATATCATTGGACCTTGCTTCTATCACCAGTCACATCCACTGGTTTTTGGTTTGGCTCCATCCCTTCATTCTTTCTGGAGTTATGTCTCCACTGATCTCCAGTACCATTGGGCACCTACCGACCTATGGAATTCTTCTTTCAGTATCCTATCATGTTGCCTTTTCATACTGTTCATGGAGTTCTCAAGGCAAAAATACTGAAGTGGTTTGCCATTCCCTTCTCCAGTGGACCACGTTCTGTCAGACCTCTCCACCATGACCCATCCATCTTGGGTGCCCCCGCACGGTGTGGCTGTTTCATTGAGTTAGACAAGGCTGTGGTCTGTGTGATCAGATTGGCTAGTTTTCTGTGATTATGGTTTCAGTGTGTCTGCCCTCTGATGCCCTCTCGCAACACCTACCTACCATCTTACTTGGGTTTCTCTTACCTTGGGCGTGGGGTATCTCTTCACAGCTGCTCCAGCAAAGCACAGCCACTGCTCCTTACCTTGGACAAGTCACCCCTCCTGCCCTTGTACATGGAGTAGCTACTCTCTGCCCTCCTGCGCCCGCACAGCCGCCACTCCTTACCTTGGACAAGTCGCCCCTCCTGGCCTTGAACATGGAGTAGCTCCTCTAAGCCCTCCTGTGCCCGCACAGCAGCCGCTCCTTGGACATGGGGTTGCTCCTCTCAGCCACTGTCCCTGACCTCGGACCTGGGGTAGCTCCTCTCGGCCACTCCTGTGCTGTCGCACCCTAGTGCTCTTGGGGCTTAAATAACCAGCAGTAAAATTAAGTTCATGCTGAACTGATAAGCAGCTTCAACAGGTGTTTGTTGCTCCTACCCAAGCCTAGGATTGTCCCTAAAGTCTGCTTGGGAGAGTTAGGAGACCCAGTTGCCAAGGGTACAGAGATGTACTGAGGAGTTCAGCATTTGCAAGGACCAACTCTGTCAGTTCTCCCCCAGTTTCATCTGATCCTGTCCTCATTCTTTATCCTGATTAGTTTCATTGTGCCCAGTCCTTGTGGTCTTGTCGCTAAGTTGTGTCTAACTCTGCAGCCTCATGGACTATAGCCTGCCAGGCTCCTCGGTCCATGGCATCTCTTGGGCAAGAATACTGGAGTGGGTTGCCATTTCCTTCTCCGTGGGGTCTTCCAGACCCAGGGATTGAACCACTGTTTCCTGCCTTGCTGGCGGATTATTTATTCCTGAGCCACCAGGGAATCCTGCCCTTAGGGAAGAGTAGTGAAAGGCTATAACTGCATGACAGAAACAACATTATTAATATTTGAATAAACATTCACAGCCTCTGCCAGTCTTACCTCCATTGCCTAATTGGAATTTCCTTCTTTTTGATTTTAATCAGAGGTAAAAGAATATTGAGAAGAATATTAAGAATGTGTGTGAGAGAGAGGCTTTGGGAGGCTAAGCAGTATGAGAAACATAAAAGGAAGGAAGGAATGAGGTGCCAAGACAAGCTGTAATGGAGATGAAATGTTCTTTCACGATTCACAAGGAAGCAGCAAAAAGTGATTTTGGAGACATATTAAATTAGTTTTGGTTGCTTGACTGTGCTTCTTTTTTGATGTTACACCTCACCAAGACTGGAATTTTCAGGCATAGTCCACAACATTAGCTGAACAAAGGGCAATAAAGGCAGGAGCAAGACCTAAACTTACTGATGACGGACAACCACCCAGGTGGCGCTAGTGATAAAACAGTGGCCTGCCAGTGCTGGAGACTTAAGAGATGTGGGTTCTATCCCTGGGTTGGGAAGATCCCCTGGAGGATGGCACGGCAACCCACTCCAGTATTCTTGCCTGCAGAACCTCATGGACAGAGGAGCCTGGTGGGCAATGGTCCCTAGGGTCACAAATTGTTGAACACAACAGAAGCGACTTAGCAGACAGACAGGCAACAACCACGAGATTGGGTGGAACCTATGAAGACAACTGAAGGAAATCAGTTAGCTGGAGAATAGAACAAATATAATCAAGAAAAATTCATGATGATAATGACCAGTATTCAGAAATTTGTTGTTGTTCAGTCACTTAGTCATGTCCGACACTTTGCAGTCCCATGGACTGCAGCACACCAGGCTTCCCTTTTCTTCACCATCTCCCAGAGGTTGCTCAAACTCATGCCCATTGAGTTAGTGATGCCATCCAACCAGCTCATCATCTGTCGTCCCCTTCTCCTCCTGCCTTCAATCTTTCCCAGCATCACGGTTTTATCTAATGAGTTGGCTCTTTGCATCAGGTGGCCAAAGTATTGGAGCATCAGCTTCAGAATCAGTCCTTCCAATGAATATTAAGGGTTGATTTTCCTTAGGATTGACTGGTTTGATCTCCTTGCAATCCAAGCGACTCTTAAGAGTCTCCTCCACCACCACAGTTTGAAACCATCAATTATTGCCAAAGATATGAGACATAAGAGATATGGGTTCAACCCCTGAGTCAGGAAGATCCAGGCACTCAGGCTTCTTTATAGCCCAACTCTCACATCCATACCTGACAACTAGAAAAAACATAAGCTTTGACTATATGGCCCTTTGTCAGCACAGTCATATCTCTGCTTTTTAATACACTGTCTAGGTTTCAGAAATTAATCCATTTTAAATTTGAATTTATTTTATAATTTAAGGCATTAATTTTCCAAATAGTGAATTATTGACTCAATGACCCAAAGAGACCCCCAAAGTGCTTAATATACTCCAAAAAAGTAATGTTACACTGGAGGAAAGTAGAACTTTTATCTAAATTAGCATGACTCACAGACGGACATATTTACATGTATATTAGATGAGCTAAAAGATCATGCTATCACAGATGCTATCTACATAAACAAAGGGAATTGATGCCAGTCAATCCCTGCTAATGTACAGTAAGCACAGGAATAACAGAGAAGACAATGGCCCATTTTCAATATCCCCCAGACCAATTACAAAAGACTGAAAAGAATGGAGAGGGGCTTGGTGTTTGGAGGTTTGTTTTTCATGAACAGATGGTTTCCTCATCGTTATTTGTGGTACCACCTAAAACTTATCTGACTGGGAAGCAGATATTACTTCCTGTCTGCATGCTGCCTTGTACTGCAGTCATTCATTTCATGGGGTCTCTCCTGGTAAGCTATGAGCATTTTTTTCTCCTGACTATAGGGCATCCTACAGTTAATGACAGACTGTAGATGTCTCCTAGTCTATTATATTTTCTCAGTGACCAAAGCAAATCTATAATCATGTAAATGTGCCTTTTCCTTGGTGGAAACTGAAATCAGTTCCACACAGTTAATCATACCATAGTCTCGCCTATATAGTCAGAAACTGATATTAAGTCTCTCCTTAGGCTGCTCCAAACTCAATAACCCCAGTGAGTTCAATGTTTCCTAGTCAGCACACTAATCGTTTTCTTTTTTTTTTTAAACCCTCAGTTCCTCTGGACCCTATCCAAACTCTCTTAGATCAATAATAGGATTAACATGAATCTCTCCACAATAGAAAATAAGAATAGAACCACATGAACTATACTGGGAGAAATCACTTCATATTTCCAATGCTTACATTTGAGAATTTGATTCAAAATGGTGAGCATGTGTTATTGACTCATTACCTTGCAATTTAGGCTGTCTTTCAGTTCAGTTGCTCAGTCGTGTCCGACTCTTTGAGACCCCATGAATTGCAGCACGCCACGCCTCCCTGTCCATCACCAACTCCCAGAGTTCACTCAGACTCACGTCCATCATGTCCGTGATGCCATCCAGCCATCTCATCCTCTGTCATCCCTTTCTCCTCCTGCCCTCAATCCCTCCCAGCATCTGAGTCTTTTCCAATGAGTCAGCTCTTTGCATGAGGTGGCCAAAGTACTGGAGTTTCAGCTTTAGCATCATTCCTTCGAAAGAAATCCCAGGGTTGATCTCCTTTAGAATGGACTGGTTGGATCTCCTTGCTGTCCAAGGGACTCTCATGAGTCTTCTCCAACACCACAGTTCAAAAGCATCAATTCTTCAGCGCTCAGCTTTCTTTATAGTCCAACTCTCACATCCATACATGACCACTGGAAAAACCATAGCCTTGACTAGATGGACCTTTGTTGGCAGAGTAATGTCTCTGCTTTTGAATATGCTATCTAGGTTGGTCATAACTTTCCTTCCAAGGAGTAAGCGTCTTTCAATTCCATGGCTGCAATCACCATCTGCAGTGATTTTTGATAGAAAACATTAGCTATGTTTATAAAATCTGACTGAAAGTATCATACCTGCCAACATTCAACTTCTACTTTCTTCCCACAAAACAATGTTCTGTGTTTTTCTTTTCTTACTTATTCCTGAATGAATTATATGGAATACAGAATTTGAAATATCAAGCTCAATAATTTATTCAGTTTCTGGGGAAATCCATATTTTAATTTCTGTAGGATTGTGTTCTAAGATATAATATCCACATTAAAGTGTATAGGGCTTCCCTGGTGGTTCAGCTGGTAAAGAATCTGCCTGTAATGTGGGAGACCCAGGTTCAATCCCTGGGTTGGGAAGATTCCCTGGTATTCTTGCCTGGAGAATCCCCATGGACAGAGGAGCCTGGCAGGCTACAGTCCATGGTGTGGCAAAGAGTTGTACATGACTAAGTGACTAAGCACGCACACACACTTTATATATATATATATCTTATTCCATATGTACTCATATATGTATAAAATATTATAATCCATTAAGACAATGTTGAAAATAGTCAGTAATCATAGTATCATGGAATCTCAGAGGTAGAAGAGCATTGTGTAGATTCCATTCCTTCAGAGGCACCAGCTTAGTTACCTTGATTAAAAAAAAAAAAAAATGATGAAATGGAGTCTGTAATGCCCAGCAGAGCACTAAAATGCAGCCAGGAGGCCATTGGGGAATTCGAGACTACGCATATCTCCACCCAGATAGAACATGAACCTTGGGCCACAATATCTGGAAAGAATGATATACTTTGAACTCTGAGTAACAGCCTTAGAAACCAATCACATATAAACAAGAATGATTCCAGTTTGCCAACATCAGTCATAATTCTTGGGAAACAATTTATGTAAACTTCCTCCATTAAAAAAAATAAACTTTTAGGTTTTTAACTCTTCTTGTGGTACATTTGAGTTTCTACCCAAATCTGTGTCTCTTGAATTGCAATTCCTGACTCCCAAATAAGTGTTTTTCTCTTATCTTACAGCACTGCTTTTATTTCTATATCAACAAAAGGAGATGATAATCTTTGAAGTTACAATTCAGCCCGACTCCAAGAATGCGAATTATAGTGAGCTTGACAGATACTATAAGGAAATAATTTTTAAATGCCATCAAATATTATTCAAAAGATACATCAAATGTATTCACCACAGAGCTGATGACAGAGGAAATAATTATAAATTCCCTAACTAAAATTCCAAATACCAAGTGTATGATTAAATGCTTATATAGGAGTTGGCCATTTTTTAAACTTAATTGTGGGAAATTCTCCATATTTAATTTTAGTAAAGCTTTTTTACAACATGTTTGTTTCTATAACACAGGTGCCATGGAAACCACCACTAAAGCCAAGATGGAGGAAAAAAGAACTCATATTAACATCATCATTATTGGACACATAGATTCAGGCAAGTCCAGCACTACTGGCCATCTGATCTACAAATGTGGTAGAACTGACAAAAGAACCATCGAAAAGTCTGAGAAGGAGGCTACTGAGATGGGAGAGATCTCCTTTACATACCCCTGGGTCTTGGGTAAACTGAACACCAACGGTGAGCTTGGTATCATCATTGACAATTCCATGTGAAAATATAAGACCAGAAAGTATTACATGACTATCATCCGTGGCCTATGACATAGGGAATTTAACAAAAACATGATTATAGTCACATCTGATACTGATTCTCCTTATTGATTGCTGTTGCTGGTATTGTTGAATTGGAAGCTGGTATATACTAGAATGGGGGGATCTGTGAATGTGCCCGTCTGGCTTATATGTCTGTGTGTGTGTGTGTGTGTGTGTGTGTGTGTTAGTTGCTCAGTCGTGTCCAGCTCTTTACAACCTCATGAACTGTAGCCCGCCAGGGTCCTCTGTCCACAGGATTCTCCAGGCAAGAATACTGGGGTGGGTTGCTAATCCCTTCTCCAGGAGATTTTCTCAACCCAGAAATCAAACTCTGGTGTCCTGCACTGCAGGCAGATTCTTCGCTGACTGGGCCACCAGGGAAGCCCTCTGTGGCTTACATGCTGGTCATGAAACAACTAACTGTTGGTGTTAATAAAACGGATTCCACTAAGCTACTATTTCAGCCAGAGAGATAATGAGGAAATCATTAACAAAGTCAGCACCTACATTAAGAAAATTGGCTACAACCCAGGCAGAGTAGCATTTGTGCTAGTTTCTGGTTGGAATGGAGACAACATGCTGGAGTTAAGTACAGATATGTCTTGGTTCATTACCCATAAATACAGTAATGCCAGTGCTGAAATCTCTGGATTGCGTCCTGCCCACCAATTCTTCTCATTAACAGGAATTTGGGTTATTCTTCCAGGATGTCTACAAAACTGGTGGTACTGGGACTGTCCCTGTGTGTTGAATGGAGACTGCTGTTCTCAAACCTGGCATACTCATTACCTTTGCTCCAAACAGCATTACAACTGAAGGTAAAGTCTGTTGAATTGCATCATGAGCTTTGAATGTAACTCTTCATGGGGATAATGTAGACTTCATTGTAAAGAATGTGACTGTCAAAGATATTCGTCATAGCACTGTGGCTGGCGATAGCAAAAATGACCCACTATTGGAAGAAGCTGGCTTCAGCGCTCCAGTGATTACCCTAAATCACCCAGGTCATATCAGTGCTGGCTATGCACCTGTTGCTGAATTGTTAGGTACCTCACATTGCTTGCGAGTTTGCTGAGCTGAAAGAGAAGATTGATCATCGCTCTGATAAGAGGCTAAAAGATGGCCTCAGATTTTTGAAATCTGGTTGATGTGCTACTTGGAAGCCTAGGTGTTAATAGCTTCTCTGGCTATCCATATTTGGCTATTTGTGACATGAGACGGACCACTGCTGTGGGTGTCTTCAAATTCATAGACAAGAAAGTTGCTGGAATTGGTCAGGTCACTAAGTTTGCTCCGAAAACTGAGTAAGGTAAGCGAATATTATCCCCAGTGTCTGCCATCCTAGTCTTAAGCAGACAGGTGGGAGAAGGTCTCAGAAGTGTTTCTCTCAACTGGCCTGTTTAATAGTAAAACTTTGGTTAATAACAATGCATTGTAAAACCTGCAGAGGGAAAGGAGGGTGTTTTGTGGATCATTTGGTTATTTTTCTGTGGCAATTGTAAGTTGTTTGTTTTTAAAATCAGTGTTTTAACGAAAACAACTTGACCAAAAATCTTGAATTTTGAGATCCTTTAAAACAAAATTTAATGAGAAAATTCAGTGTAAAAAAATAAAATGCATCTATACCTATAAGATTATCCTTCCCAAAATCAAAATAAAATGAAGATATGTAGATACATGGATAAATATATACACATTTAGAAGTGTAGAAAAATAGCTGAAGGTAATCAGTTGATAGCAGTAATTATCTCTTAATAGTTACAGGTGTTTGTTTTCTAAAGTTCTGTTTTCCTTTTTAAACCATGCATGTACACTTTTAGTTTGAAATTAAGCTAGTTTTTAGAATTTTGTGAATCTATAAAATTAATCATTAGTCTTCTTTTGGATTCCTTAGCTTGATTGCTTTCAAACTAAAGTATTTGATTTCACAGCTAACTTGAGTCACTACCAATGGTGGATTCATGTTGATGTATGGCACAACCAATACAATATTGTAAAGTAATTAACCTCCAATTAAAATAAATAAATTTATACATTTTTAAAAGCAATACATAAAAAAAAGCACCTTCCACTCTTAAAATTGCTATTTCTCCATGAATGACATCAAAAATATCTGACCTGCACAAAGACAAAAAGATAAATACGAAATCTTGGAAATGTGAGGAACGTGAGCTGCTTCAGGATTTAGAGAGGCTAAAAATAAAACAGAAAGTCCAAGGAACCTTCTACAGACTCCTAATTTGGTCAAGGTAAAGGGTACATGAAAACCACAGGGATTACAGTGAAGACACCTGAAAAAACATATTTCATTCAGGTGATTAAGATAAACATCAACAGGGATAAGTCATGTAGATAGAATGTACTTCTTATATAATGTGATGAAAGTGGCACCCCACCTCTTTGATCTTCTTCTCCCAAACCCATAACCTTGGTCTAATCATGAGGATTGCAAGGAGATCCAACCAGTCCATTCTGAAGGAGACCAGCCCTGGGATTTCTTTGGAAGGAATGATGCTAAAGCTGAAACTCCAGTACTTTGGCCACCTCATGCGAAGAGTTGACTCATTGGAAAAGACTCTGATGCTGAGAGGGATTGGGGGCAGGAGGAGAAGGGGATGACCAAGGATGAGATGGCTGGATGGCATCACTGACTCGATGGACGTGAGTCTGAGTGAACTCCAGGAGTTGGTGATGGACAGGGAGGCCTGGCGTGCTGCGATTCATGGGGATGCAAAGAGTCGGACATGACTGAGCAACTGAATGAACTGAATCATGAGGAACAAACCATATGAATCCCAGTTGAGGGACATTCTTCAAAATGCCTGACTAGTAATCCTCAAAACTTAAAGTCATTGAAAATAAGTCTGAGACACTGTCAGAACCAAGAGGTCCTAAGAACACATGATGGCTAAACATGGTATCAAGAATGGGATACTGAAACAGAAAAAGGAAATGAAGTTTAAAAGAAAAATGGAAATTTGAATACAGTATAGAATTTAGTAAATAATGAAATTAATGTATCAATATTGGTTCAGTAGTTATAATATGTACCATAATAAAGTTTTAATAATAGGAAAACTAGGTGTGGAGTATATCTCTAGGTGTGGAGTATATAAGTCTCTATACTATCTTTCATAACTTTTATGGAAGTCTCATTTAAGTCAGTTCAGTTGCTCAGTCATGTCTGATGCCATGTGACCCCATGGACTGCAGTATGCCAGGCTTCCCTGTCCATCACCTCACCCGGAGATTACCCAAACCCATGTCCATTGAGTCCATGATGCCATCGAACCATCTCATCCTCCATCATCCCATTCTCCTCCTGCCTTCAATCTTCCCATCATCAGGGTCTTTTCCAAAGAGTCAGTTCTTCGCATCAGGTGGCCAAAGTATTGGGATATCAGCTTCAGCATCAGTCCTTCCAATGAATATTGAGGACTAATCTCCTTTAGGATGAACTGGTTGGATCTCCTTGCTGTCCAAGGGACTCTCAAGAGTCTTCTCCAACACCACACTTCAAAAGCATCAATTCTTCTGCACTCAGCTTTCTTCACAGTCCAACTCTCACATCCATACATGACTACTGGAAAAACCATAGCTTTGATTAGACAGATGTTTGTTGGCAAAGTACTGTCTTTGCTTTTTAATATGCTGTCTAGGTTGGTCATAACTTTTCTTCCAAGGAGCAGGTGTCATTTAATTTCATAGCTGCAGTCATCATCTGCAGTGATTTTGGAACCCAAGAAAATAAAGTCTGACACTGTTTCCATTGTTTCTCCATTTATTTGCCATGAAGTGATAAGAACAGATGTCATGATCTTAGTTTTCTGAATGTTGAGTTTTAAGCCAACTTTTTCACTCTCCTCTTTCACTTTCATCAAGAGTCTCTTTAGTTCCTCTTCACTTTCTGCCATAAGTATGGTGCCACCTGCATATCTGAAGTTATTGATATTTCTCCCAGCAATCTTGATTCCAGCTTGTGCTTCTTCCAGTCCAGCATTTTTCATGATGTACTCTGCATATAAGTTAAATAAGCAGGGTGATAACATACAGCCTTGATGTACTCCTTTCCTGATTTGGAACCAGTCTGTTGTTCCATGTCCAGTTCTAACTGTTGCTTCTTCACCAGTATACAGATTTCTCAGGAGGCAGGTCAGGTGGTCTGGTATTCCCATCTCTTTCAGAATTTTCCACAGTTTGTTGTGATCCACATAGTCAAATGCGTTCAGTTCAGTTCAGTCACTCAGTCATGTCTGACTCTTTGTGACCCCATAAATCACAGCACACCAAGACCTCCCTCTCCATCACCACCTACCAGAGTTCAACCAAACTCATACACATTGAGTCGGTGATGCTATCTAGCCATCTCATCCTCTGTCATCCCCTTCTCCTCCTGCCCCCAATCCCTCCCAGGATCAGGTTTTGCAATGAGTCAACTCTTTGCATCAGGTCGCCAAAGTATTGGAGTTTCAGCCTCAGCATTAGTCCTTCCAATGAACAGCCAGGACTGATCTCCTTTAGGATGGATTGGTTGGATCTCCTTGTATTCCAGAGGACTCTCAAGAGTCTTCTCCAACACCACAGTTCAAAAGCATCAATTCTTCGGCACTCAGCTTTCTTCACAGTCCAACTCTCACATCCATACATGACCACTGGTAAAACCATAGCCTTGCCTAGATGGACCTTTGTTGTCAAAGGCTTTGGTATAATAAAGCAGAAGTAGATGTTTTTCTGGAACTCTCTTGCTTTTTTGATGATCTGAGAGATGTTAACAGTTTGATCTCTGGTTCCTCTGCTTTTTCTAAAACCAGCTTGAAAATCTGACTGTTCATAATTCATGTACTGTTGAAGCCTGGCTTGGAGAACTTTGAGCATTCCTTTGCTGGCCTGTGATATGAGTGCAATTGTGCCGTAGTTTGAGCATTCTTTGGCATTGCCTTTCTTTGGGATTGGAATGAAAACAGACCATTTCTAGTTCTGTGGCCACTGCTGAGTTTTCCAAATTTGCTGGCATATTGAGTGCAGCACTTTCACAGCATCATCTTTCAGGATTTGAAATAGCTCAACTGGAATTCCATCACCTCCACTAGCTTTGTTCGTAGTGATGCTTCCTAAGGCCCACTTAGGACTTCACATTCCAGGATGTCTGGCTCTAGGTGAGTGATCACACCATTGTGATTATCTGGATCATGATCATCTTTTTTGTATAGTTCTTCTGTGAATTGTTGCCACCTCTTCTTAATATTTTCTGCTTTTGTTAGGTCCATACCATTTCTATCCTTTATTGAGCCCATCTTTGCATGCAATAATCCCTTGGTATCTCTGATTTTCTTAAAGAGATATCTAGTCTTTCCTATCCTATTGCTTTCCTCTATTTCTTGCACTGATCACTGAGGAAGGCTTTCTTATCTCTCCTTGCTATTCTTTGGAACTCTGCATTCAAATGGGAATATCTTTCCTTTTCTCCTTTGCCTTTTGCTTCTCTTCTTTTCACAGCTATTTGTAAGGCCTCCCCGAACAACCATTTTGCCTTTTTGCATTTCTTTTTATTGGGGATAGTCATGATCACTGCCTCCTGTACAATGTTACAAACCTCTGTCCATAGTTCTTCAGGCATTCTATCAGATTTAATCCCTTGAATCTATTTGTCACTTCCACTGTATAATTGTAAGGGGTTTGATTTAGGTCATACCTGAATGGTCTATTGATTTTCCCTACTTTCTTCTATGTAAGTCTGCTGCTACTGCTGCTACTAAGTCGCTTCAGTCGTGTCCGACTCTGTGCGACCCCATAGATGGCAGCCCACCAGGCTCTGCCGTTCCTGGGGTCCTCCATGCAAGAATACTGGAGTGGGTTGCCTAAATCTACCCTAAAATGAAACATTAATTTAAAAATTGTATGCATAAATGCATATGCATGAACAGTGCTTTTCACTACTGCTGACAGTATTGACACCCCTCCTTGAGTATAGTCACTTGAAATAGTGATACTGTTTAATTCATCCTTGTATTTCCTACAACTATGCCCTTTACACAGTCACTACATGATAAAGGTCCATGGAGCTGAAAGAGAAGAGGATCTGAAGTCGAGGGCCCACCTGATTTAATGGGAAGAAAAAGTTTCTGTTTTCTTTTCCCACTCCCAGCAGTTATTGCAGAATTTAGCCTTATTATGAGAGAAAGACCCATAATGGTGGACTGAAATTGAAAAAAAGAAAAAAAAAATGAACAGTTTCAGCCATCACGTTTGCAGCAACATATTACAAATCTCATTGGACCTGTGGGCTTTTTAATTTACAAAATTACCTTAAATTTCTTTGCTTAAAGTTTGAAAGTCAAAACAAGGAGAATACATTCAAGAAGATAACACAAAAGACCTGCATTTTGAAGGTTCTGAGAGATTAAATTTAAAAATATATGTGAACACCCTTTAAAAATTATCACACAATCAAATTAGCCCTGCTTAATGGCTTCCAGTGTAGAACAGCTGAAAGTCCTCGTGCTCCCTGGTGATCACAGTGAATACAGATGTGTAACATCACGTTGGAGGGCCCGTCTTAATGGCAGGAAACATACAGTGTGATGTAGAATGAGATCACAACTGTAAGTACATGCAACACACACACACACAAACAACTATTAAACTCAGCTCAATGTTTCTTAATGATTTCTTCCATTATTATTCATGTTACTTTGCACTTATTTCCTGTATCTGCTTATAAGTTTTATGTTTTCTCCTCTGAGCTATAAATAAGTACCTATAACTTGTTAATGCTTGTATCCTCAGAATATTACAGAGTTCAGCACATAAGAGACACTTTTTATTCAACAAATATTTCTGGAGCATTTACCAGAAGGTGTGAAATACAGAAAAAGTCCCAGTATTTCGTTCTCATGGGTTAAAATGCTTGAAGGTAGTAGGCGTAAAGGAAGAAAAGTAGAGCAGGTTAAGAGGAATTGGAATTGGAAAGGGAAACAAGTTGGAGTATTAAGCAAGGTGGTTGCATTGAGAAGGTGGGATTCGAACAAAAGTTAGAAGGAAATAATGGTTTCAGGCAAGCAGATATCTAGGGGCAAAACATTTCAGGTAGAAAAATAGGGCACTGGCTCTATAATACACATTTACCTGGCATGTTCAAAGAGGAGCCAGGAGGCCAAAGTACCTGGAGCAAAGTGAAGGAAAAGAAGGAAGGCAGGGAAAGTCAGGCCATGAAAGGCCTTGTAGGGCAGTATAAAGACTTGTGCTTTCCTTTGCAATAAAATGGGGGACAATTGCTGACTTTTGAGCAAGTATCATATCATCAGACCTACATTTTCAAAGGCTCACTTTGGCTGCCATGTGGGGAATAGATTATGTAGTAACTAAGGCAGAAGCAAAAAGATCTGTTAGGAGGTGAGTCATACATAACTTTGGTGGCTCAGACCAAAGGAGTAAGTATGTCCATGATGAGCATTAGTTGAATGCTAGGTACATTAAAGTAGAATCAACAGGATTTTATCATAGAGTTAACAAATAGTTTAAATAAAGATTGGCCAACATTCCTTAGTAAACATCACCAAGTGCCAAAGGCTTTAAAAAACATTTATGGGCAAAGAAACTCAAAATAAGATAAGACCATATCTGCTACATTAACATTATGTCTATTACATTTCTGTTTTGTCAAGAATGACTAATTGTGGAACTTCAGCCTTAGAACATTGGCAACCGGCTTGCAGACTCCCAGGGTTTTTATTTAGAGACAGAGTTTGAGAACCAG
The DNA here is from genome assembly GCA_006410935.1 of Redunca redunca. NCBI lineage: Eukaryota > Metazoa > Chordata > Mammalia > Artiodactyla > Bovidae > Redunca > Redunca redunca. The sequence goes on from SJYQ01001201.1 coordinate 325,620, forward strand.
TCAGCTGTCCAAACTTGAGGAACTAAGATGCTGATATTGAAACTGTCTTTTCCCAGGTATCATGAGGGGCATCTCACGTATTCAAAGGAACACCACTGTCTGATTTCAACCTGACACTGGGGAGTGCTTCTGGAGCCGGCAGGCAGGAAGGCTCATGATACTGAGTCCTAGTTCTTAGTCTGCTTACCGATCGATACCACTTTCTGGTGCTCATTATTTTGATGAAGATATTAGCAGAGCAACAGTAAAAATTAAAGTACTCCATAAACTCAGCAGCCACCATTAACTTCTGAAATATTATTGCACGTTTGCTTTACTGTCACTTTACAAAAGCACTTCCCGAAAGGCAAGGAAGCCAAAAAGGGAAAAAAAATATCTGCTGCTGGCCATAAAGAGGAGGATGGTTATCTCTTTGCAGATTGCACCTTCCCCTTTCCCAAAGCAACAAGGGGCACAGAGATCTGAGTCTCCTTTTTACAGAACTTGGCAAGAAACTGGTAGATATCTTCTAGAGTATATGGAGGGCAGAACATACCTCTCCAAAGATCAATCCTATTTTCCTTTCTCATTCTTCCTTTCTTAAGTCTTCTCTCCGCTTTCACTGGCCTCCCAGGGATCCAAGCTTGCTCACAGGAAATTAACCAAAATTAGTTATGTATATCTCATCTGCCCTCTGTCCAGTGGATACATGTTAAGTTGCAGAATATCAGACTTTGCCAACCTCCCATCCATCACGTGGGGACATTGTTTTATTTACAGGGGGGTGGGGGTGGGGAGCATGGTATATTTCCTCAGGGAAGAGAAGAAAGATATCAATATTTGGGGTATGTTCAGACTCCCCAAATCAGCTGCATAGCAGCAGCAGCCCCTCTAATTTCATACCTAATTCCAGGTCATGCTGAGAATGCAAGGTCCCGGTCTTTCTCTTTACAAAATTGTATCACTCTATACACTCTCTGCCTCACAGGGCTTTTCTGAAGACAAATGAAATAACATCATCTGTTCAATACAAGCCTGTCCCCTCACAACTCAATGAAAGATACTGTATTATGACCACACTTTCTCTTCTGCAGCATACAGTACTTCCTATGTTTATTCACAGTGGTATCTCATTTTGCATAGGAAAGTGAAGGCCTGGATATTTGCATTTCCCCCAGTGGTCCCACTCTCCTGGCCAAGAAACACATGAAGAAGGGTCTTCACTGGCCCAGAGCCCCTGATAGGATCCCATTCATACCCGCCACTCACTGACAGAGAAATCCCCCCACAAGAAGGCTGGACTCTCATAAAGAGCTCTGCCAGATTCAGGAAGACGTGGCTTTTTGTTCAACACCATAGGACCCTGTGTGACACTCCACGGCCCAGGCTAGGGGCTGTCACAGCAGCCTTTCACAATTCAAAGAGAAAGGGAAAATAGCCTGCCTTTGAGCATCAGAGATGTGGGAGAGGCAGGAATCAAATCATGAATAAATAAATAAAAACACCAACAGCTGTGATATTTAAAACAGACAATCACTATAACAGCAAATGACAACCCTGCAGCCTGAGGAATCTGCTAATAAACTGTCTGCTGTGACTGTTATTAAAGATAAACTTATGAGCCATGATTATTCAACCATTAAACCTAAGTGGAAATCAAAGGAAAATCTGTGTCAGATGATATATTTGGTGCCGTGTGGCCTAGGAAAATTACTCATCAAATTTGAATCCTGATGTCTTTGTCCTCTAAGGATTGGTCCCTTGAAATTTCGGTCCCATTTATGCAGAAGCTTTCTTCTTTTTTTCTTTTAATTATAATTTTAGTTTGATAAAATGTGGCTTTTTAAAAAAAAATAAACTGCTATAATAAGCACATCTCATGTCATTATCCATGGACTGATGGGCGTGCCATTCAATTCAGCAAGGGCACAGCTACCGGAAGGTGAGAATCTAAGAACTTCCTCAGATCCACCTGCTCAGCAGAGCCCCTTCAGCCCCGAGGCTGCTGTTGAAAAAGCTACCAAGAAGTCTGGATTGTGGGTAGCTTGGTCGAAATATTAGCTAATTTTCACCTAACAAGAACCCAGTTCCAATTCAGAGGTCAGCCGATTCACATTTCACTTGGATCTCAGTCACTGCCATTGCTATTATAGTCCATGACACAGTTAATAGGAAGAGTGGCCTATTATGAC
>SJYQ01001201.1:335935-389849 GCA_006410935.1 Redunca redunca
TATAGTAACATCCAATTTATACAGTATCATAATGAAAGATAATTTTCCAGGAGATAGAAGCTTATCTCTTCAAGTACCAGAATTTTGAATAATTTTTTATATATTTATGAGTGAAAATTTTTCTAAATTATGCTACACATATTAGTATATAACAAGAGGGCTTCTTCAGCTACAGTTTATTGAGGAGTCATCTTCAAAATCACTATGTTATATTAAACAAAGAACCCTAGTTATCACCTAGCACTTAAGTTGACTAGCATCCCTGAATTGAAAGCTGAGGCAGGTCCACTGAGCTGCATTCCCAGGAATTGTACATCCCATTTGCCATCTATTTCTTCTTTATAGAATGTCTTCACTTTGAGAATAGGGACTGTGCCTTCCATTTCTCTATGTCAATTTTATTGTGTTTTTATGTGTGCCTTACACCAGTTATTGCTGACTTTCATTTTATAAAGAGGAATAGATTACCTATTAAAAGGAAAATCCTGCTTTTGAAAAGGTTGAATAAGATAGTAGTTTTTTACAACTTTAAATAAAAATACAGTTGGTTAAATTAAAGTCATTGAAAGAAGCTTAATTGAGGAATATTTTTTGGCTCTGAGCCCACTATTTTTCCATTTGATTGTAAATTGGATAAAATTTAATCACTTCAGACTTGTCTTTCAGTATTTTATTTCACTGAGACCAGTAAATAAGTGTTAATAGCCATGTTGAGTTCAGGTAGACTACTTTCTTCACATAAATTACCCATTTTGGCTATATTATTGCCAGCCAGGCTTTTGATTGTTGACATTTTTATTGAATGTTTGTGCAAGGAATGTTGATTTCTGCATATATTGTTTTGACCCTTCACTAATCCTCTTTCATTTATTTCATTTGAAATATCTTCTTCCCTCATGCCTTTATCATCCATCCATCAAAATATGGATTGGAGAAGGCAATGGCTCCCCACTCCAGTATTCTTGTCTGGAAAATCCCATGAACGGAGAAGCCTGGTAGGCTGCAGTCCATGGGGTCACTAAGAGTCGGACATGACTGAGCAACTTCACTTTCAATTTTCACTTTCATGCATTGGAGAAGGAAATGGCAACCCACTCCAGTGTTCTTGCCTGGAGAATCCCAGGGATGGGGGAGCCTGGTGGACTGTCGTCTATGGGGTCCATGGACTCAGATACGACTGAAGCAACTTAGCAGCAGCAACAGCAGCATCAAAGGATGGATAGTTGTTTTTTTTTTCCCTATAAAATGATGCCAACTGTGCCCTTCAGGAATATCTCTAGAGGACATCACCTCTTATTTTTAAGAGTAATATAATCCAAGAGGACCCTGAGTTTCTGTGATGGCAGAGTTTTATTGTCTTTCTTTGCCACAATTTTGTGCTGTCTTTTGGAGGAAGAGGACAAAATTAGTGATGTGTGGAAATGTTTGAAAGCCACAAAGAACTGCATGCCTATTCTGAGTCCTTGTTGATGATTTGCGCTTTGTTAGTACAAGACATTGCTAAGTAAAGCAACTTTCCAGTTGTGTTAACAATTGAAACCTGATTCTCAAGCTCATATTCTTTTTCCTATAATTCCCAGTCACATCTCTACCTAAGTTTTTGAACTTGGAGCCACATTCACAACTTAGGCTTCTTCATTGCTCCTATCTAATCTTTGTTCATATGAAGTAGTGACAAACTCATATATTGGGGCATGTACTATATGGCAAACAATGTGGAGACACAATGATATACAAGTATTGGAGATACATTCAGTAGACTGAATGAAAAGTACCCATACTACAAGAGTGGGTCAGGGTGAAGAGGGGATACTTTTAGACTGGTTGAGCTTGAGTTTTCTTTTTCTTTCTATTCAAATGGAGATAACCAAAATTCAGATGGATATATAAATTTTGGTTCAGATAAATAGATCCTGATAGACATATAATAATACCTAACACTTGTTGAATACACACTTTACTATTATATGTTAGTTGCTCAGTTGTATCCGACTCTTTGTGACCCCATGGACTATAGCCTACTAGACTCCTCTGTCCATGGGATTCTTCAGGCAAAAATACTGGAGTAGGTTGCCATTTCCATCTCCAGGGAATTTTCTCAACCCAGGGATCAAACCCAGGTCTCCCACATTGCAGGCAGATTCTTTCCTGTCTGAGGTACCACTACAATATGTTTTCCCTATTTCTGGATAAGAGTTATAGACCTATTGATGGTAATTGACATAATTGCAATGGATATGATCACTTAAATAGTGAAACAAGAGTACCACAGACAGAAATCTAAGGAATACCAAATATACTGATTCATCCTGGGAATCTTCAGGATTAACCTTCTATTCTGACAGTTCCTGGGCACCCATGTCTATGTTCCAGCATCAACCATTTTAACAGCTTCTCCTTATCCTATGTTAAAACAAATACAGGAGCTGAATCTTCAAGCCTACCTTCTGAAAACGTGAATTAATTTAAATTTACACTTGAACCACATAAAAACTCCTGGTCATAAGCATGAAAATTCTACCCATTATTAGATCTATCTTCCCTTTGCTACTTTCTGTTATACTGTTTTCTGGTCACACAAACACAATTAATGTGACATGTTTCCAAACCTCATTTCTTTTCCTAAAATGGTTCCACCCACCTTTAGCTCCCTATACTTCAAAATACCTCCCACCTCTCATGAAAGGTACTCATCTTCTTCAGATAGCCTTTTTATGTAAACTCCTACTTAAATCACTTCTATCTCACTCCCATTATAAATCACCATGATTGCTCAGTATGCTTACGCAAATTCTGTGCAGACGTTTGCTCGAAGCAAATGTTTATTTGTTTCTCTAATTTTGTTTATAAATGATTAGAGAGTGGGGTACTCTAGTTCATTACAGGTTCAAGTTAATAGAGCTCTGTAATATATACTGTGCATGAAAGGCCCATTGTCTAGTATTAAAATTCAATAATAGCCTCAAACCTAAACTATATTGAAAACTTTTTGATCTTCCTTTAATGATTCTGAAAGCACTTTAGGGTTTTGTAGAGTCTCAAGGTTATCATCATCATTCTATATGTGTAGGGAAGTAATAAAGATTTCCAGTTTGTAGGTTATCAGATTGATTATCTTTTATTGCATTTCTTTAGTTTTGCCTTACCTCCCATTATAAGATTTTTAACAGCCAAAAGCATATCTTGTATTTATTTTTCATTTTGCACAAGACTTTACACAAATGGGTACAAAATTCATATTGTTATTGTTAGATTAGAGATTAGAATGTACACGAAGACTCTCATTTTAATGATTTCCTATCTTTTTCCTATACTAAATCCTTCAGATCTTACAAACTTACTTTTCCATCCCACAACTAGAAGAAAGTGCAAACAGCTGTCACTTTACCCTCTGATATTGACTAGTCATTTGGCCCCACAGCAGGTAATGCACAAGAAAGAAAGAAAGATGTGCACAGCCACATAGACTTGAGGGTTGTTGTCTCACCACTACATAACTTAGCATAACCTGCTATAGTACTTACTTTATAAATGTCTTATATGTATTTCTGTCCTTAGGCAGTACTTTCCTTGAGGGAAGAGGCCATATCTGAATCATTTATTTACCTTTAGTATTTTGCCAAGACAATTTTAGTAGGCTGTCAAACAGCATTTGTAGAATAAAATGAAAAATAATATTTATTTCCATTTAAAATATGATAATATTCTCAACTTGACCATTTTTAAACTATCTTTTAGAATTAGAATTTAGCCTGAGGAATATTCAGAACTATTACAAGTTTTTCAGCCTGGAGTTTCTTCAAACTCTAGGTAATCATAAATCATCCCTGGCTGAGTTTTCTCCTCAAACCAAGAGTGTCTCCTCAGTCCCATTCTGGCTTACTTTGGACTCCTTTCTTCTTTTTCTGGTGCTATTTTTCTTCTGCTGTTTAAAGTTATTGCTTGTTCTGCTGTTTGGGCTCTTTCTATCCAAGACTAGCTCCACAGTAGGAGATGATTTTCTCAGTTCCTCTGTCATCTTGATCTGTTAAAGGAGCCTGTCGGACTATCTCACGGGAAACACTTCCCACTAACTCCTGTTGAATTAGATTGGGAGTGAGAGGTGTAACTACTGTGGTGAAGTTACAGCTATCCCTGAAGTTTCCAGTGCTCTGATGTCTCCTAGCTTATCATTCTCGATTTTCTCATTAAATGATTCAAGGGAGACTTCCTGGGATCCTTCTGAAATCTAATACAAGTAGTTTAAAGTGTAATCCAAGGTAGATATTTCCCCTTGTCCAAGTTCTTTTTTTATTTGTTTGTTTATGTAGGATCTTTCTTAAACTGAAGTGTAGTTGATTTACAATATTGTGTAAAGTGAATCAGTTACATAAGTGTGTGTATGTATCTATATACAGACCTGTATACATACACACACGTGTGCTTCCCAGGTGGCATTAGTGGTGAAGAATCCACTTGCCAATGCAGGAGACATAAGACATGTGGGTTTGATCCCTGGGTTGAGAAGACCTCTTGGAGCAGGGCATGGCAACCCACTCTAGTATTTTTGCTTGGAGAATCCCATGGCAGAGGGGCCTGGTGGGCTACAGTCAGTAGGATTGCAGAGAGTCAGACACAACTGAAGCAACTTAGCTTGCATGCATATATATATATTTCAGAATCTTTTTCCTTACAGATTATTATAAAATATTGAGTATAGTTCTCTGTGTTACATAGATGGTCTTTGCTGATTATCTTATAGGTAGTAGCATGTATATATCAGTAGTGTGTATATAGTTTAGGATATTAATCCCAATATCCTAAATTATCCCTCCTTCCCTTTCTCCTTTGGTAACCATAAGTTTGTTTTGTATGTCTGTGGGTCTATTTCTGTTCTGTACATAAGCTCGTTTGTATCTGTTTTTTAGATTCCATATATAAGCATTTTCATATGATATTTCTCTTTCTCTCTCTGCCTGCTTCCTTAGTTTGATCATCTCTCCTGCTGCTTCTGCTAAGTCACTCTAGTGGTGTCCTACTCTGTGCCCATAGACAGCGGCCCACCAGGCTCCCCCGTCCCTGGGATTCTCCAGGCAAGAACACTGGAGTGGGTTGCCATTTCCTTCTCCAATGCATGAAAGTGAAAGTGAAGTTGTTCAGTCGTGTTCGACCCTTAGCGACCCCATGGACTGCAGCCTACAAGGCTCCTCCGTCTATGGGAGTTTCCAGGCAAGAGTACTGGAGTGGGTTGCCATCGACTTTTGATAATCTCTAGGTCATCCATATTGCTGCAGATGGAGTTATTTTATTATTTTTGTGGCTGAGTAATATTTCATCATACACACACATATGTACATACATCATATATATAAATATATTTATAGCATCTCACACACACACATCTTCCTTATCCATTCATCTGCCATGGTTGCTCTCATGCTTCCGTGTCTTAGCTATTGTAAATAGTGCTGCTGTAAACATGAGGATGCATATATCTTTTCAAATTATGTCTTTCTCCAGATATATGCCTAGGAGTGAGATTGCAGGATCATATGGTAGCTCTATTTTTAGTTTTTTAAGGAACCTCCATACTGTTCTTAATAGTGGCTCTACCAGTTTACTTTCCCACCAACAGTGTAGGAGGGTTCCCTTTTCTTCACACCCTTTCCAGCATTTATTGCTTGTATATATTTTAATGATTGTCATTGTGACCAGTGTGAGTCGATACCTCATTGTAGTATGAGAAAGTATGAGAGTATATTATATGAGAAATGCAAATTAGAGATTTGCATTTCTCTAATAATTAGCTATGTCGAGCACCTTTTCATGTGTCTTTTGGTCTACTCTATGTCTTATTTGGAGAAATGTCTATGTAGATCTTTCTTTCTTATTGATTTGTTTGTTTTTTGCTATTGTAATACATAAGCAGCTGTATGATCTGTTTGTATATTTTGGAGATTAATCCCTGCTGGTCACATCATTTGTAAATATTTTCTCCCATTCTGTAGGTTGCCTTTTTGTTTTGTTTATGGTTTCCTTTGCTTTTAAGTTTAATTAGATACCATTTGTTTGTTTTTATTTCCATTACTCTAGGAGACAGTTTCAGGAAGATATTGCTATGATTTATGTCAAAAAGTATTATGCCTATGTTTTCCTCTAGGAGTGTTTATAATATCTGGCTTTACATTAGGTCTTCAAACCATTTGAAGACCTAAAACTACTTCAATCTAAAAATCCACTTTTGAGTTTCTGTATATGATATTAGAGAATGTTCTAATTTCATTCTTTTAAATATAGCTGTCCAGTTTTCCCAGTACCACTTACTGAAGAGACGGTATTTTCTCTATGGTATATTCTTGCTAGTAGTAGTTTTAGGTCTTCAAATGGATTGAAGACCTAAATGTAAAGCCAGATACTACAGAGGAAAACATAGGGACAATACTTTTTGACATAATTCATAGCAGTATCTTCTTAAAACTGTCTCCTAGAGTAATGGAAATAAAAACAAAAATAAACACATGGTACCTAATTAAACTTAAAAGCTTTTGCACAGCAAAGGAAACCATAAACACCTGATCTGCCTCCTGAGAAATCTATATGCAGGTTAAGAAGCAACAGTAAGAACTGGATATGGGACAACAGACCAGTTCCAAATCAGGAAAGAAGTACATCCAGGCTGTATGTTGTCATCCTGCTTATTTAACTTATATGGAGAGTACATCATGAGAAATGCTGAGCTGGATGGAGCACAAGCTGGAATCAAGATTGCCAGGAGAAATATCAATAACCTCAGACATGCAGATGATACCACCCTTATAAAGAGTCTCTTGATGAAAGTTAAAGAGGAGAGTGAAAAAATTGGCTTAAAAATCAACATTTAGAAAACCAAGACCATGGCATCTGGTCCCGTCACTTCATGGCAAATAGATGGAGAAACAATGGAAACAGTGACAGACTTTATCTTCTTGGGCTCCAAAATCACTGCAGATGGTGACTGTAGCCATGAAATTAAAAGATGCTTGCTCCTTGGAAGAAAAGCTATGACCAATCTAGACAGCATATTAAAAAGCAAAGACAGTACTTTGCCAACAAAGGTCTGTCTAGTCAAAGCTATGTTTTTTCCAGTAGTCATGTATGGATGTGAGAGTTGGACTGTAAAGAAAGCTGAATGCCAAAGAATTGATGCTTTTGAACTGTGGTGTTGGAGAAGACTTTTGAGAGTCCCTTGACTGCAAAGAGATCCAACAAGTTCATCCTAAAGGAAATCAGTCCTGAATATTCATTGGAAGGATTGATGCTGAAGCTGAAATTTCAATCCTTTGGCCACCTGATGTGAAGAACTGACTCATCTGAAAAGACCCTGATGCTGGGAAGACGGAAGGCAGGAGGAAAAGGAACAACAGAGAATGAGATGGTTGGATGGCATCACCGACTCAATGGACACGAGTATGAGTAAGCTCTGGGAATTAGTGATGGATAGGGAAGCCTGGCGTACTGCAGTCCATGGGGTCGCAAAGAGTCGGATACAAGTAAGCAACTGAACTGATCTGAACTGATATTCTTGCTTCCTTTTCATAAACAAATTGACTATAGACGCATCAGTTTATAAGATGCTGACATAAGAAATTGAGGATGACACAAACAGATGGAAAGAAACACCACCTTCTTGGATTGGAAGAATCAATATTGTCAAAATGACTACACTATCCAAGGAAAGTTACAGATTCAGTGTAATCTCTGTTAAATTACCAATGGAATTTTTCACAGAACTAGAACAATAACATATTAATATGTATGGTAATACAAAAGATTCTGAAATCAAATCACTACATGCTATAAAAATTGGTATTGCATTTGCCATGATTATATTGTTTAATGTATTCACCAATAAATGATTCCATGTCTATTTGAGAAGAGCACTCAAGAAATATAATTCAGACCAAAGTCATTATTTTTTCCTTAAACACAAAAATTATGTAATCAACACATCTCTATTTCTTTTGCTCTGGCCACTTTGAAGTATTAAGTCACTTTTTAAAATTAATTATAGAAATGCTTTTCCTTCCTCTTTTATATTTTCCTGGTCTTCCTATAGTAGTGTGTTATGTTTTTCCAAACTATTATATAAGCAAACAGAACTATTTATTTTAAAAAATGAAAAAGAAAAAAATTAATACATGAATGAATGAATGAATAACGTGCAAGTAAATTTAATAGATATTACCCAATGAGTATTCCATGTGATCAGATTGCTAGTTGTCTATGACTGTGGCTTCAGTTTGTCTGAACTGTACAAAAAAGATCTTCATGACCAAGATAATCACGATGATGTGATCACTCACCTAGAGCCAGACATCCTGGAATGTGAAGTCAAGTGGGCCCTAGGAGGCATCATATGAACAAAGCTAGAAGGGGTGATGGAATTCCAGTTGAGCTATTTCAAATCCTGAAAGATGATGCTGTGAAAGTGCTGCACTCAATATGCCAGCAAATTTGGAAAACTCAGCAGTGGCCACAGGAATGGAAAGGGTCAGTTTTCATTCCAATCCCAAAGAAAGGCAATGCTAAAGTATGCTCAAACTACTGTACAGTTGCACTCATTTCAGATGCTAGTAAAGTAATGCTCAAAATTCTGCAAGCCAGGCTTCAGCAATACGTGAACCGTGAACTTCCAGATGTTCAAGCTGGTTTTAGAAAAGGCGGAGGAATCAGAGATCAAATTGCGAATACCCGCTGGATCATGGAAAAAGCAAGAAAGTTCCAGAAAAAACATCTATTTCTGCTTTATTGACTATGCCAAAGCCTTTGACTGTGTGGATCACAATAAACTGTGGAAAATTCTGAAAGAGATGGGAATACCAGACCACCTGACCTGCCTCTTGAGAAACCTGTATGCAGGTCAGGAAGCAACAGTTAGAACTGGACATGGAACAACAGACTGGTTCCAAATCGGGAAAGGAGTACATCAAGGCTCTATACTGTCACCCTGCTTATTTAACTTATATGCAGAGTACATAATGAGAAACAGTTGGCTGGAAGAAACACAAGCTGGAATCAAGATTGCTGGGAGAAATCAATAACCTCAGATATGCAGATGACACCACCCTTATGGCAGAAAGTGAAGAAGAACTAAAAAGCCTCTTGACGAAAGTGAAAGAGGAGAGTGAAAAAGTTGGCTTAAAGCTCAACATTCAGAAAACGAAGATCATGGCATCTGGTCCCATCACTTCATGGCAGATAGATGAAGAAACAATGGAAACAGTGGCCAACTTAATTTTTCTGGGCTCCAAAATCACTGCAGATGGTGATTGCAGTCATGAAATTAAAAGACGCTTGGAAGAAAAGTTATGACCAACCTAGATAGCATATTCAAAAGCAGAGGCAGAGACATTACTTTGTCAACAAATGTCCATCTAGTCAAGCCTATGGTTTTTCCAGTGGTCATGTATGGATATGAAAGTTGGACTATAAAAAAAGCTGAATGCCAAAGAATTGATGCTTTTGAACTGTGGTGTTGGAGAAGACTCTTGAGAGTCCCTTGGACTGCAAGGAGATCCAACCAGTCCATCCTAAAGAGATCAGTCCTGGATGTTCATTGGAAGGACTGATGTTGAAGCTGAAACTCCAATACTTTTGCCACCTGATGTGAAGAGCTGACCCATTTGAAATGACCCTGATTCTGGGAAAGATTGAAGGCAGGAAGAAAAGGGAACAACAGAGGATGAGATGGTTGGGTGGCATCACTGACTCAATGGACCTGAGTTTGGGTAAACTCTGGGAATTGGTGATGGACAGGGCGGCCTGGCACACTGTGGTTCATGGGGTTGCATAGAGTTAGACATGACTGAGTGAGTGAACTGAACTGAACTGAATGAGTATTCCAATGATGTATACTGTTACTAACATTAAATATATATATATAATATCTTCTCACTAAATATATTATTAGTAAAGAATCTTAGTCACTTGAGACCATCTTATATATTTCACTTAGAACACAGTATTCTAAAAGGCATGATAGAATTTTATTTGATAGTAAATGTATAACATTCAACCTTTTCCTGTATCCACAGTCTATGTTTCTTTCTTATAGAATCATAATAGAGTTATTTCAAGTAATATATTATCTTCATGAAGGTCAATTATAGGCATTAACAACTTATGACACTGTAGCCTTTACCTCATTTACAGGAAAGTTAATATACTTTTCTAGCTATTACTCAGCTCTGTCATATTACCTGATATTGTTTAAGACAATGGCTGAAGTTGATAAAATTATTGATAGTAGTTTTGTCTTATATTGGGGTTCACTCTAGCTCAACTGATAACGTATCCACCTGCAATGCAGGAGACCCTGGTTCGATTCCTGTGTCAGGAAGATCTCCTGGAGAAGGAAATGGCTACCCACTCCAGTATTCTGACCTGAAGGATTCCACGGCAGAGGAGCCTGATAGGCTACAGTCTGTGGGGTCACAAAGAGTCAGACATGACTGAGCGACTTTCACTTTCACTGTGTTTGGTCTTATAGTCAGTTTGTTTCCATTCACATTTCAGATGATTGTCTGTTCCAGTGTGAGAAAGTCCTCATTTTTCACACTGGTGTTATTTTAGCACTTAAGATCTACTAAGAGATACAGCACAGTTATTCCTGACCCCCATGTCCTAGGGTCATTAGCATTCATGCTAAATGAATGCTGTTTAACTTAATAAGAAGTTCATATCCTCTGTCTGTTTACTGCCTCTCTTAGTGCCTATTTTTCTTCCTAAGCCTGCTGCAAGGCATGTGGACAACGAGTTTTCAGGATTTAAAAAGATTTTCACTTCATATTTCTGGCATTGAATTGTTCTTTATCAGGATCCCAGATACAGATGGACCTGTGGCTGTGTCCTGAACTGAACTGATGGCTGTGTCACACTCTTAGGCTTATTTCCTCACATCTTAGTCACGTCCATAATGTTTCCAACAAAGTGGCTTATTCATTAATCTAATAATTTGAGCATCAGACTTTCAGTCCATTTGTTTTTTATGAATTATTTGAATTATATCTTTAGGAATGATAATTGGACACCATCGTCATGGCTGAAAGAAACCATGGTACCTCACTAATCTCAGGCAGATTTTGTATCTAGGTATTTGAATGCCATTTTAGAATTTATATTGTAGAAGTTCACAATAAACAAGCACAAATTCTAAGAAATTATGTGGCTGTTGAAATGGAGCTGCCATTTTCTAAAGTATAACACCCATTTCTTGTATGAATTTTTATTAAAGATGTTGAACTACAAACCACAAAGAATGAGATATTGGCAAAGGAGATGCTATAGAAAGAACTACAACAGCAAATCCTGATGGATTCTTTAACCATATAAGTCACTGGTGAGCAATAAAGCACTGTTAAGATTGCTTTAGAAATTAGGTCTTGACCTGACTTTTTGAAGAATAGCACAAAGTAAATTGAAAACAGAAATGGATACATGTTTTTTTAGAGAGACTGGGAGAACTACATTTCAGACTAATGAAGATGAAGGATGTCTGTTCTATCAAAGATAAAATTAATGACTCCAATCCTAAAAGGAATGAATTATTTGATTTAGGTATATAGCATATATTCATGTCATAGGGAGCTACATAAAGAGTATGTCTCTACTCACAGAATAATTTGACTAAGATGAGGAAAATCAAGCCAGGAAAGCATGCAGCTTATTCAGAGTTGCATGTCACTGTCCTGCCAGTTTTAAGTCACAAGAAGCTGTGGTATGTCCATGACAGTCTGCAGACATCACAATTTTATCCTCTTGGGACCTGCTGCACTGTTATTCTCCCGAGTCCTTGCTTTCCTCTAGCTTCTTCACTTCACTCAGGTTTCTTTCCCTGATGTCAATCCTCCCCCTTTTGGCCCTTTTCACCACCTGTCTGGCTCCAGATTTATGGATGTTTTCTTCCAGAGTCAACTTGAGATTGCTGAGCTAGCACAATGCGCACACTAGGGCAAAACTCTCTGACCTATCATCTTGGACAACATTCATTACTGCTTACCGCAAGGGCCAAATACTGCACCATTCATTGTTATTTTGACCATTTTTGTGCTATTGCTATCTAAAATCTCAGAAGCCAAACAATAATTCCGACCACTCTGGTGTTGCCATTACCAGGTGCTAGTAGGAGCCAGATGCTTCAGCAGCAAAAATAGAGCAACCTGGTGACTTTAGCATTTGCATGATCTAGATTCACAAGAATACAAGTTAAAGGGAGAATAGTTTCAGTCAACAAAAAAAGTTTTACACTTTATGAACCAATAGTATTCTGCTGTACATGATGACAAGTAAACCTAAAATTTTAACTAATAAGAATCACAATCATGCCAGAGACAGAGAATACTTACAAAGTTTACACTGTTTAAACTTTTCTGGATGACTTGGTGTTGTGCAAATTGCACGGTTTTATTGTTTTGCTTGGTTGGTTTGTTTGTTTTAATCAGAGAGATGGCAGAATAATGACTCTGCCCTTAGGACTCTGCCACTTAGAGCTGTCTTGATTAAGTCTAAGCTCACTTAAACACCCTAAGCTTCAGTTTCCACATCACTGAAACTGAAATAAATCTACCTTGCAGAGTCACTTCAAGTATTTAAAATAACATTAGTACACTAGAATATATTAGGCACTTAGTAGAATGTTTACTAATATAAATCTAAAATTACTGCAGAATACCATGCATGTAAGTATTCAATTATGTAACATTCTTATAATTACTCTGATTATGTATGTACATACATACATTATATATGCATATATTATATATATATTTATAAATAGTGTGTGTGTGTATATAAGTATATATAATTGGTATTAAAGAAAGGTTTTAATTATCACAATGGACTCCCCCAACAAAGCCACAATCTCTGACATTCTGGCACTTGCCTCAGGTCTTCCTTCTCTCAACTCATAATAAATTCCTTTATGTTCCCTTTGCTAAGGAGACTGAAAGCCTATCTGGTTCCTTAATTCTTGTGAATTTGGAAGAGAGGGAAATAGGGAAATCTCCACACTCTAATATGTCCTGTGAAGTGTGTGTGTGTGTGAAGAATAATTATGTTTCAGAATATGTACTGTCCCTTCCAGTCTGCTTTTACTACCCTGAAAAGATATTAACTTAGAAAAATCAAAGAAAAGTATCTTTTGACTTAAAACCATCTTTCACCCCTGACTAATCCTCACTTGAAACACTAGTGTCTCTTTCTACTGGTGTTTCAAATGTCACTCTGTCTTTATAGCTTTAGGAAGATTGTGCTACCCCAGGGATAACCATGCTCACGTCAATTCATGCCCCATTGGCTGAATTCCTTTAAGGACATAGTGCTAAGTCACTTCAGTCATGTCCAACTCTTTGCAACCCCTTGGACTGTAGCCCACCAGGCTCCTCTGTCCATGGAATTCTCCAGGCAAGAATACTGGAGTGGGTTGCCATTTCCTTCTCCTTTAAGGATGTAACCCCATCATAAAACTGGAAAAATAGGTAAAAGTTATCCTTGCTTTTCTTGCACTGATGAAGGTCTTTGTTGCACAAGCTTACTATTAACTGTTACCCTCTTCTACATCTTCCTCTTGTCCCCTCAATTTCCCTACACATGTTGAAATTTCCTGCTCAACTAACATCACTTCTAAGTCTTTTTTAGTTGAATATGTTAATATGTTTAACTCATTTTAGATATTCTGTATACTATGTATCATTTTATTTGCACAACTTGAAATTACTGCAGATACAAATAGATCTCAATAATAAAGTGTTGATGCAAACTGGTTTATTTTCAAGATAATCTATCTAGATGCCAAAGATGCTTTGGCATCTTTCTGACAAAACAAAGAGGCGTATTTCCACATACAAAATGTCTCTTAAATTCAGATAGAATCAGAAAATCTAGAAAACCTTCTATATCAAATGAAAATGTCAGCTCCAAGAATTGAAGTTCTTTGTGTTTGCGTGCACACATGCATATGTGTGCTTGTATGTGTGTGCAGTTCTCATATCCCCATCCTCAATAACTCATGACTCTATAACTCTTAACAGGGGTTCCCTCTCCTCCTTCCCCTTCTCAAACACTAAATCAGAATCTCAAGTTTTTTTTAATACATAAAGATCCCAGAACTTCATGCTTCATCTCACTTATTCCTTTTAACAACACTATGAGATGGATTCTATTAGCCTCATCCGAGAGATGTGGAAATAAGGCTCAAAAAGTTAACTAACTTATCTTAGGTCAAATAATTAATATTTAGCAAAGTCTGGATTTGAATGGGGCATTATCTGGGGCCAAAACCCATGCTAAATCCCTAAAATAGTATTTCTCCAAGGAACTTCATAGAAAGATTGATTATCTTCATCTAGAGAAGTCAGAAAATAGGAATGGAGCTTTAAAGAGGATATAATATTGACATTTACAAACAGAGAAAGATACATGAAAAAACAGTGCACATAAACAACTGGAAATGTTTGCCCATAAAAGAAGACTATCAAACCAGTAAGTTTTGTTATTTTGTCTAATATGAAGGAGAGAAGTAGGAACATGTTTGGAAAAGAAGCCTAGGGACAACCTGGCCTTGAATGTTGGGTTGAAGAGTTTGAGCTTCATGCATGGGCCATGGGCAGTGAGAGGAGGCATTTAAGAAGAGAGATGTATTTCAAAAAAGGTGTGGGAAGTGATCACAATGAAGAAACGTAGGGAAGGAGACTTGATACAGGGAGATCAGTCATCGTGGAGTAGTAACGAAAGCTGTTAATAGGGTTGAAACCTGGGAAAGAAGGAAAGGAACAGCTGTAATGCTGGAAGAAGGTTAAACATGGATCTGAAAGTTATTCTAAAGGTCTTCTCACCTTTGTTTTCTTCCATAGCTCATGATTTGTGTGTAAGGCCTAGTCAATATACAGCAGTTGGATAAAACAGAAACTATAAATTTGGATCAGGAAGCATTTAGAAAGTTTGGGCCAATACAGTGAAGAGATGGCACAATTCTAACTCAAAACTACTGGCACTAAAAATAAATATTACTGTCTTGGAAAGATAGAAGTTAGCAGGTAAATCTACATAATAAGTTTGATATATTTTATGTTGAAATTTCATTATTGGAAGAAACGTACAGTGGAAAACAAGGAGCTATTTAGTGAGATATTCAGAAGGACAAAGAATACAATTGATCTTGGTTAGTCTAGGGGCTTTCCTCCAGCTGGTCCCCTCATACCAATAAAGATAAAATGAAGTGTAAATAAAACTGAAACAACACATATAAAGCAAATACATGCAATTTAGATAAAAAGAGATAGCATAGTATAAAATAAACAAGATGAAATAGCAAGCTAAAAATTCAGACTAGATAAGATACAGTAAAAAGATAAGACAACAAAACAAAAAGATTAAAGAAGTTTAAAGTAAATAGGTAAATATTGACTGAAATGGTACGCTAAGAAGAAAGACTAAGTAGAAAAATTCAGCTAAAAGCACACCCTTTTCAAAAGGATAGAAAAATGAAGAAGTTCTGCAGAATTCAGAGTTAACCCTTGGGGCAAATCACGTTGTATTAATTTCTAGCAGTCACCCTGAGTCTTCCTTCTGAGGTTGGGCTTCACTCTAGAGGGTCACCAGTGAATATGTTGCTTTAGGCTAAGGCACTCCTGTGAGGAAACCCTGAGAGATCTGTCCTTTAGGAAGAAGTCTTTTGTTTCCAACACCTGGCTTCTTTACATATTTAACAAACAGTTCCAGTGGCACAATTCCAGCCAGTTTTTCTACTTAGGTTCTACTAGTTAGCAAAGTCCCTCCCACACAAAATAAGGAGATGAAGTCAGAATATTCAGCAGCTAATTGAATGCGGGAAACAAAGAAGGTTCCAGTGTTACAAGTTTTCATCCAAGGCTCTAGCAGGCACCAAAAATCATTTTGAAATGTGAAATATATTCCTTTCTTATTTGTGAAGCCATTAATACTGTAAAAGAGCAACTCACAGATAAATCACATGGAAACCAATCAGCTAGAACAAATATTAGAGAAACATTTGTGTCTCTAGTTAATTCGCTTATTGGCAAGTCATGCTTTTGATCAACTTTACTAATAAATCTTAGAGTCATTGATAAGCCAATGACTCAAAAATGCTTTGTTATCAATCTTCCAGTAAGGCTGTACCTTTTATATAGGCCAAAGGAAAACCAAAGGCACTCAACTATATGGTGGCTAGTTGTGAGTACAGCCAAGAATGTGAAGGTGTGTCGTTGGAGCAGACTGCTGAATTTGGCTGCTGGCTCTGCCATTTCCTAGCCAGACAATCTCTAGCAAGATACTCCAACCTTCATGTACCTCAAGTTTACCTGTCAAATGGGGATAATGATATAGGGTTTTTATGAAGAACAAATGCATTAATCCATATAATGGATTTAAAATTAATTTAATTAAAAACTCAGTACTCTGTCTAGTACATAAAATATGCTCAGTAAATATCTGCTGTTATTAATATTCCAATAGAAATGGCTTGATATTTGGAAAAAATGATAGAATATTTTTAATTCTTAGAAGAAACTTTGAAATGCAGTGTAGCATCTGGGTAACACCTGTAAACCAGAACACATTATTTAAAAATCTCAATCTTAAGACAAAATTTCTAATACCAACACCTAACCTATCTTATGACAGTTTTAACAAAATTTTAGTTAAAGATGAAGGGCACAAAAATAAGAGCTGGCCTTTATTGCCTAGTTACTATGAGCCAGACAGCTGTTCTAAACATTTTACATTCGTGAGATTATTGAGTCCTAGTACTAATATAGAATGTAGATACTACTCCAGCCAACCCAGTTTATTGATGAAAGGTAGAGTGGTTAAGTCACTTGCTAATATAGTTAATTTGTAGAGGAGCCAGGATTAAAAACACAGAGCCAACTTGTTTAAAAACTCTCTTGTTTAAAAAAACTCAACTTGTTTAAAAATTCTCTTAGAGAATTCTAGTCTTCAAATGAAGTCAAATTGAAATATCTCCTCATCCCAGAAGAGTACATTTATAGGGTAGTCTTTCCTATAGCCTATTTTCCTTTGGCATTCATTAGTTGAAACTCTCTTTCCATGAACTTTACTGATAGGAACCTTGGTTTCTCTTCCCCTCACCCTCTTCCCCATTCTTCTTGAGCTGCATGTCAGTCATAGCTGGAGTGAGAGACCTAAGGGAGAGAGAAGGCTAAATCTGGATTGAGATCTACAAACCAAAAAAAGTGACCATTTTTATTTTGAAGCCTGCTAGATTGAAACTTTTGCTTGCTTTTGAAACGTATTTATTTTTGAAATATATTTGCATGTAATAGATTTTCATCATTGTTGTTGTTCAGTCACTAAGTTGTGTCAGACTCTGCAACCCCATGGACTGCATCTTGCCAGGTTTCCCTGTCCTTTACTATCTCCCAGAGTTTGCTCAAATTCATGTCCATTGACTCGACGATGTGATCTAACCATCTTATCGTCTGACACCCCATTCTCCTTTTGCCTTCAACCTTTCCCAGCATCAGGGTCTTTTCCAATGAGTTGGAGTTTTGCATCAGGTGGCCAAAGTATTGGAGCTTCACCTTCCAATGAATATTCAGGACTGATTTCCTTTAGGATTGACTGGTTTGACCTCCTTGCAGTCCAAGGGACCGTCAAGAGTCTCCTCCACCACCCCAATCTGAAAGCATCAATTCTTTGGCACTCAGCCTTTATGGTTCGACTGTCACATCCATACATGACTCCTGGAAAAACCATAGCTTTAACAAACCATATTTATCAGCAAAGTGATGTCTCTGCCTTTTATTATGTTGTCTAGGTTTGTTGCTGCTTTCCTTCCAAAGAGCAAGTGTCTTTTAATTTCATGGCTGCAGTCACTGTCCACAGTGATTTTAGAGTCCCCCAAAAGAAAATTTGTCATTACTTCCACTTTTTCCTCTTCTATTTGCCATGAAGTGATGGGACCAGATGCCATGATCTTAGTTTTTTTAATGTTACATTTTAAGCCAATTCTTTCACTCTTCTCTTTCACCCTCAACAAGAGGCTCTTTTGTTCCTCTTTACTTTTTGCCACTAGAGTGGTATCATGGTATCATCTGTATCTCTGTGGTTGTGGATATTTAAGGCTCTAACTTAACTGATATGTAAGTTGATACACAAAGTTCTAACTGTTGCTTCTAGGTCTTACATGATGTAATAGATAGATAGGTATTACTATTCCAAGAAACCAACACCATTCCATTTAGAATACTTATGTGTGCAATATTGTTCAAAAACAAATTCTGAATAGTCAGCCACAGACTGCACTTGAGATCTATTTCTTCCTCTTTTTGACTATGCCAAAGTCTTTGACTGTGTGGATCACAAGAAACTGTGGAAAATTCTGAAAGAGATGGTAATACGAGACCACCTGACCTGCCTCCTGAGAAATCTGTATGCAGGTCAAGAAGCAACTGTTAGAACTGGACATGGAACAACAGACTGGTTCCAAATAGGGAAAGGAGTACATCAAGGCTGTGTATTGTCATCCTCCTTATTTAACTTATATGCATAGTTCATCATGAGAAATTCTGGACTGGATGAAGCACAAGCTGGAATCAAGATTGCTGGGAGAAATATCAGTAAACCTCAGATATGCAGATGACACCACCCTTATGGCAGAAAGTGAAGAAGAACCAAAGAGCCTCTTGATGAAAGTGAAAGAGGAGACTGAAAAAGTTGGCTTAAATTTCAACATTCAGAAAACCAAGATCATAGCATCTGGTCCCATCACTTCATGCCAAATAGATGGGGAAACAATGGAAACAGTGACAGACTTTATTTCTGGGGGGCTCCAAAATCACTGAAGAAGGTGACTGCAGCCATGAAATTAAAGATGCTTGCTCCTTGGAAGAAAAGTTATGACCAACCTAGACTGCATATTAAAAAGCAGAGATATTACTTTGCCAACAAAGGTCTGTCTAGTCAAAGCTATGGTTTTTCCAGTAGGCATGTATGGATGTGAGAGTTGTACTATAAAGAAAGCTGAGTGCCAAAGAATTGATGGTTTTGAACAGTGGTGATGTAGAAGACTCTTGAAAGTCCATTGAACTGCAAGTAGATCCAGGTAGTCCATCCTAAAGAAAATTAGTCCTGAATGTTCATTGGAAGGACTGATGCTGAAGCTGAAGCTCCAATACTTTGGCCCCCTGATGTGAAGAACTGACTCATTTGAAAAGACCCTGATGCTGGGAAAGATTGAAGGCAGGAGGAGAAGGGGACGACAGAGGAGGAGATGGCTGGATGGCATCACGGACTCAATGAACATGAGTTTGAGTAAACTCTGGGGGTTGGTGATGGACAGGGAGGCCTGGCACCCTGCAGTCCATGGGGTCGCAAAGAGTCGGACACGACTGAGCGACTGAACTGAACTGAACTGAACTTGACATTTCGAATAGTTGAATCCATTTGCTTTTCAATCATTCTTACCCTCTCCTGCCATCACATTCTGTAGGCATAAAAATCTATAAAATAAAACCCTCTGGCACAAAACACTGGGGAGATAATGGCCTCAGGCTGAGCAAACAGCTACTAGCAAGATACCTTTAAGAAATGTAAAGAAATACTGGAGAAGCAGAGAATATGCCAATTTGGAATGAGATAAAATGGTGACTACGTCACATATACCAGACAATAGCACAGAAGCAGCAACATAATATTGTAATTACCATCCCACACTTTGATTTATGGAGTCAGGGTTCTAGGGTCCCCATAGAACGAATATTCCAAAGGCATAATGCAGCACTATCTAATCAATTCATGGGCGACCCTCATCCCCGATCTGTCAATGAAGGTTAACAGTCATTTTTAATTCACTATGAAAGAAGAGCTTTTAAGGAAGCCCTTTAATCAAATGTAATTAGTCTGGAGGGTGATGCAGTGCCCATTTAGCCATGACTATGTGAAGCAATATAAAGAAACCCTAAGTAGGGTGACCTTGGGGCATCTTATTTACCAAGTCAAATTTAGTCTATTTTATGCTTAGTTCAAAAAGTCCTATGAGCAGTGTCTTTCCTTTACTTACCTAACTTGATTCTAGCCCATTGCAGTGACCTATGATTTGCCTCTCCACACTCTTCCTTACAGTTACAAAGAAAAGCACAATTATTTTGACTGACAAACATGTATCGTTTTCTTTCTGATTCATTGTGATAATAAATTTGAAGAATAGAAAAAAAACCAACAATCAGCAAAACTACTGTATTTTGATATCTGGCCTTTCATTTCTTTTTTCTTGGCCTTTATGCAGATTGATAATAACTTGAGCCTTCCTTTCCTGTGCTTTCTTAGTTTTGATCCTTCCCTTAATTAGAGAAATCCACATGACCTCCGTTAGAATTGGGATTCTTATTGTAAGAAGGGAAAGACATAGTCAACTAGCAAACTTTAGTCTGCTTGACCTATAAAACATGTAGTTAGAATGAAAGCAGAAGGCCTGAGGGGAGTCAGGCAGAGTTAAGAACAAGATGACAGACTGAGGAGAGAATAGGTCTGAGTTACCCACCCCTTGGGGGTCTTGATCATTTGGCAGTGAGGCAGACGTAAGTTGCGACAAGCCATGTATGGGGTGGGATGGTGAGCAGGTGACCCCTGAGGGATCGCATGCAGGGCAGTCATGTGAGGATAAAGAGACTACTGGCAGGCATCCTGTCCCAGCACCTCTGAGAAGATAAGACAACGTCTGCAGACCTCCTGAGCCATCAAGTCATCATTTTTGACCTTTTCGCTGATGAGACCTGTTAGCTAGTTTTGTAGCTACTGAGAGTAGGCCTTCCAATCATAATGGAGAACAGGCTAGGTAGCCAACAGTGTTCCCTAAAAGGAAGTGGAAATCTTGCATTGCCAACCCCCGAGACAAGGGTGAGTAACTTACATTTTCATATTTGGTTGTGGATTTTGTTAGGCTGCCTAGATGTCTTTGTTGTTCCTGTGAAAAGACTTTAAACTCCTTTGAGTTCCTAGGAAAAATAAAGTCTAAGAAGTCCATTTCTAGCTGAGGTATTTTGAAATATATGTATATTCCTTATTTAATCCTAAGATCACTGGTTTATGACTTTAATTAACACAAGAAAGATGATTCAGAATTTCACAGCTTTTTGCCGCCCATGATCATATTGTACCCAAGCATATTATTCTGAGGGCTACAGAAAAGAATTTGAGGATGTTTGACATATCATAACAAACACTGGGCTGGTAGACATGAGGTAAAGATATGTATGGGTGCCTTTGGAGAGAATCAATGGCATCATTTGCTCAGCTCCAAACCTCTTGGGGACAGTCAGTTCAGTTCTGCTTCAAGCTCAGGCACACTGGAGCTCTGTGTGAGGGAAGAAGCGCTTGCTCCACCCTGATCCATGTTGCCGTGACAATTACATCCATCAGCCCCAGCGTATGCCCCTGCAGGATGCCCATGGGCGTGGAGAGGACTGGCTTATTGCTACCCTGCTGCTTCCCACATGTATTTTCTAGTGTAAAAAAGAGAGAGAACTAGATTTGATTTTTCTGATATGTACTGGAAAATGAATAGTACTGTGTCTGTTTTATCAATGATGGGGTAATAGCACCAGGTTTTCTGACTTGCCCATACAGAGCATTAGAGACTGAACTCAGAAACTCCCAAAGCCTGGTTTCTGGTGCACATGTTGGGGCCTGCTGCCAGTTAAACCCATGGTTACCATCCTTTATTTATTTCTTTCACGTCTATTCATTCGATTTCTCTTTGGAACTCTTCTACATAGCAGCTGCTTTATGAAGCAAAGTGTGGTCTGGACATGCAGCTATCTCTCTGAAACCATTTTCCCCATCAGCTAATGAGGGGTTGGACTAGATGATTTTTAAATTGTGTTCAGGCTCCAAAGTCTTCTCAGGTTATGCCAGCAGCATTCCACCTGAATGACCTGGTTTTTCATCCCAGCTGCTCTTTCCTGGAACAGCAAGGAGGGTACACTTAAATGGCTCATGAACCCCCAGACCTGGAGCCTCATCTGTAATACTGTACATCCAGAGAAAGAATCTGCCAACTAAAGGAGGGAGCAGTGCAGAATACGGGAGAATGAGAGCAAATTGTAACAGTGAGCGAGGCCGGAGCAGAGGAGGGAAGGCCGGCTCACGAGCAGTGACGTCATGTGTCGCTGTGGGTTGTGGTGCTTCCTCAAGGCTCTCTCTGAATAGCCACTTCCTTGGGCACTCATTCAGTATTTTCCAATGTCCAACACCAAGAAACAGGGCGCATGCATGCTCAGTCATGTCTGACTCTTTGCAACCCCATAGACTGTAGCCCACCAGGCTCCTCTGTCCATGGGATTTTCCAAGCAAGAATCCTGGAGTGGGTTGCCATTTCCTTCTCCAAGAAGAAACAGGGTAACAACAGGTTGCTCTAATCAATGGAAAAGCATATTTTATGCTTTTTGTTAATTAATTAACACTCTGATTTAAACACTGAGGTAGGCTGAATAATGGTCCCAAAGAATATCTATCCATGATCCCCAAAACTTGTGAATGTTCTATGGAAAAAAGTGACTTTGCAGATGTGATTAAGCCAAGAATAATGAGATGGGGACACTATCCTTCATTATCTAGGTGGGTCCTCCATGTACTTACAAGTGTAGTTATAAGAGGGAAATGGGGAGAGATTTGACACCAAAGAATAACACAGTGTGATACCAGAAGCAAGATGCTATACTGCTAGTTTCAAAGATGGAGGAAAGGGCCGTGAACCCTTTCCCAGCTTCTGGAAGCTGAAAGAGACAAGGAATGGATTCTCCTCTAGATCCTCTAGAAGAAACCAGCCTTACCTAAACCTTGACTTTGACCCAGTGAAACTGATTTAGGGCTTCTAGAACTGTAAGAGAATAGATTTGTGTTGTTGTAATTTACTACATTTGTGATAATTTGTTACAGCAGCAATAAGAAACTAATATCAACCCTTTGTAATAATACTAATGGTCCCTGATCTTAAGCTAGCCTAAAAAATGAAACCCCAAAATCTAGCTTCTGGATACACAGGTCCTGGACTACACATAGTAAAAACCTTCTAAGAAACCCCACTCACCTCACACAGCCCCTTCCACGTTGATTCCCACATTCAGACTGCAATACGATATGGTTTTCCCCACTATGGGCCCTCCAAAATAGATATTGGTTGGTTGATTTTGAATACAACTATAAAGAATTCCACCTGAAAAGTGAGCCAAATGAAAATACCAAGTTTACATTATTGGTGAGAGATACACCTACTCTCATCAAATGCAGCTGTTCTCCCTCACTTCCTCATTACTGAAGCCCGTATTAATTTTCTCTGGGTGTCAGTGCCACCCAGCTCTGCCTGGACTCGGGGCTAGACTGGTATTTCTCAAACTTTAATAAGAGTAATATGCATAGGAATCACCTGGGGATCTTGTTAAAATGCAAATTCTGATTCAGTAGGTCTGAGGTGAGACCCCGAATTCCAAATTCTAATAAGCTCCCACGTGATGCCAGTGTTGCTGGGCTGCAGACCCCACGTTAAATAGCAAAGTGCTAAAGCACATTCTGGAAGTGTGGGCCTAAAGGGTAGATCCAAACTGGAATTATCAATAATGAAATAATGTGGAATTTTCAAAACCTTGCAGAATTTACTTTGAGATACCTTCTCTAGACGAGGTGCTCTCTCACCCTCCCTGGTCCTGGCCTTGCATTTGATACTCCCTGTGTGCCTCCATCTGCAAAACACCCCTTGGTCCCTTATGGTCTTCCCTTCTTGCCTTATGGAGAAGGCCCTGACCTTGCAGGAATCTCTTAGACCCTTTCTAGAAGTCAGGATTTCTCCAGTTCCCTTTCCTAAAATGTGCTGCTCTATTCTGTTCACACACTTCCCTAAGTTAAGACTTGCTCAGCCCTTAGATAAAGCACGTTTCTCTTGATTTGGGTTTACCTGTAAGCCTAGACTCCTTAGGGTCTTAGCTCTCATGAGCAGTCATGGATCCACTATCACCCCACAAACTGGCTCACTTTTGTGGGCTGTGAGCAGTATCTCAGAACCTGTTTTTATCTCTTCCTCCTTTAAAATTGGGGCTCCCTATTGCATCCCTTGATTCCAATTTCTGGTCTCAGTAATAACTCTCATTTTGGTTTATTTAAGAAGCACAGACAATTGTCATACCCTGCCTTTCATAAAGCATCAACTATTTCCTTCCCCTTCTGCTCAGCTTGCTTCCTTGGGCCTCTATCAGAGGGCTTCTCAGCTCTCTGCTGCCCTCTCCTGGCCTCCTATAGCACTGTACTCGCATCAGTTCAGTTCAGTTCAGTCGCTCAGTCGTGTCTGACTCTGCGACCCTATGAATCACAGCATACCAGGCCTCCTTGTCCATCACCATCTCCCGGAGTTCACTCAGACTCACGTCCGTAGTGCACCAAAAATAATTCCAAATCCTCACACAGACGCCCTAGGATTTTGATTGGCTCAAACGCGAAGAGTCCGACACGACTGAGCGACTTCCCTTTCACTTTTCACTTTCATGCACTGGAGAAGGAAATGGCAACCCACACCAGTGTTCTTGCCTGGAGAATCCCAGGGACGGGGGGAGCCTGGTGGGTTGCCGTCTATGGCGTCACACAGAGTCAGACACGACTGAAGTGACTTAGCAGCAGCAGCAGCAGCAGTAAGATGAACTGGGCTTCTATTACTTTTAATGATATCTTTAAAATAACGATTTCAGCAGATATATGGAAAGAGAAATCCCTAATATTCATTGCTAACTAAATGAAAATCAAAAGAACAAGAAGCATAGAGAAGGAAAACGTTAGAGCATATTTAAAGAATAAGGAGAACACCAGTTTGGCTATAGTAGCGGCTCCCAGTCCTAGCTGGAAGGATGTCAAGAGATATTGTTCTCTGAGTGCCGTTGCTATCCAACTAAATAAGAATCTCTGAAGGTAGTTCTGATTACTTATACTTTCTTCCCTGGTCATTCCAGTGAATATTAAAAGTACTTTGGTTAGACGCCAAAGTGTTAAAGAGGCATGGACTGAAACCAGGGTCATATGATGAAAAATATTAAATTACATATTTGCAATTTGTTCAGAATTTTTAATCTCTTTTAAGGAGCTGTCCCCAGAAGACCCCATGTAGAAGTATATACCTTCAGTTTGCAGACCAGTTCCTGAACTTCCCAAGTGGACCTTGTTCTCAGGCCTGACCATATATCTGTGTCCTTGTTCAGCCTTCCACCTCATCATGTGATCCATAGGAAGGATAAAGGCCTGCTTCTTCTCAGTGCTGTCCCTCCATCTCACCATAGACCGCTTGAGGGAAGCCCCTCCAGCTTCATGCAGTCCAAGCAGCATGCCACTCCCCTCAGCCAGGATGCCTGCTTTGTGGGCAGACCCAGATGGTGAAGGGCTAGAATGAGGGAAACAAGCAGAATTAAACTAACAGCACAGTGGGGCTCCAAATGATACTGTTCTCACCACTGATGCCCCCATAATGTTCTGATTCCATAAAAGCCACTGTCTCTCCCTTCAGCCATGATCTTTCCCACCCTTCCTTTCTGTCCAACTCAATAGAATCATCACCTTTATTCAAAAGACTTTCCTGACCATCCCACCTCTCGCTTGAAGTCCCCTAGTGCTGCTCTTGTGTGTCATTATTCTGCATTTAACATGTCATAATTTTCTTTTCTTTAAGATACACATGGGAGAAGGCAATGGCACCCCACTCAAGTACTCTTGCCTGGAAAATCCCATGGATGGAGGAGCCTGGTAGGCTGCAGTCCATGGTGTCGCTAAGAGTCGGACACGACTGAGCGACTTCCCTTTCACTTTTCACTTTCATGCATTGGAAAAGGAAATGGCAACCCACTCCAGTGTTCTTGCCTGGAGAATCCCAGGGATGGGGGAGCCCGGTGGGCTGCCATCTCTGGGGTCGCACAGAGTCGGACACGACTGAAGTGACTTAGCAGCAGTAGCTGCAGCAAGATACACATGTCCTCTAACTTATTTAACTTTCTGGATGTTTAGCTGATACATTGCAAGGTTATCTCATCTTCTTAAAGCATCTTTATTACCCTTGAAATGCATAGTAGGCTGCTTTGCATGTAGTGGGTATTCAGTTGGAATTTGCTCTTTGGCTCCAAGCAGTGTGAATCAGTCCATGGACATAAAATCTAAGCCCTGCTGAGCATCATTCTGGGGGACTTGATTTTCTCCCTTCCTTTACCAGGGCTTATTCAGTCTCCCTTGACTCTTCAGAGCCAGACTCCACATTTCTTACTTCCTTCAGCACACACAATCATTTCAATTATCTAACCAACCTCAATCTGCCTTTTCTCTTTCCCATTGTTTACTGTGCTTAGCGAGAAGATCACTGGCAAATTCAAATTTGCATTTTTAATCAGACATTGCATCTGATTTTTACTCCATTATTCTGAGTTCCTCTTACATTTACTACTTGGTGTATGGGTGACAGCGTAAATGTAAATAAGAAAGTAATTTGTTTTCCTTCATCTTGAAAAAAATGAAGCCTTAGAGGATCTTATATGAAGCAATATTGCTTTTCCTTCCATACATGGAAATGTTGCTACTTATTTTTAAAGGGAAAACAAAGGCTCTTCTAGGGCAACACCCTCCTTATCCTAAGCCCCTTCTAAGAACAGGAATCACTGAAATTCAGTCAGAGCTTTTGCCCAGAGTATGCTTCTAGAGGGAAGGGAAGTAGTGTACTCTGTTAGCTCTGTTTCAATCAGTTCTGCGATGCTCCTCCCCTGTAATTTTGTCCATCACAGTTTGTTCTTGACCCTGAAATGTGGTGTCTACTTTCTCTCCACGTGGATAAATCTGATCCTCGCCCAAGCTGCCCAACTCTAGGAAGACTCGAGCTCTGATGGCTGCATGGAGCTGGTGTATATTCCAGCTTTCTTTGTTATAATCTTACTTCCTATGCAACTGGGTCCCCCCATCTCAGGTGTTCGGTCTCCCCCATCATCTGAGTGAATCACACAGTCAAGGAACAACCTTAACCTTTCTCTGATTTAAGCTCTTTGTGGCCCTCTTCTGATGTTTTCTGACAGTGGCAAACCATCCCAAGAACACCGGAAGTGAACCTTCATCTCCCTTCCCTCTCTCTGCTTTACCACTCCTAAGTCTGACAGTCCCTGAATGATCTTTAAATGAACCTAAGAATTTGATCATTTGAAATGGAATACAAATTATCTCTGATCTTCAAATTAACTGAAAATGGAAAGTGATCCAAACCATAAACATAAAGGCAGTGGGATACCCAACAATGTGAGAAGTGGGTAAAGATCTGCAGAAGGTTCCTCTGCAGGGAGCTGAGGGAGGAGCTGACTTCTTAAGGCACAGGCTCTACCAGCTCTGCTAATAACTTGTATTATTTCCTTGTGCCAGATTATTTAGACACTTATACTCCATTTTTCACATCCACAAAACAAGCATAATTATATCTCTGGAGCTGAAGCCCCCATACTTTGGCCACCTGCTAAGAAGAGCCAACTCATGATGAAAAGACCCTAATGCTGGGAAAGATTGTGGGCAGGTGAAGGGGGCGATAGAGGATGAGATGGTTGGATAGCATCACTGACTCAATGGACACGAGTTTGAGCAAACTCCAGGTGATGGTGAAGGACAGGGAAGTCTGGCGTGCTGCAGTCCATGGGGTCACAAAGAGTCAGACACGATGTAGTAATGGAACATCATACCTTAGGATTATTTTAGTAAGCAAATGACAAAAATAATGAGTACTCGTATTATGCCAGACACTGTGCTGAATGTTAATGTATTTCACCTTTTAATCCTCATAATATCCACAGGAGATAGATATTCTTCTAGCCCAGTTTTATGGATAGAGAAATTGACATGATGGCTATGTAGGCACTTTTTAAAACATTGCAGTGTGCTGTATTTGACTGAGATACTGACTTAACAGTAGAAACCAAAGCCAAGAAAAATAACCATTTAGTGAGTATGTTACAGGAAAAATAAAGAGAATGCAGCCAACAGACCCAGGACTGGGGCCAGAAGGTCCCGAGGGGCATGGGGAAAGGATTGCTGGACACCTGGGGCAAACTGAAGCTCAGGAGAGGAGGCTGTGGGAGTCGTATAAGGAAGAGTAAGGATGCAGTGTTGAACACACAGCTGTAAGCTCAGGCTTCCTGGATCCTGGTCTTATTTTGCTCAGTTATTAACTTCCTCAGGCACTTTACCTTGATAAAATGAGGATAACAACAAAACCTACCTCAAAGGATTAATATAGATAAAATGCTTAGCAGAAAGCCTGGTATACAGTCAGTGCTCAATATGTGCTAGCTATATTAATGACTTAACGACTTGTGAATTTACACAGGTTTTCTCTCAGCAGGGAAGATCAAATGTCACAGCACCAACAAATCATTTAGTATGTAAATAACACTGGGATGTAGGGTTATGACATTTTTAAAAAACCAAAGAGAGAAGCTCAGGTCGGAGTTCTAGGAATGTAGGATGACATATTCATAGACACATGCAGGTGGCCCCAAGGGTGAGCTTGGATTAAAAAAAAAAAAAAAAAATGTCCAGGGAAAAGAAAAGGAGGAAACTGAAGTTTCCTTTCTTTTCTTCTGTTTTCCTATACACACACACACAATTCCATAGGCTTTCTCCTTCTACAACTGAACAGATTGGTTTCCTACCTCTTCCTTTGGGCTGTCTTCACATTCCAGACAGTGCTGTAATCTTTGATTCTACCCCAGAACACGCCTAAGGTCTCAAACAGCTAATAAACAACAGGTAAGGCCACCTTACTGGTGGACATGAGAGTTAATCAGCAGTGGCAACAGTGCAGAGCCCTGGATGGGAACCATCTGTCTAGCAGGTAGGGTTTAATGGGACTAATTCTTAGAGCAAAATTGAGCACATTATCAGATGGCCCAAAGCTGGCTAGCTCCCCCAGCTTTTTACCTCAGAACAGGAACAGAGACTGCAACGATTTGAGGATTTCCTGAAGATTAACCTTGGTTATTTTTGTTACTCCCTAGACTGTTTTTCTGCAGTGTTTCATAATAAAATCCTCAAAAAGAAAAGGAACAGTATGTTTATTTCTAACATATAAAGGAAGATTGAGGAGAGTGGTATATATATATATATTTTAATCCATTTTATGCACTGTCTGCTCTGAAAGGGAATTCCTTAGAAAATATCTAGCTTCATGAACCAAGAAGTGGTAGGTGGCCCTGTCTGAGGACTTGACTTATCTGAGGAAGAAAGTAAAAGTGGGTGTAAGGGGCAAGTGAGAAGCTTCTGTGGATGTGAACAAGGAAGATGGAGTTAGCTGAACTTTCTCTGGCCATAACTCAAACCATCCACCAGACTGGGCTGTCTCTATTTCTCCTGCCTACTTTTCTTTTCTTTTTTCAACTTCCAGACGGACGGTCACTGAAATCCTGAGGAAATAGTTTCTCTTCACTCCAATCTCTGCTGGGCTGTAG
Organism: Redunca redunca; assembly: GCA_006410935.1. NCBI lineage: Eukaryota > Metazoa > Chordata > Mammalia > Artiodactyla > Bovidae > Redunca > Redunca redunca. The sequence goes on from SJYQ01001201.1 coordinate 365,425, forward strand.
CTGTATCAGTTCAGTTTAGTTACTCAGTCCTGTCTGACTCTTTGTGACCCCATGAATTGCAGCATGCCAGGCCTTCCTGTCCATCACCAACTCCCGGAGTCCACCCAAACCCATGTCCATTGGGTCGGTGATGCCATCTAAGAACTTATCCTCTATCATCCCCTTCTCCGCCTGCCCTCTATCTTTCCCAGCATCAGGGTCTTTTCAAATGAGTCAGCTCTTCGCATCAGGTGGTGAAATTATTGTAGTTTCAGCTTCAACATCAGTCCTTCCAATGAACACCCAGGACTGGTCTCCTTTAGGATGGACTGGTTGGATCTCCTTGCAGTCCATGTGACTCACAAGAGTCTTCTCCAACACCACAGTTCAAAAGCATCAATTTTTTGGCATTCAGCTTTCTTTATAGTCCAACTCTCTCATCCATACATGACTACTGGAAAAACCATAGCCTTGACTAGATGGACCTTTGTTGGCAAAGTAATGTCTCTGCTTTTTAATATGCTGTCTAGGTTGGTCATAACTTTCCTTCCAAGGAGTACACGTCTTTTAATTTCATGGCTGCAATCACCATCTGCAGTGATTTTGGAGCCCTCCAAAAATAAAGTCAGTCATGTTTCCATTGTTTCCCCGTCCATTTGCCATGAAGTGATGGGACCAGATGCCATGATCTTAGTTTTCTGAATGTTGAGCTAGAAGCAAACGTTTTTCACTCTCCACTTTCACTTTCATCAAGAGGAGCTTTAGTTCTTCTTCACTTTCTGCCATAAAGGTGGTGTCATCTGTATATCTGAGGTTATTGATATTTATTCCAGCAGTCTTGATTCCAGCTTGTGCTTCTTCCAGCCCAGCATTTCTCATAATGTACTCTGCATGTAAGTTAAATAAGCAGGGTGACAACATAGAGCCTTGACGTACTCCTTTTCCTATTTGTAACCAGTCTGTTGTTCCATGTCCAATTCTAACTGTTGTTTCCTGACCTACGTACAGGTTTCTCAAGAGGCAGGTCAGAGGTGGTCTGGTATTCCCATCTCTTTCAGAATTTTCCATAGTTTATTGTGATCCACACAGTCAAAGGCTTTGGCATAGTCAATAAAGCAGAAATAGATGTTTTCCTGGAACTATGATCCAGTGGATGCTGGCAATTTGATCTCTGGTTCCTCTGCCTTTTCTAAAACCAGCTTGAACATCAGGAAGTTCACGGTTCACGTATTGCTGAAGCCTGGCTTGGAGAATTTTAAGCATCGCTTTACTATCATGTGCTGCTGCTGCTGCTGCTAAGTTGCTTCAGTTGTGTCTGACTCTGTGCGACTCCATAGACGGCAGCCTACCAGGCTCCCTCGTCCCTGGGATTCTCATGTGAGATGAGTGCAAATGTGCAGTAGTTTGAGCATTCTTTGGCATTGCCTTTTTTGGGGGTTGGAATGAAAACTGACCTTTTCAGTCCTGTGGCCACTGCTGAGTTTTCCAAATTTGCTGGCATATTGAGTGCAACACTTTCACAGCATCATCTTTCAGGATTTGAAATAGCTCAACTGGAATGGCATCACCTTCACTAGCTTTGTTTGTAGTGATGCTTTCTAAGGCCCACTTGACTTCAAATTCCAGGATATCTGGCTCTAGGTGAGTGATCACACCATCATGATTATCTGGGTGGTGATGATCTTTTTTGTACAGTTCTTCTGCATATTCTTGCCACCTCTTCTTAATATCTTTTGCTTCTGTTAGGTCCCTACCATTTCTGTCCTTTACTGAGCCCATCTTTGCGTGAAATGTTCCCTTGGTATGTTTAATTTTCTTGAAGAGATCTCTAGTCTTTCCCATTCTATTGTTTTCCTCTATTTCTTTGCATGATCCCTAAGGAAGGCTTTCTCATCTCTCCTTGTATAGACAGCTTGAAATTTGCATCTCTATCGCTCTTCTCTGATGCCTTCTTCAAAAACTCTTAGAATCATTGCCTCTAGTTGACTTTGCACATTTCAGTGGGAAGTTCATTTTAGAAAAGACAATCACTTCTCATGAACATCAGACCTTGTTTTTTCTGTGTGCATCCTTTAATTAATTAATTTATTTATTTTCACCTCCTCTGGCTGAACAACCTGCAGTTGACAGAAAGACTTCATTTTCCCTCCAGCTAAGTTAGATCATTAGGAGCAACTTCAAATTTAGAAAACCCGGATCCCCTGCAATTTTAAAAAATGATTTATTTTTCTGAATGTTCTGGATAAAATCATTTTTTTAAAAAAAGATCACTCAAATTATATTAATTCAAAATTGTTTCCTCTGGTTTTGTAGTTTTTAAACTATGTTGGACTAAAGATATGCCTCCAGGAATAAGGCTTCCTTGATGGTTCAGTGGTAAAGAATCTGTCTGCAATTACTGGAAATGCAGGAGACACAGGTTCAGTCCTTGGACTGGAAAGGTCCCCTGGAGGAGGAGATGACGACAATGCACTCCAGTATTCTTGCCTAGGAAATCCCACGGACAAAGCCTGGTGGGCTACAGTCCATGGGGTCTCAAAAGAGTCAGCGATGAATGAGCAACTAAGCACATGGACACAGGAAAGCCTAAAATATTAAGAGCAATTTTTACATTATATAAGGGGAAAGACATGAGTCAGATCTTTCCGTCTCTGGTATTCCCTCCAGGGGGCCCAGAGGTTGCCTTTATTACTGATATGAACTGTAACTAAGTCCCATAGTTGGGATTACCTATAAGAAGGGTACAAGGTTTCGGAATTCGCACTGGGGGGACTTATACTGGTGGGTTAGGGACTGGGAGCCATTTGTAGAGCCAGGAGACTCTCTGAGGGATGAGACAAGAGTCCTACCCAGAGGTTTGGAAAGATGCATTTCATGTTGATGAGTGCATTTGAATTCACCCACTGGGGCTACCCTGGTGGCTCAGTTGGTAAAGAATTTGTCCACAATGCGGGAGACCTGGGTTTGATCCCTGAGTTGGAAAGATCCCCTGGAGAAGGGCATGGCAATCCACTCCAGTATTCTTGCCTGGAGAATCCCACAGACAAAGGAGCCTGGCAGGCTACAGTTCATGGGGCCGCAAAGAGTCAGACATGACTGAGCAACTAAGCATAGCATATTTGACGTAGGGTTGTGAAGCAAGATTTTTAAAAACACAAATGATTAAATATTCATTTGCTTTTAAGTGGATGTTATCATTAATTTCTCATCGTATTGTTAAAACATAAAGTGAGGCATGTTAAAATTGTCAGGAGTTCATTTGACTATGTGAGTACGTGCGTGCGTGCTAAGATGCTTCAGTGCTCCAGTGGTAAGTCGCTTGGGTCGGGTCAGGACTCTTTCGACACTGTGGACTGTAGCCCGGCTCCTCTGTCCATAGGATTCTCCAGGCAAAAATACTGGAGTGGGTTGCCATGCCCTTCTCCAGGAGATCTTCCAGACCCAGGGATCAAAACTGCACCTCTTACATCTACCTATGTTGGCAAGCAGGTTCTTTACCACTAGCACCACCTGGGAAGTCATGTCCAACTCTGTGTGAACATTACGGATAGTAGCCCTCCACACTCTTCTGTCCATGGGATTCTCCAGGCAAAAATACTATAGCCATGCCCTCCTCCAGGGGATCTTCCTGACCCAGGGAACCTGAGTCTCCTGCATCTCCTGCATAGCAGGTGGATTCTTCATCACTGAGCCACCAGGGAAACCCTTCATTTGAGTATATACCAATTCAAATGGTGCAGCACCAAGCCACAAATGGTTATGAAGAGTGCTCCATTGAAAGAAGTTGGGGGTAGGTTTTTATAGAAAAGATGTGGAAGCAAAGCAAGGAACTAATTTGATTGACTATTGCTTAAGCAGTTTTCTCAGCTGGGAAAGCCTAGTTGACCCTTTGTGCTTGTGTTCTTCAGTGGACTGATTCTGCCTTAGGTTTGCTTAGGCAGGCTCTCAAGACATTGGAACCACCACAGCACATTGACCTCCTTGTTCAATTACTTTAACACTATCTAAAGATGACATGAAGCTCAAGGATGCTTGTTGTAATTATTTTTAAGTAATAAGGAAAAAAAAAATCTTTCTAAAATGGTGGCCTGGAAATAATTCTATTAAAATGCCTTGTTTTGCTCTTGGAATTACACAAGTAATGTGAACCAAGAGGGACCAAGCCTGTGCACAAACAGATCAAGCAAGTGCTGATGGGGAAGGAGAAGACAAGAGTAGGTGACTTAGGGCAGTTCAGTCTCTCTGCACTCACCCTTGCTGAACCATGTGACAGAGAGGAACGTTCCCATGTCCCCTTTAAGTTTCACGCTGCTTCTGCCTCTTGGCTCTTTTTCCTACAACTCTGACCACTTCTCAATCTTCTGTTGTGGTTCCTCATCTTTTCTCCAGACTATAAACCGATGTCCCCAGAGTGGCATGCTCATCTTGCATCTTTTCCACTCGGTGAACATTCTCAAAATAATCTTAAATACATCAGTGAGTGTTCTATCTCATACACACCTACAACCCCCAATTCTATGTCTCTCATTCAGCTTTCCATCCAGACTCATATTTCTAATTTCTAGGCGATGTCTCCACCTGAATCATTTAAAAGAATTCTAACTCAGTGTGTCCAGACTGAAATTATCATTCTCTATTAACGTGTTTCTTCCTTTGTGTTATCAGTATTTGATAAAGGTTCCTCATAGTGTGTGGCTTCTTGACCCCTTTTGGCTCTTCTTCCCACTTTTCTTCTCTGCTGCTTAGTCACTTCAGTCGTGTCCGACTCTGTGTGACCCCCATAGACGGCAACCCACCAGGCTCCCCCATCCCTGGGATTCTCCAGGCAAGAACAATGGAATGGGCTGCCATTTCCTTCTCCAATGCATGAAAGTGAAAAGTGAAAGGGAAGTCGCTCAGCCATGTCCAGCTCTTCGAGACCCCATGGACTGCAGCCTACCAGGCTCCTCCATCCATGGAATTTTCCAGGCAAGAGTACTGGAGTGGGGTGCCATTGCCTTCTCCTAGATGGCTCAAATATAACTTTTCATCTCTATTCCTACTTCCATGGTGCAAGTTTTTAAGTTCATTGTCCCTCACCTATTATTTCAGTAGCCACCTCAATGAATTCCATATTATCAAATAAATGTTTCCTTTTAAAAAACAATTCTTGGTTTCACTGTTACAAGAGTAATAAAAGTAAATTGTTGACATTAAAAAAAAAAGATTTAAATTGACAGAGAAAAAGCCACTTAAAATTTCACCACACAGAAACAACCACTAGCTATTTCAATGTTCATATAGAAAGAGATTAATACAACACAAGATGGTGTTTGAAAATGGTAGTCCTCCAGAATCCAACTCTGAGTGATACATTTGAGTAGGAATATATTTCATTAGAGAGGTGATTCCAGAAACTATCAGGATAAGACTATGACTGTGAGCTAGAGAAATCAAGAGAGCCACAAGGGGCGCCTTACGTCACAATTGCTGCCATGACACCAGGGCACCATTGCACTGGAATATCTGGGAGACCATATGGAAAACATTTGAGTCATTTTACCCAATGCACAAGGAAGCTGGAGTATTTAACCACAAATTTGTGTCGTTGTCTTTGGCTGAGGGCTGCTCCCTGGCGATAATTCCCTGGGCTAGTCACACTCCTGCAGCCAGCCAAGGCTCTAGGGCTGAGGGTTGCAGATGCTTTCATAAGAAGCCTCTGGGTAGGTAGAAGACAGCAATGGTGGTGGGAAAGGGTGGGACATCAACACCATTGCCTTGGCACTACTCTGCTTCCCATCTTTCTGAAGTTTTCCACCAACCTCAGAGTAATCCAAGTGCCTTCTCTTAGCATACAGACTCTGCCTTTTGTCTATCCTTGAATATCAACCTCTGAATCCCTGACAATGACACACATGGACGATGTCATGCTCTCTCAGGCCTGCACTTGTTTGTTTGTGCAGTTGCTCCCACCTGGGTTACACTTCTTTATTAGCCCTAAGGAATACAACTTCAAGACACAGTTCGTGAGAGACCTCTTCCCTGGTCCTTTTCCAGCAGTGTCAGCTCTGTTTGCTCCTACTGCACATTACATATTCTTCATTATAACATTCTTCTTTTGCATAATATAAACAGATATGTATGTATAGTTATAAAATTGACACTTCTCAAATTTAAACAGAAACAAAAGAACCAAAAAACACATTGAAACTCCACCTTAAAAGATAAACAACCTTAATATTTTGACTTACCAATTATGTATTTTTTCACAAATAAGCATACACAATTATATTATTATATGTGAATAGATTGTCCTCTACTGTACTATATTTGTAACCTGATTTTTTTTAACTAAACATGTCACACTCTTCTTTCCAAGAAAGTAAATGTAGATCCTTAGCTTCAAGTGTAATAGTTGGATATGTCTGATTATAAATATGTACTCTAATTTGTTAATCAAGCCTCTATTAGTGGGCTATTAAAGCTGTTTTCAATAGTTTGCTATTATAAGCAACTGTGTAATGGCTAGACCTCATAAGAAAATTACTTATTATTTGACTCTCTTCCCCAAATGGCCTACAGCTACTCAGGACACTGCCTTGGCTCACGCTTCTTTCTTCTGAAAGGGAAACTCTTTCTCTTTTGTTTAGTAGTTATTATTTCTTTTAAAAATCTTTTCCTACAAGAGAGAAGTAGCATTCACAACACTTTAAAGCATATCCTTCATTCTAGATTGCCCTTAAATCAAGGAAACCTTCATAACACTTTAGGGCAGTGAGTTTTAAGCTTTTTTGACCATGACCCATAATAAGTAATACATTTTTAAAAATCATGAATCAGAACATACTTTCATATAACCAAAAGTTCACTAAATCATACTCTTACAATGTGTAACATATTTTGACATGTTCTGTTCTGTTTTATTTTAATATATTTTAAATGAATATGCTATTATATTTATTTCTTTAGATCTAGATGTAGCCCTCTAATTGATTTTATGAGTCACTAACGGCTTGCGACCCACAGTGTGTAAACTGTCATGTAACGTAGCAAGAGAACTGCTGAGGTGTGCTAGTCCTGCTGCTAATTTTTTTTTTTTTTTTGGCTTTTCAACTTTGCTGCAAGCAAACAACTCTGAAATAATATTTTCTTCTTGTTGCCAGAGGTTTTGTATTTTAGATACCAGTCTGTGCTATCACCACTGCCGCTGCACAACCACCTACACATACATTCTCATTGACAGAAATGGCTTTCAGCAGTGAAATTTTGAGGGGTATATATATATATATATATATATATGCCAATTAAAATTACGGCATTGTACATACATGCATGGGCTTCTCTGAGGTAGACCAGTGATAAAGAATCTGCCTGCGAATGGAGGAGACACAGTTTTGATCCCTGGTTCAGAAAGATCCCCTGGATAAGCTAAGGGCAACCCACTTCAGCATTCTTGCTTAAGAAATCCCATGGACAGAGGAGCCTGACAGGCTAAAATACATGGGTTGCAAAAGAGTTGCACACAACTTAGCGACTTAACAATAACAAGGACAACATACATGCATGCACACCAACACACACACACACACACTCAATGGTCCAGCTAAGCAGAAACTGAGGCTTAGGAAATAGAATACCTATCCATGAAGTGATACCAGCTAATGGAAAAAAAGAAGGATAAACCAATTTCAGATAACCGGAAATCCCTGATACAGTTCAGCGGGTGTGTGTCAGAGGCTTCACATCAGGACTCCAATACCCCAGGCAGGCAAAGATTCCGCCCACCCAGCACAAAGGATCAGTGTTGCTCAGGCCCACTTTTCCTTCATTATTGAGAATTCAGCTCACCTCCCTTCCACTTCTAGCTCATCCTCTGTCAATTCCTCTTTATGAGGACCCAGGGGTCTCTATGGGCTGCTTCCTTCTACCAACTACATGAACCTCTGATGGGACAACTATAGGTCTTCAAAAAGAGCCAAGATTCATATCTTGGGTGACAGGAGAAGCAGTGAAATTTGGGAGGAAAAATACTATCCATTATAGGAGCTTTCAAATTTTTAAAAATATATATATTGTTTTCTGGTTTATGCATTGCCTTATTTTTTCCCAAGTTTAATCAGTCACATAGCTAATATGTATGTTTAAATCAATTTTTTACTGTAATCAATTGATAACTGAGAGTCTGCTGTGCTTATAGTAGCTACAGGGCATGATTTGAGGTTCTTTGAGGCATATGAAGAAATAAAAGAATGTGTTTCTGGCCCTCAAGAAAAAATGGTTCTGTGGGAAAGATAGGGTTCATGTATATGAAAAGAAAATGTGCAGCAGTTAAAGCTGAAGGCAAATTAAGTAATTTAGAAAATCATTTCTCCAGGAGCTTGAAAGCAAGTATATAAATGTGGACTCTACCTGGGGAGGTAAAATTTGAGATGGGTCTGAAAGATGAGTAGCATTTAGTCAATGGCCTGGAGAATATATCCTGGTGAACTAAACACAAGCAAAATAGCAAAGAGGATAATTGGTGGGGTTTGGGGGAGCAGTGAGTAAATCCTTCAGGTAGTGGCAGAGATCCAGAATGACCCTGAAAGTCAAGTTGGGGGCTGGGCCAAGGCAATCTGTTCAAGACCCAATATATTGCCATGTACTTAGGTTATAAGGACATAAATAAACCCTTTGAATTTGCAGTTTGTCATCTCGTCTCCCATTTTTGATGAATTTTTTGAATGCTGTCTCTGAGCATATATTTCCAAAAGCTCTCCAGACAGCAATTCATGTTCACTTGGCTCAGCATGGAGCATTCTGTGGAGTCTATAGCTAATGAGCGATTGGAGAGCAAAGCTGAGCAGTGATTGACGGGTCGTCACGTACAGGTCCACTGATATTGCTTCAGGGACCTGTGTTGTTTTTTTATATCCTTCAGCTTTTCCTTGATGAATTGTTACACTGTATATAATATGCAGCCAATAGTCTAATTATAAAAATGTCTATCTCTTGTATACGGCAGGCAGCATAATGTAAAGGGAAGCACATAAGCGTAGGAGATGGAACAGACCTGGATTTTGCAGTTAACTCACTGCACAACCTTGGGCAAATCACATACTCTCCCTGAGTCAGATAATCTCATCTGTAAAATGGGGTGATGCTTTCTATCTCATGGTGACTGTGGGGATCAATCTGAGGGAAATCTATACAGAAAAATTTTGTAAACTGTAAATCACTATGTAAGAGTGGGGTGTGATAGTTTTTGCCTCATCACTACTGCCCTCTCGTTTGTTAAACTACTGATTGGAATGTTACCTAAATTCATCATTGACATTTTGTTTCATCAAGCTCTGGAGCAGTGAATCTGATCTTCATGTGGCTCCAGTTATAAGTGAAAATGGGCTTCCCTCGTAGCTCAGTTGGTAAAGTATCCACCTGCAATGCAGGATTCCTGTGTCAGGAAGATACCCTGGAGAAGGGATAGGTTACCCACTCCAGTATTCTTGGGCTTCCCTTGTGGTTCAGCTGGTAAAGAATCCACCTGCAATGCAGGAGACCTGGGTTTGATCCCTGGGTTGGGAAGATCCCCTGGAGAAGGGAAAGGAGATCCCCTGGAGAATCTCCACTCCAGTATTCTGGCCTGGAGAATTCATGGACTTTACAGTCCACGGGGTCACAAAGAGTCGGACACAACTGAGCGACTTTCATTTTCATAAGTGAAAATAATAAGGAAAACAACAAAAATGATAAATACTGCTTTTGGTATTACCTCTATGAAGGGTGCTGTTATGAGGGTTTCATATGTTACATTATTAATCCTCATAACTCCATGAAGTAGGTACCGCTATTAACCCCTTTACAGATGGGAAAAATGAGACTCCAAAAAGTTGAGTAATTTGTCCAGTAAGAAGAAAAACTGGGAGTCCAACCCAGGCAGTCTGGGTCTAAAGTCTATATTTTAAACTATACCTTCTTCTCTAAGGAAATATAGACACTCAAATTTCATATTTTCCTAAAAGGTCTGTGGATGACAAATTTCAAACTCCCATTTTGGAGAAAACAATAGTGTTCACATTTAGCATTCTTTAGAATGTATGACTCATTTATACATTTTTTTTTCTAACACGGTAGCTATATTTCAAGAGTTGCACATACAGAAACCCAAAATGGAATTTCCCATTCCTCACTTTTACCCACCCTCTTTTTACCCTAATTCTATATGACCTGTGACAGCTGTGTTTGAAAATGTTAAGGAGGAGATAAGCAGGCCAAACTCTCTCCCGCCAGCCCACAAGGCTTCCCCTCCTCCATCACCCTGGACAGGTGAGTCCTTGCTGAGAACAGCATGAATGTTCAGATTGTACTTCTGCTCCGTTCTTAAAAGTGAATTTGGTTTGGTGAAAGTCATCCAACTTAAAAAATCAAAGCGCCTCCTCCAGAGCTGGCAGCTCAGAGCTCTTAGAAAGGAAATTTAAACTGCTTCCATAACCCACAGGGAAACAGCTGCTGAAAGAGCTACACGTGGAGTAAAGGCAAAGCACTGCTCAAAACGGCCATCACAGGCGGCGATTTGCAGCCGGTGAGCACTCCTTCCCGGAGTGCTCCCTCCACAAAGCGGATGCTTTAGAAGGCAGAGCTGCAAAACTATGACCACATGCCTGAGGTCAGGGCCCTGGAGGAGGCATGAGATTGCTGGAAGGTGTCAGAGGTGGGTCTCAGCCAGAGTACGGATTCTGAGATCTTAAAGTTCCTTCCAGAAGATTTTGGGCTGCGTACGGCTCATTCTTATGGATGCAGAAAGGGAGGGTTTCAGCAACACACACCTCAACACTCCTCTCTCTATTCCCCATGAAGCTATAATGGAAGAAATCCCACACTCCACAAAGTGTTGGCTTTTTATCTTGGCAACATCTCCCCAGGTAATGTTAAAACTATGTCATTTATACTATCAAATGACATTTATTTTAAATGTTCTTTCCTGTTCTCGCTCTTTTTCCATGAAAAATAGAGTACTTTTAATTGTTTGGAGGAAGGGATGTGTCATATCCGGTGTTGAGCAATACAAGTATGTGAGGAAGGTAAGGGAGATGTGGTAGCTGTACTCAGCAAACCTGAGGGTTGGAAAAGCTACCTTCATTGTTACCATCACCACTTTTTAATGTTTGCATACATTATATTATTTCATCCTCACCATAACTTTGCAAGTGGTTACTCTTAGTGTCTCATCCTGAGAAATCTGAATCACAGAATCTAAACGTCTTGTCCAAAGTCAAATCATCAGTTTTTAAGGGTTTGAACCCAGATATTCTGGTTCCACAGCTACTACTAGACTCGAGTCTCAAGATCAACTTATAGTTTCTAAATAAATATGTATTAATTACTTATTCTGAGCATGTGAAATGGAAATGAAACAAATCTTTTTTGTATACCTACAGCATTAACTTAAATTTAATGACATTGTTGAATCCATAATTTGATTCCCTGGTGGCTCAGATGGTAAAGCGTCTGTCTACTATGTGGGAGACCTGGGTTTGATCCCTGGGTCAGGAAGATCTGCTGGAGAAGGAAATGGCAATCCACTCCAGTGTTATTGCCTGGAAAATCCCATGGACAGAGGAGGCTGATAGGTTACAGTCCATGGGGTCGCAGAAAGTCGGACACGACTGAGCGACTTCACTTCGCTTCATTGTTGTATTTATAGAAATGTTGTTGTTCAGTTGCTAAGGCACATCCAGTTCTCTGCAACCTCAGGTACTGTAGCACACCAGGATCCTCTGTCCTCCTCTAACTTCTGGAGTTTGCTCAGATTCATGTTCATTGAGTTGGTGATGCTCATCCTCTGCTGTTCCCTTGTCCTTTTGCCTTTAATCTTTCCCATCATCAGGGTTTTTTCCAGTGAGTCAGCCCTTCACATCAGTTGGCCAAAGTACTGGAGCTTCAGCATCAGTCCTTCCAGTGAATATTCAGGGTTGATTTCCTTCAGGATTGACTGGTTTGATCTTCTTGCACTCCAAGGGACTCTCAAAGAGTCTTCTCCGGCACCACAATTTGAAGGCATCAGTTCTTTGGTGCTCACACTTCTTTATGGCCCAACTCTCACTTCTGCACATGACTACTAGAAAAACCATAACTTTGTTGGCAAAATCATGTCTCTGCTTTTTAATGCACTGTCTAGGTTTGTCATAGCTTTCCTTCCAAGGAGCAAGCGTCTTTTAATTTCATGGCCACAGTCACTGTCCACAGTGGTTCTGAAGCCCAAGAAAAGAAAATGTCACTGCTACCACTTTTTCTCCTTCTATTTGCCATGAAGTAATGGGACTGGATGCCATTATCTTAGTTTTTTGAACCAGCTTTTCCACTCATTTGTAGAAATAGGCAGACGTTAAGGGATGTGCCCAAGATGACTGTAAGGAAGTAATGGTGCCCGCATCTTGGGACTATCTGGGATACTGGTATCAACAGAAAGACAAGAGAGGAGCCTCTTGAAGCCTCTCTCTCTCTCTGTCTTTAATAATAGGTGGACCTCCTCCTGGCAGAAAGCTGAGATAAAGGCAGATGTGGCAAACATCTGGGAGAATTCCATATGGTCCTCTGTGCCATTCCCATGTTCTTATTGTAAGTTTAAATTTGCTTATGAACTTGAACTTGCTTGGGCTTCCTAGCTCCTCCCCATCTTCCCTGCCAACCCAGCCCTCAGAAATGCTTGCCCAGTTTCTGAGCTCCACTCACTGTTCAGGTTCCAGAGGGCCAGCTGATGCTGCCTACTCAGGCTCCAGTCCAGCCCTGGGCCACTGGTTCTACCTCACACTCCCTTCCCAATTCCAGGGCAGAGCAGAGAATGGGTCTAAAAGTTGTTCTTTCTCCCTAAGAATCTCACAGCTGTAACCAGGGATTCCAAATGCACATTTGTGAAACAATAGACAACAGCAGGAGAGCCTAGAAGCAAAGAGTGTGTGTAAAGATTTAAAAGGAAAATAAAAAGACAAAAAAAAAAAAAACACATCAACAGAAAGTGTAAAGGACTTTAGCATAAATTTAAGCTATTTTCCAGGAATCCTGGTGACAGCTGAGCTTTCCTCTGGCTGCCAGTATCCCCAAGCGATGCAATCTCCCCAGAAGCCAGAGTTCCAACTTCCAATGGAGATCAGCCAATTAACTACCAATGAACAGGTGTGTGTGCTTTTAGCACATGATATGCAAAAGAAATCTACAGGGGGCCTAGCTCCAGCTAGGCGGTACCCCTCTCTGTGATCTGCTGAGGAAGACAGTACAGTGTTTCTACAGCTGAAGATTCTATGATGCGGTTTATAACTCAAACCTAACCATGCCATCCCAGTTCCTTCCTCTTCTTACCCCGACAATCATTACCCTAAATAGAATTTTCACTTTAGAAAGTGACCTTGGTGAGCTGAAGCTTGTAGTTTTAAAAGCCCCCTAAGGTTTCATTTTGAAAAGTCACCCGTAGACCTTAGATTGACTTTCTCTTGAAGGCAGCTTAAACCTTGTTCATTTGGGAGCACAAAAGAGAAGGTTTAGGAATCCCAAGGCTTCAAATTGCCAGCTGTCTCATTTCTCTGCTCACATTTTTTTTTCTCCTCTCCAGCAAGATTAAGATGAGTGAAATAATTTCTTTCTTTTAAGATATCATTGTAACATTCAAGTTTTCCATTACTGTCAGTTTCTTGAAATGTGTCTCATTAGCAATTTCAGAACAGTTTTTAAAAAATCCTTTCATCAAGGAAAAAAAATTAAATGCAAGTTAGTTGTCACAGGATTTCATTGACATAAATTTGTCCTCTCTTGTCTTCATTTCTGCCTTCTCAGTTCCTCGTTTAATATTTTAGAGTCTGGGAATCATACCCAAGTCTCTGATTTGAAGAGCTGGAAAGATGCAGCCTAGATTACAAAGTAAATTGTCTTGGTCACAAAGTATACAGAGGGATTCTGAGACCTATTTAGACTGCATCCCATAGAACTGCTAAGTATTAAAGGGAGAAGTGCCAAAAGCCCAATCAAAGTCATGTAAACAACATTCTGGAGGAAATCAACCCGTGACTCCAGAGTTTTCGGCAAGCGCCACAGGCTTTTCATGTTTTTAAAAAGCAGGGAAGAAGAGCAGGTTAGTGAGCAAACCTGAGGAGCCTTGGGTCTCCTTAATGCCTATGCAACTAGCAGGTAAGAGCTCCCTGGTGTTACATCTCAGTGATGAAGACCTAATCAAGTCCTTATTTCTCCTAACCTGAAAGCACTTTTGCAAAGGCACCTGGGTTAGCACTAAGGAGCTAATTATTTTGGGAGCTGAGATCACTCTTTAGGAGAGGAAACATCTTCTCCCAGGGTCAGGAGCGGCAGTGTCTTTTAAAGCATTTCCTTGGAAGCTGCCTCAGCAAGTTGAGCACTCTGTCTCACGTGGGAGTTGGGACACTGTGAGGTAGGAAATGTGGGTCATTTACCTGGCAGTTGGGAGAGAGAAAGAGAAAACATGCAGACTCAGTGCCTTCAAACCAGAAACGCGGGCTTGGCAAAATCTAGAGTAGTGTACTCCTGACCTTCTATGTGATCATATGTGATATTAGTTTCTATCTGATATCAACTGTAAACTCAGGTTGTTGGAAATTGTATTCTACTCACAGGGTGTGGAAGGCTTTTTGGTTTTTTTAAGGGAAGCAGCATTTCTATTGGCAATTTCTGCCCCAACTCTTCACTGTAAAAGAGAGGGCAAAAGCTAAAGTGAGCGTCTCTTAGAACCTGAGAAGCAGGACTTTCTAGGCCCCATATTTCTAAATATGGTGAAAATTGAATTGGAAAGTGTACCTGGTCTTAGGCATCTATCATTTCAAAGACCTTCGTACTAAGCAACTGTTTGTATGTTGCTTGTATTTTCTCTGTTAATCTACATCTTTTCTTTCTCCTTCAAGTTTAAGTAAAATTTCCTTTGAAGTTTTACCTTGTTTTACAAAAAAATTATTTTGTCTGACAAGGTTGAAAAAAATTCACCTCCTAAAGTCCATCATATGCTTTAAAATTTTCTCCCCTAATAATTCAGCAAATACTTACTGAGTGCCTACTATGCTTGAGTGTGGTTCTAAGAGCTGTGGAGTCATTTGTTAACAAAATTAACCAAATCTCTGCCTTCAGGGAGCTTCTAGGCAAGGCCAAATAAAAAACAGATACATTATTATGTATTGTATTAGAAGGTAATAAAAGTTACATGGATATATGAAGTCTGGAAGGAGAATTGCTAGTTGGAGGGGGATGGGCTTCAGCTGGTGTGATAAGAGATGTTGTTTATTCCCTAAGCTGTATCTGAAATGGGAAGCACATGGTAAGAGATAGCTTTACTATAAAGGCAACGGGAAGGAGGAGAAGGAAAGAGTTATGCAGGTCTGGGGGCTGGGAGCCTAGAAATTGATCTAAGCATAGGGAACAGTGAAAGATAATTTTTTGTTGTTACCTCTTTTAATAGGGGGCCAGATCACATAGGGTTTTGAAGGTCATTGTAAAGACATTCAGGCCTCCCTGGTGGGTCAGATGGTAAAGAATCCAGCTACAATTCAGGAGACCTGGGTTCAACCCCCGGGTCAGGAAAATCACCTTGAATAGGAAATGGCAACTACTCCAGTATTCTTGCTTAGAGAATCCCATGGACAGAAGAGCCTGGGAGGCTATAGTCCATAGGGTCACAAAGAGTCAGACATGACTGAGCAACTAAGCATTAAGTATGTACATGCACATAAAGACATGATTTTTATTTGGAATGGGTTAGAAATTCTTGAAGGATTTTAATCAAGAGAGTGATATGAATGGACAATATTTTTGAAAGATGTTAGCTCTAATGTTGAGGCTAGACTCTAGGGAGACAGAAATAGAAACAGGATTTTGTAATTTTGGGACAATTAAAATTAAATACTTTAAGAAAAATAAATTGGAATCATGGAAGGGATATATACACATGTATGTGCATGTGTGTATATATATGTATATATCTGGAGAATGAAATGGCAACCCAATCCAGTGCTCTTGCCTGGGGAATCCCATGGACAGAGGCGCCTGGAGAGGGGTGGGGGGTGGGGTTGGGGGCAGGCTACAGTTCATGGGGTCACAAAAAGTCGACACCACTGAGTGACTAAACATCAACAAATATATGTGTGTGTGTGTGTGTGTGTGTGTTGCAGGAAGTGGGATGAGAACTTGTCTAACACCCAGAAATGAATTGTCCAAGGAGTAGGCTCTTGTCTAACACTTGGAAATGAATTATCCGAGGAGACATATGCACTGACGAAACAAGAGGCTTTATTGGGAAGCAGCACCCAGGCAGGGGACAGCAGGGTAAGGGAACCCAGCAAGACTTCTCTGCCATGGGCTCACAGTTTTGGGTTTTACGGTGATGGGGCTAGTTGTCTCTGGCCAGTCATTCTGCCTTAGGGTCCTTTCTGGTTCTGTGTGCATATCTCAGCCAAGATGGATTCCATCGAGAAGGATTTGGGGAGATTTACATGACGTAAGTACTGGTGTCTCTTGCTCCCTTTGACCTCTCCTGAATTTTTCTGGTTGGTGTTAACTTGTTAGTTCCCCATTCCTTACCAGGACCTCCTGATGTAAGATAACTCATACAAGAAGATATCGTACCTGACCTGGATGGGCAGTGTTGGTCAATATTTCCCTAAGATATACACACTTGCCTTTGACTTCTCAGAAGCAAATCCTTTTTCTAAGTCACCTTTCCCTCTTAAATTTCCTTGAGTTTGAACTTAGATCACTTTGCATCAGAATATTCTAATTGGACTTTTTATTGCTCTGAAAAAATAGAGGGACTTCTCTGGCAGGCTAGTGGTTAAGACTTCACCTTCCAATGCAGGGGATGCAGGTTTGATCCCAGGAAATGGCAACCCACTCCAGTATTCTTGCCTGGAAAATCCCATGGATGGAGGAGCTTGATAGGCTACAGTTCATAGGGTCCCAAAGTCAGACATGACTGAGTGACTTCACTTCACTTCACTTAAGGAGCTAAGATCCCACATGCCTAGTGGCCAAAAAAACAAAACATAAAACGGAAACAATATTGTAGCAAATTCAATAAAGACTTAAATGGTTCACGTCAAAAAAAAACAAACTTAAAAAAAAATAGAACTGCCCCAAGGGCTTTTTTCTTAACACCAAAAAAAAAAAAAAAAGTTTTAACTAAAAGTTTCTCCAAATGCCTAAGAAAAGCACTTTGAAAATGGCTAATTAATATTCTAATGACCTTTACAAGAGAAAGTATCTTAAAGTGTTCTTGGCATTAGACATTCCTAAGACCTTAATTCTCTAGCATATATACTAATGCCCATACTTGTCTTGGGCTCCGCAGGCTGCACTACTGATAAAGAACCCACCTGCCAACACAGGACACACAAAAGATGCAGTTCGATCCCTGGGTCGGGAAGATGTCATAGAGGAGGGCATGGCAACCCACTCCTGTATTCTTGCCTGAAGAATCCCATAGACAGAGTAGCCTGGCTACACCCCATAGGATCATGAGTCAGACACCACTGAAGGGATTTAGCGCACACATACTTTTCTAGATGGGAAAGTGACAGGGAACCCAGTAGGCACACCTCATTTTACAGATGGAGAAATGGGCCCAAAGTTACAAAGCAAGAAGTTAGAGTTGAAATTTCCGCTCAGCTCTGCCAGGTAAAAGCCCTTTTGCTCATGCTTTCTGACTACCTGGAGTGTTGTATGGCATATCCCACAGGAAGCATGTTTGAAAGCATGTCAGAAATCTCAGTTACCTTCTTCCATGGTCTCTGGTTTCTTAGGAAACAAACCTCTATTCGTCTCTTTAGAGAAAAAAAAAAGGACATTTGATTGGTTGTGACTATGGGGAAAGGAGTTGGGAATAGAAAGGCCAAAGTGTCTGGGGTTGAGAATTAAGCCAGCATACCTGTGATTAGGCCTGGCTGTCGCCCTCAGTTGTCCAGTCTCAACATCATGGACCCAACACCAACATACTAAATCACATCCTCGCAAGATGAACCCAGACCTGAGGGAGCAGCTGAATTTGCCCTCCCTGTTGTCTGGAGTTGTTAAATAACTCACATAGTCTCAGATGAAGTGAATTGAACTCATCATCCCTTTCCTCCTGAACTGAAACAAGTTAGAAAAACCAAAAGGCAGCCAATGGCTGCAGAGAGGGAGCAACAGGCTGTCAGAAAAGAAATCGACCATTTACAAACAACTCAAACTACAGTTTTCCCTCTAAAGATGTGCAGATATCCTTCTGGGTAAAATCGGTCAAACCTGACCTTTAAAAACAGGATGACTGGCTAATTGTTTTTTTTTTTTTTCTTTTTCCAATCTGTCAGATAGGATCTTTAATAGAACAACCTTTAGGATATTGTAAAATGAATTTAAAGAGAAAATAATTATTTCAAGAGCGGTGCTAGGAGACTTGGTGGCCCTTTCTGCATGTGTTGCAGCCTTGTGTGTTACAGTCCCTGAAAATCCTGCCTCTCCCACTTGGGACACAAAACAAGCAAGCCCAGGCAGGCAGGTACTGATTTGAAACCAGTCTCCTGGAAAACAAAGCTGAGAAGCTGTCAGCAGGCAAGTTTGCTGAAGAGCTCTCAGAGAGGAGCACCCATCAAGACACCAGGAGCTTTGCCTGAGAGGTGACCAGTCAGCTGGGGGAATGGGGGCAAGAGGCCCGTGACAGAAACAAAGCTTTGAGGCTGTGGGGAGACAGGTTCAGGTTGATGCTGCGAGAAAGCGGGTCCTCAGGAAGCTGAGGCTATAAATGCTGAGACTATAAAATGGCACAGAGGCAACCCACCCCTTTGCTGCTGCTGCTGCTGCTAAGTCGCGTCAGTCGTGTCCGACTCTGTGCGACCCCATAGACGAAAGCCCACCATGCTCCTCTGTCCCTGGGATTCTCCAGGCAAGAACTCTGGAGTGGGTTGCCATTTCCTTCTCCAATGCATGAAAGTGAAAAGTGAAAGTGAAGTCGCTCAGTCCTGTCCGACTCTTAGCGACCCCATGGACTGTAGCCTACCAGGCTCCTCTGTCCATGGGATTTCCCAGGCAAGAGTACTGGAGTGGGGTGCCATTGCCTTCTCCAACTCCTTTGTCTACTGCCACAGAAAACTTGCCTTCAAAGGGGGATGTTTTGTACTGTCTGCACATAAAAATTATTCTAAGTAGGAAAAAGTGTTTTTTCATTCTCTGAAAAAAAATTTCGGAATATTGATTGCACTATCTTCCTTCTCTGTCATCTTATATGCACGAATATTTTGTATATTCACTAATTATTTGACCTTGCATACAAACGAAAAATCCCAAGGAGAAATAGTTTTCGTGTTTTTAAGATATGTGTTGTTTCTTACATCTTTTTAGCTTTTTTGTTGCCGTTGTTAATCTGTAAAAAACTAGTGACCATAAATGAACTGGTTTATTCTGAGAATATAGATTAAAGGGAGGAATTCACTGGCACTTATATGGGGATACTGGGTGGCCTCTGGGCAGCTGCAGCAAAAGGCATTCTTAAGGCAGGGTATGAAAGTGAAAGTGTTAGTCACTCATTCATGTCTGACTCTTTGAGACCCCATGGACTGTAGCCCTCGAGGCTCCTCTGTCCATGGAATTCTTCCTGGCAAAGATACTGGAGTGGGTTGTCATTTTCTTCTTTAGGTGATCTTCCTGGTCCAGGTATCAAACCTGGGTTTCTTGCCTTGCAGGCAGATTCTTTACTGTTTTAGCCACCAGGGAAGCTATTACATGTTTAAAAAACATTTCCCTATATGTCAGAGGGAAAGGATGAGAGGAAACTAAAGAAAGAGATAAGAACCAAGATTTCCAGAGTTGACAAATATTTATTTTTTTTACCTCCCATCTCCAGAGGTTTGCTGTTCTGTATCTACTTCCAATAATAAATAGGACTATATGTATGAATATGTAAACATAGAACAAATAAACTTCAAAAAATTCTAAAAATTTTATCACAAACTGATTTTAAGGCAAAAAGACATGCTTTTGCTTTTAAAGAAAAGTCCCTTATCAAATTGGGAAGTATAAAATATTAACAATAACACCAAACAATGAGGATATAGAGCCCTCTCATTTTAATTAATGAAAATGTAAATTGATACAATGCTTTTGAAAAGCACTTCTGTGAAGTATAGCAACAACCTTAAAATATTCATCCCTTTAGTCCAGCAATACTACACTGGGGATATAGCCTATGAAAATAACTTCAAATATACAGAAAATGTTATTTTAAATGTATTTATAGCATTGATCTTTAAAAATAATATTAAAAATCATGAAACAGCTAAGAATCTCCATTTGCTATTACAGTAGTGATTATAAATATTACTTGAAATACTTTTGATATGTTGAGTGATTTTTAAAAATCTGATTTGGCTTCTGATTCTGGCAATATGGAGAGTTTTCTCCATAACTCTCCCACTGAAAACAATAAAAATGCTAAGTATTGTTTTTTGTTTTGATGAATCTTGAGACATCCAAAACATGTGAAAGAGGCAATTATTCTTAGGTAAGCCAAAGTATAGTCCGGCATTTGCTCCACCGGCATTTGCCAAATCCTGGTAACTTTGAACTTTTGATTTAATAGCTGCTCGGGGTCACCCTACATGAGGTACAGGAAATAAACCCTAAGGCACACCTAAGGAGGAAAATCTAATGGAAGACTCCAGCACTAAGCTGGGAAACCAAAGGGCAACATTCTCAGTATAAGAGTACACGAGAAACATTCACTGTGCAGGAAAAAATAAAAAACACACACAGCAAGGTAGGGTAAATCAATCTCCCTTGAGAATATATAACCACAAGTCAGTTTTCACATAGGATCATGGTCAAGCTGAAAAGTAGAAGTTATTTGCAGGATGCTGGTATCCCAGCCAACATCAGAAGCAAAGACAACTCCTATCTGAAGAGACCCAACTTTAAACCACTTCTCAGATAATTCCTACAAATAAAGTTCTAAGGAACATATACTTACAGTCAGATATCATAACATATCATAAGGAATTGCCAACCAGAAACAGCCAACAGCAGAATCAGTATTGCAAAGAATTCAGATATTATCAAAGAGTATACGAAAGGCAAGTTTAACACATCTAAAGAAACAAAAGAGAAGTTTAAAAAATATAAGCAAGGAACACAAAATTATAAAAAGGAACACAACAGTTGTGAAAAGACTAAAAATAATTTTCAGAAATAAAAACATCATTGAAATAAATTCACTGGATGGGGTAGTTGATTGAACATGACTGAGGGGGAAAAATCAGTGAAATGCAATACAGATATGAATGAATTATGTATAACGCAGTACAGTTTTAAAAGGAGAGACTACAAAGCAGGATTAAGAGACACGAAGGGTAGAGTAAGAAGTTCTAACAGATGTCTAATTAGAGTTTCATAGGGACATAATAAAGAGAACATATTAGAAAGAGTTCAAGAGATACCCAAAAGTTTAAAATAAACAACTGATCCTCAGATTTAGGAAATAAAAAAAAATTCCATGCAATATGCATGCATAGTGAAACTGTAAAACAAGGCAGAATTGTAAAGCAGCTAGAAAGTTAAAACGTTTCTACAAAGGCACTGTAAATAGCTTCATTGATTTTTTTTCCTACAGTAATGAAAAGCAGAAGACAATGAGTGATATTTTAAAATGCTAAGAAAAAATAACTATCAACTTACATGGAATGTGTGGTGAAATTACCTTTCAACAATAGGAAGGAAAAAATATCATATCCAGGCTAAAAGATACCAGAATTTACTACCAACAGATTCTTATTAATGATGATTCTCAATAATGAGTTTTAAGAAGTGGTAATACCAAATGGAAAGACATAGATGCAGAAAAGAATGGTGGGCAGAGACATATAGATATGTGGGCAAATCTAAGCAGATATCGACTATATGAAGTATTTTGTCAAAAAAAAGCCCAAGTACTAGACCTTAATAGCCTCTAAATGAAAGAAGATGGATTTGATCTGAAGTATTCTGATGTCTTTTCATTTGAGAAGAATTTAAAAATAATGGTTAACATTAGACTTTTAAATTATCCATGTTAAAATATCTATGGTAATTATTAAGTGAATAGATATGGAAAAATACAACCTCCAAACTCATAGAAGGCAAAATAAAGAAAAATCTAATCACTATGCAAAATTTAACTATTATAATTAGAAATATACATACATATATATGCTATATATGTGTGTGTGTGTGTGTGTACACACACACATGTACAGTTGACCCTTCATATCCATGGGTTCCACATGCATGGATTCAACCAATCATGGCTTAGAATATTAAAAAAATTTCAGAAGTGTCCAAAGAACAAAACTTGATTTGCCACATGCTGTCAACTATTTACATGGCATTTATAGTGTATTAGGTAATATAAATAATCTAAAGATGGTTCAAGGTACATGGGAGGATGTACATAGGTTGTATGCAAATAATATACCATTTATATAAGGGATTGGAGTATCTTCACATTTTGGCATCCTTAGGGGAGCCTTAGAAACAATCCCCCGCAGATACCAAGGGACAACTGTATGTGTGTATGTGTACATAATAAAACTATTTTAGGGTATTTTTATAGAGATAATAATTGGAAATCAAGTTTAAGGAAATCAACACATTGACTTGATACATTTACTATTGTAATGTGATTGCCACTGTAGCATTAATGAAGACCTCTAACATGTCACATAATTATTCTTTCTTATAGTAGTGGGAACAATTCAGAACTAGTCTCTTAGAGTGTTTAATATTAATAATATAGCTTTGATGTCTATAATCACCTTAAAAAAAGCAAGAAAGTGAAAGTTGCTCAGTAATGCCCAACTCTTTGTGATAGTCCATGGAATTCCCTAGGCCAGAATATTGGAGTGGGTAGCCTTACCCTTCTCCAGGGGATCTTTCCAACTCAGGGATCAAACCCAGGTCTCCCACATTGCAGGTGGATTCTTTACCAACTTAGATATCATGGAATCCAATCATTAAACTGTGTGTTAAACCTCCAGGATATGTTTATCTACTGTATGCAAGAATGTGTCCTTAAACAACATTTCTTTTATTCCTGCTTCTGCCCCCGGGAAACACCATTCCACATTGTGGGTTTTGAGTCTGTGTTTTAGATACTATATATGGGATATCATATAGTATTTGCCATTTTCTGTCCAACTTATCTCACTTAGCATAATGTTCTCAGGTTCATGCTGTCAAAATTTATAGCATTTTCATTTTTCTCATGGCTGAATACTATTCCATTGTGTTACACACATGGACACATACCATGATTTCTTTTCTGACATCTAAACTATATATATTTTTTATTTTTTATTGAAGTATAGTTGATTCTAAATTAGTTTGAGGTGTAGTTCTTAGTTCAGTCACTCAGTCATGTTCGACTCTTGCAACCCCATGAATCGCACAACGCCAGGCCTCCCTGTCCATCACCAACTCCCAGACTTCACCCAAACTCACGTCCATCAAGTCGGTGCAACCATCCAGCCATGTCATTCTCTGTGTCCCCTTCTCCTCCTTCCCCCAATCCCTCCCAGCATCAGAGTCTTTTCCAGTGAGTCAACTCTTCGCATGAGGTGGCCAAAGTACTGGAGTTTCAGCTTCAGCGTCAGTCCTTCCAGAGAACACCCATGACTGATCTCCTTCAGAATGGACTGGTTGGATCTCCTTACAGTCCAAGGAACTCTCAAGAGTCTTCTCCAACACCACAGTTCAAAAGCATCAATTCTTCAATGCTCAGCTTTCTTCACAGTCCAACTCTCACATCCATACATGACCACAGGAAAAACCATAGCCTTGACTAGACGGACTTTTGTTGGCAAAGTAATGTCTCTGCTTTTGAATATGCTATCTAGATTGGTTATAACTTCCCTTCCAAAGAGTAAGCATCTTTTAATTTCATGGCTGCAATCACCATCTGCAGTGATTTTGGAGCCCCCAAAAATAAAGTCTGACACTGTTTCCACTGTTTCCCCATCCATTTGCCATGAAGTGATAGGACTAGATGCCATGATCTTAGTTTACTGCATGTTGAGCTTTAAGCCAACTTTTTCACTCTCCTCTTTCACTTTCATCAAGAGGCTTTTTAATTCTTCACTTTCTGCCATAAGGGTGGTGTCATCTGCATATCTGAGGTTACTGATATTTCTCCCNTCCACTAGCTTTGTTCGTAGTGATGCTTTCTAAGGCCCACTTGACTTCACATTCCAGGATGTCTGGCTCTAGGTGAGTGATAACACCATCGTGATTATCTTGGTCGTGAAGATTCTTTTTG
Organism: Redunca redunca; assembly: GCA_006410935.1. Lineage (NCBI taxonomy): Eukaryota > Metazoa > Chordata > Mammalia > Artiodactyla > Bovidae > Redunca > Redunca redunca. Next base: position 389,681 of record SJYQ01001201.1, read on the forward strand.
TACAGTTCTTCTGTGTTTCTTGCCTCCTCTTCCTAATATCTTCTGCTTCTGTTAGGTCCATACCATTTCTGTCCTTTATCAAGACCATCTTTGCATGAAATAGTCCCTTGGTATCTCTGATTTTCTTGACGAGATCTCTAGTCTTTCCCATTCTGTTGTTTTCCTCCAC
>SJYQ01001201.1:390131-401232 GCA_006410935.1 Redunca redunca
TGTATATTTTTGAGATTAGTTGTTTGTCAGTTGCTTCATTTGCTATTATTTTCTCCCAATCAGAAGGCTGTCTTTTCACTTTGCTTATATTTTCCTTCTTCAAGCTCTACTACAAAGCCACAGTCATCAAGACAGTATGGTACTGGCACAAAGACAGAAATATAGATCAATGGAACAAAATAGAAAGCCCAGAGATAAATCCACACACCTATGGACACCTTATCTTTGATAAAGGAGGCAAAAAAATACAATGGAGTAAAGACAATCTCTTTAACAAGTGGTGCTGGGAAAATTGGTCAACAACTTGTAAAAGAATGAAACTAGATCACTTTCTAACACCACACACAAAAGTAAACTCAAAATGGATTAAAGATCTAAATGTAAGACCAGAAACTATAAAACTCCTAGAGGAGAACATAGGCAAAACACTCTCCGACATAAATCACAGCAGGATCCTCTATGATCCACCCCCCAGAATTCTGGAAATTAAAGCAAAAATAAACAAATGGGATCTAATCAAAATTAAAAGCTTCTGGGTATTCATTTAAAAGGTCTTGTAGGTCTTCATAGAACCATACAACTTCAGCTTCTTCAGCGTTACTGGTTAGGGCATAGACTTGGATCACAGTGATATTGAATGGTTTGCCTTGGAGATGAACAGAGATCATTGTGTCATTTTTGAGATTGCATCCAAGTACTGCATTTTGGACTCTTTTGTTGACCATGATGGCTACTCCATTTCTTCTAAGGGATTCCTGCCCTCAGTAGTAGATATAATGGTCATCTGAGTTAAATTCACCCATTCCAATCCATTTTAGTTCACTGACTCCTAGAATGTCAACGTTCACTCTTGCTATCTCCTGTTTGACCACTTCCAATTTGTCTTGATTCATTGACCTGACATTCCAGGTTCCTATGCAATATTGCTCTTTACAGCATCGGACCTTGCTTCTATCACCAGTCACATCCACAACTGGGTATTGTTTTTGCTTTGGCTCCATCCCTTCATTCTTTCTGGAGTTATTTCTCCACTGATCTCCAGTAGCAATTTGGGCACCTACTGACCTGGGGAGTTCCTCTTTCAGTATCCTATCATTTTGCCTTTTCATACTGTTCATGGGGTTCTCAAGGCAAGAATACTGAAGTGGTTTGCCATTCTCTTCTCCAGTGGACCACATTCTGTCAGATCTCTCTACCTTGACCCGCCAGTCTTGGCTGGCCCCACACGGCATGGCTTAGTTTCATTGAGCCTGGCCCATGAGATTAGATTGACTAGTTTTCTCTGATTATGGGGTTTGTGTCTGCCCTCTGATGCCTCTCAAATGCCTACCGTCTTACTTGGGTTTCTCTTACCTTGGACATGGGGTATCTCTTCACGGCTGCTCCAGCAAAGCGTAGCCGCTGCTCCTTCCCTTGGACAAGGGGTATCTCCTCACAGCCGCCCCTCCTGACCTTGAACATGCTTTACCGTCTGAGCCACCAGGGAAGTCACCCACGGACTGTGGCAGAAGCATGCAGGCTGCGACGGACCGCGCAGAAGCGTGGCCGAGAGGAGCTACCCCATGAGGGGTGGCAGCCAAGAGGAGCAACCCCACGCCCGAGGTCAGGGGCAGCATCCAGGAGGAGCAACCTCACATCCAAGGAGCGGTGGCTGCACGGGCGCTGGAGGGCCGGGTGGAGTTTCAGGTGTACAGTATAATAATTCAAAGATTTTACAGATTATACTCCATTTACAGTTATTACAAAATAATTGCTATATTTCTTTGTGCTGTACAATATATCTTGATGCTTATCTATTTTATACATAGTAGTTGTATCACTTATTCCATATCACCATCTTGCCCCACTCTTTCCCTCTCCCCAGTTGTATCCACTAATTTGTTTTCTACATCTGTGAGCCTGTTTCTATATTTTATATAAATATATTAGTTTTAGATATCATATATAAGTAGTAACATACAGTCTTTGACTTCTTTCACAAACCATAATTAATACTCTCTAGATTCATCCACATTTTTGAAAATGGCAAAGTTTCACTCCTTTCCATGACTAATATTCCTGTGTGTGTGTGGGTATATATATATATATATATATATACACACACACACATTCATCTATTCATCTGTGGATGGATATTCAGGTTGCTTCCATGTCTTGGCTATTGTAAATCATGCTACTATGAACATTGGTGTGCATGTGTATATGGAGAATTGTATGCAGGCTCCTTAAAAAAAAAAACAAAAAAAATAGACTTAGTGGGATCCAGCAATCCTACTCCTGGGCATATACCTGGAATAGAAAAAACTCTAATTCAAAAAGATATATGCTCCCTATTTACAGCTTTTTAAGGAACCTCCATATTATTTTCCATAGTGACTGCACCAATTTACATTCCTACCAACAGTTTACAAGGATTCCATTTTCTCTGTATACTTGCCAACATTTGTTATTTGTGGTCTTTTTGATGATAGCCATTTTGACAGATGGGAGGTGATAGTTCACTGTGGTTTTTATTTGCAGTTCTCTAATAACTGATGATGCTGAGCATCTTGTGACATGCCTATTAGCCACCTATATGTCTTCTTTGGATAAAAAAAAATGTCTGTTTGGGTCTTCTGCCTATTCTTTAATAGGATTTTTTTTTTTAAATATTAAGTTGTACAAGCTGTTTTATATATCTTGGATATTAACCTTTATCAGTCATATCATTTATAATTTTTTTTCTGACATTCTGTAGCTTACTTTTTCATTTTGTTGTTTCTTCTGCAGTGCAGAAGTTTTAAGTTTGATATCATCCCACCCACCAGTTTTTTCTTTTTTTATTTGTGCTTTTAGTGTCATATCCAGAAACATCATTGCCTAGATTAATGTCAAGGGGATTCTTTCCTATTTTTTTTCGAGGAAATTTATGGTATCAGGTCTTACGTATAAATTTTTGATGTGGGGCTTCCCTGGCAGCTCAGTGATAGAATTAATTTTGTGAGGAGTATAAGGTAGGAGGATTGCTGGATGGTATGGTAATTCAGTTTTTAAGTTTTTGAAGAAATTAAAGTGCTTTACCCTTATTGTATTCTTTTTTATTTCATCCTTCAAATGTCAATATTTGCTGTGTATACTTTGATGCACCAGTGTTGGGTACATACATATTTTACATTGTTAAATCTTGATGGATTGGCTGCTTTACCATTTATATAATAACCTATCTTGTGTCTTTTTTCTGTTATTGTGTAAAATTTATTTTATCTTATAAGTATAGCTACCCCCACTTTCTTTTTGTTGCCTCTTTCATTGAATATATTTTTCTATTCTTTTACTTTGAGTCCCTGTTCAGCTTAAAAGATGAAGTGAGTCTCTGGTAGGAAGGTGGGTATTGGTTTTATTCATCTAGAAATTCAGCCTTTTGATACGTAAATTCATTCCATTTGCTTTCAGAGTAATTACTGATATGTAAGAATCTACTTTGCTGTCTTATTAATTGCTTCCTGGTTGTTTTGTATTTCCACTGTTACTTTTTCCCTCTGTTTCTGCCTACCTTTGTTAATTGGTTATTTTCCATGCTGGAATGCTCTATTTCCATTCTTTGTCTTTTGTGGAGCTATTTAAGTTTCTGTGTTGTGGTTACCATGGGCTTACATAAAACATCATATAGATACAATAGCTCATTTTAGGTTGATGGCAAATTATATTTGATCACCCATAAAAGTTTCACCCTTTTACTCCTCCCTTTTATATTATCAGTTTATCTTTTTATATATTTTTTATCAATATATAGTAGTTATAGTTATTTTTACTATTCATTTTCTTTAACCTTTATACTATTGTTAGTTGCTGGTTAAAACACTATTATAAGAATTATAGTTTTCTAATTCTGACTGTCCATTTTCACCTTTACCACTGTGCTGTGTGCTTTAATATGTTTTCATGTCACTGATCAGCATAATTGAATTTTCAATTTGAAGACCCCTTTCAGCATTTCTAGGTGGACTCAGTCAGCTTCTGCTTGTCTGGAAAAGCCTTAATTCTCCTGAAGGACAACTTTGATGGATAAAGTATTCTTGGCTGATATATATATTTTTTCTTTCAAACCTTTAAATGTATCATTCTGTTCTTTTCTGGTCTGTAGGGTTTTTGCTGAGAAATCACTGATAGTCTATTGGAGGGTCTTCTATAGGTTACATTCTTTTTTCCCCTAGCTGCCTTCAAGATTCTTTCTGTTTCCTTTATCCCTCACAATCTCATTATAATATCCCTTAGGGAAAGTCTTTTTGTACTGAGATAATAAGGTAATCTATTAGCTTTGTGAGCTTGCATGTCCAAGTCTTTCTCCAGGTTTGGTATGTTCTCAGCTATCATTTCTTTAAATAAACTCTGCCTCTTCTACTTCTCTGCCCCTTCTAGAACTCCAATTATTCTGATATTTGTCTTTTGATAAAACCCCATAACTCATGTAAAACTATTTTTAATAACATGGAAATATTAGGCACAAAGATTAAGACAATGGTTCTCTCTAGAGGGAAAAATTGGGGTTATGTCCAAAAGGAGCACATTGATATCTTCTAGAACTGGCAGTGTTTTCTGTCTCCTAATTTGGGTGATGCTGCTGTTGCTGCGGCTAAGTCGCTTTGGTTGTATCCAACCCTATGCAACCCCATAGACGGCAGCCCACCAGGCTCCCCCGTCCCTGGGATTCTCCAGGCAAGAGTACTGGAGTGGGGTGCCATTGCCTTCTCCGAGTCTGGGTGATGAGTACCTAGCTCTTGGATTACCTTTTATAACCTTCAGAAATATCATAAGTATCATTTTATAAGTATTTAATATTTAATACAAGTTAGAAAGTACATTTTTTAAATTGAATAGGAAATTCCATATACAATCTGATTAGAATTATACAGTAAATATATAAAGAGAAAAAGATTAAATATGAATATGAATTTAGGTTCACAGCAAAATTGAGCAAAAGGTATAGAGATTTTCATATGCTCCATACCCCCACACATGTATAGGTTTTCCCATCAATAACATCCAGCATAATGGTACATTTATTACAATTGACTGACTTATATAATTAGCATTATATAACTTATATAATTATCATTCAAAGGCCATAGTTTACAGTTCATTCTCGGTCTTGTGTATTCTGTGGGTTTGGATAAATGTCTAATAACATGTACCCACCATTATAGCATCATATAGAATAGTTTTACTGCCCTAAAAATTCTCTGTGATCCACCTATTCACCCTTTCCTCCCCATGGCCCCTAGTAATCACTGATTATTTTACTGCCTCAATAGTTTTGCCTTTGCTAGAATGTCATGTAGTTGGAGTTATGTAGTATTTAGCCTTCTCATATTGGCTTCTTCCATTTAGTGATATGCATTTGTTTCCTCCAGGTCTTTTTATGCTTTGATAGCTCATTTGTCTTTAGCAGTAAATAGTATTTCATTATATAGACACACTATAGTTTATTTGTTCACCTAGTGGAGGACATTGTTGTTGCTTCCAAGTTTTGGCAATTTTGAATAGAGCTATTATAACCATTTGTGTGCAAGTATTTGTGTGGACATAGTTTTCAACTCCTTTGGATAAAACACCAAGGAGTGTGATTGCTGGAACATATGGTAAGAGTATGCTTAATTTTGTAAGAAGCTGCCAAACTATTTTCTAGCATTTGGTGGTATTACAATTCTGGATTTGGTCCTTCTAATAGGTATTCATTGGTATCTCATTGTTGCTTTAAATTGCATTTCCCTGTGACATAGGATATGAAACATCTTGTTTTACATGCTTATTTGCCATCTTTATATCTTCTCCCTAGCTACTTTTAAAGTACCTAATTTTTTGAACCAAATTTCAGCTATCAACCTCTAAACATTCAATTCCATCTATCTATCCACAATTCCCAGCCCAGCTACTCCATAGGTTCCTGCCTTTCATGCTTTAGAATGGCATTTCTACAAGCATCAGGAGAATTTTTGAGATTCTGAGATTTCCTCTAAGATGTAGTTCAATTCCAGGTTAGCCTTTAAGAGTCACTTACATACTATTTGTTCTGTTACTGGAAACAAATGGAGACAGGTATAGAGGACATAGCCTTGACTCATCTAGGGAGTGAGGACTGCAGGAGACCAGCCAAAGGACAACGCTCAGTCATGTCCTACCCTCAGCGACCCCATGGACTGCAGCCTTCCAGGCTCCTCCGTCCATGAGATTTTCCAGGCAAGAGTACTGGAGTGGGTTGCCGTTGCCTTCTCCAACAGAAAAGAAAAAAAGTGGTAGAAAAAGACTAGATTTCAGGATGGGTAAATAGTCCCTTAATCAGGCTCTTGTAAAAATGCCTATCCACTGAGCTACCTGCCCCACCTCAGCAGAAGGCAGAAAGAGGTAGTTTCTTTATCAGAGTTAGCCCTGAGCAGCTGTCTCTTTTGTCCTGTCGATAGCAGGAATTGGCTCATGTGACCTTGGAAGAACAAATTTAGGGCAATATCTTGAATTGATTGTTGTCTAGGTTGTTGAAGAAGAACAAATATACTTCTCCTAAATAAACTAATAGCTTACTTTGGAGCTTAATTATAACCAAGAAGACTAAAAGGATTTGGTCATGCCTTGGTCATTCCTTAAACTATTGATGGCCAGCTTCTTTACCAAGCAATGGACTTGAGTGACAGCCAACTAAGAAAATTCAAAGTGCCTATCATTTGAAACAAGGAGAATAAATAAAGTGGTTATAAAATTTCCTCAGGCAGTAATATATGATATTTGAATTGATGACTTAATAAAACATTTGGTGGTAGAATAACCTACTTTGATAAAACCCAGTGGTTGTCAGAATATTGCACCCTGATCAATTCAACATCACCTTCATATACAGCTGAGAACATGCATAGATCTCCAAGGGAAAGTTATATATTCCCATTTCCTACCCTTTAGTCAAAGAGGATGTTAGAGTAGACATAAGGAGAGGGGGAGCCTTTTGCTAACTTCTTTTAAATAATTACTGACATAAAGGTGTCTGCTATTCATGGATGACCCTGTACCCACTAAGAAGCAACTCAGCCTCCTTCTTTGACTGTTCTGCCACCTGAGAAAGGTGGGACCGAGAGTCATTTGCTGCCATGCGTGTCACCATGTCTGAACCAACCTGGAGCTTTCAAGCCAGCAGCTCTCCATCCCAGTAGCACACTGGGGTAACAGCTGTCTTTGTTCAGTAGAGATAATTCTTGTCCCTGTCTATAGTTCAGGATTTTATTTTATTTCTATTTTTGACATAATATATAACCTGTTACACATACACCAAGTTGCTTTTATGAGGAAGACTAGAAAGAAAATACTTTGCATGGCTTTGGCAATATATCCAAGTCTCCTTGTAGCACACAAAGCATGCCTGCCTCCTGCCTGTAGAGGAGCGGGTCTGAGTGCTCTGACTTCAGGCCAAGTGCCGTGCCTGAGTCACTGCATAAAGCATGAATTTTCACAGAAGCACAAGAGAGTCAAAAGGAGGCAGGACAGTACTGTACTATGATCAGATATAATAACACCCTTTTTGTCCATTTTACTTGCCTCTACTCACCAAAAGCACTGATTATAAATTTAAGAGTAGAATTTACCAGTCACTAGAAGGAGGAGAATTTAATGGGAAGTTAAAGCTGTCCTTTCTAACATCCATCTCAAGGAATGTGTGTGTTTGCTACTAAGAAGTTTATTAAAAGCCTTCTCATCCATTGTCTCCTTTACTTGAACCATTGCATGAAACAGGTATTATATATTCTTTTTTTCAAATGAAAAAACTGAGATAATGTAAACCGTACAAAATAGTTGTATGATTGTCCCAAATCATACAAAATAGTTCTTTATGCAGGCAGGTTCCATCCTAAATGTTCTTTCGAGCCTGTACTTTTCACCCTAGAGCATCCTGCCTCTCTGTACTTTGGAATCTCTTAACTATGAATGTAGATCTGCCACCCATGAATTTATGCAAACACTTTTATAGTATTGGTACATACAACATAATCAATCCATACCAACTTAGAGCAATCAATTCCATAAGATTATTTTTTGCTGTGGAAAACAGAGCTCTTCTCCGCTCTGCCCCCTCCCTCCTTTTTTCCTTCCCTCCTTTTATTCTTCCATTTTTTTTCTGGGAAGGATGTTAATGTATTGCTCAAAGGGGACCTTCCCTGTTTCTAGCACTTCTCCATTCAGGAAAGGAGTTTGTGTTCAACCTGTTCCATTTGTCATTATGAATTTTGGTCAATCCTTGCTTGAGCTCTGGCTTTCCATACTGTTACGGTTTTAACTTCATCATAGATCCTGCCTTCCCACATCCAGTACAGGGCAGAATTTGCTTAGATTGACAACTCCTACAAGATAATTCATTAACATTGGCCCCTCCACTCCAAGAAGCTCACCCCAGGTTCAACACAAAGCACTCCTACTCACCTGCTCCTTTATGTATCCTCTTGATATAGATATAGTCTCCTTCCTCTGTTTAACTGTAAGCTCCCTATGGATAAAGTTGTATTTCTCTCTGCTTCTCATTACAGTACCTAGCTAAATGTCTAAATCTGAAGCAGCTAAGGAGTAAACATTTGCAAAATGAAAAGGTCTCCCCTTTCTTGTACTGAGATTCTTTCATTTCTTTTGCATTTTAATGTCCCCTTTCCATTCACCAGTTTCAGAGTCTAGAACTTTAGGGTACCCTTTAGCGGAAGATTGTTGCTCATTTGTCTATCAGTGTGGGTACCACATTCCAACTTCTTCCAAATGTTACTGACAATGTCTGGCATCTTACTGGTCTTTATAGGCTTAGAAAGATTTATAGTTATATGGTTCCCTGAGGTGTGATTAGTAGATGAGAGCTTTTTGAGCTTTAATGTATAACTACACAAATAAGTATTTTCTGAAGTGCCTTCCCACTTTTGTTTTCCCAGAAGTTTATATGCTGTTTATCTTCTTATTCCCACAGCCCTATGAGATCTTCTTACATATATTGCAGCATTCTGATGTTTCATAACACCAATGAATGTGAATTATATAGGTAGCATAAAGATAGAAAAAATTCTAGATTCCACATAACATCAGGGCTCACATTCCTCCCATTAAGGAGCCCATTTTTCTCTCTCATTTACTTGAAACTTAGGAAGACGGGTTGGCTCTGACCCCTCAGAAAATAGTAGCTTTGACCTATCCTAATTTTAAATACCCAAATGCAGTATGCTTATTCTTTTATCCTCATATCAAAAGACCATTCTATCTCATTCATAGAATATTCTTCTCAACTACTCAAGTCCAAATTTTCATGATAGAGAATGTATCTGATAATTGTTAGTGCTATTTTTGACAGATGTTCAATATGTAATAATGATCTGCTGCTTTGACTAATCCAGCCAAATCAACAGCTTTAGACAGAATCCAAAGGCCAGTTTGGGAGCACTGCCAATATCTATTCCAAGAGATTTTAACAATAAAAATCCTCAAGTGAAAAAGAGAAATGTAAATCATTAGACCACTTCCAAAAAAAAAAAAAAAAAAATCAAACCAGGAAAAATAAAGCGTAATAAAATGTGGCTAGTATAATAGTTTGTAGGTTCAATATTTACTAGTTTGTATACCATCTGAGCTATTTCCTTTAATCAACCATGCACATGGCACTTTTATTCTCAGGGGACATTATTGCCATGACAACTTTATCAGGCTAAACACTGAAAGGCAGCTCTTGGAGCAATCTCAATTTGCGTGCGGTTTACAATATTATTTATGTTATTCTTTTATCAACATCCTTGGCATGCCAAACAGAGATGAGAAATTTTTTAAATGACTATTAAAATCACAATAAAATGTAAAAACTTTACAAAGAGAAGAGGAATAAGCCATTAGGCTGAAAAATGGGCAATCAAAGGAGCTATTGCACTCGGCAGATGGAAAAGCAGCAGGTGCCATGGTGTGATGGGACCTTGCTTCCCATCATGCGTGCTCTACAATGATGCAGCCTGACAGGGAAGGGAATTAATGTGTCGGAGCAGGTACTTTCTGTCCATTAGCTGATTCCCAATTCGTCCTCGCAGACTGCTACCCGTGGCTCTTGGATAAAATGGTTTGCAATACACAGCGCCAAAACTTGTATGGGGAAGGACAGCTGTGAGTAGCCCTCTTTCAGTGCCTCAGCTTAACAGAGTGTGAGTGACCAAGTAAGTATTTCTCCAGCCCAAACTGGGATTAGTGATTTCAGTCTCTGAATAAATTATTTAAATACAGATGCTATGCATACATCCAGGTGACAAAGGACCACAGGCTCTCAGTGTGGGAGATGGAAGGGAACACTGATGAAGAGAATTCTCAAGGTAACAAATTGGCTCTCAAACAAATGAGTCTCAGGAAAGCTCTAAGAGTACACTCACCTCTCTGCATTCAGAGAAAAAATGCCAAATTATAAAGGGGCAACCTGAACTGGCAGGTCAGCTGAGACAGACATGGCACATTAGGCATGGTAAACACCGATGCTCTGGGGCAGGTTCTGATTTCCGTTCCCTTCCTGAGCCTGAGTTTCAGGCTAAGATGTTCCAGATCTTACCTCTGAAACCTCAAAAACAGAGTGAAATAGAAACAGAGCTTAAATTAAATTTGTGCATTTGGTAAGACTAAGTCTTTCCAGATCTTTGTCCAATAAACTAATGGAATTGCACACTTGTTTACTGGCCTCGGCTGTTAACACAACTAGACTAGGAAATGGTAAACCTTAGTTTTTTTTCTATCCATTTTTATGACTACACTGGAAAGTCAAAGCTGGCTCTCTCACTCATTTTTTTGTTTGTTTTATAGTATTTTCTTTCTTTTTTTTTAATTTTTATTTTAACTTTAGTTTACTTTACATTACTGTATTGGTTTTGCCAAACATTGACATTAATTCACCTCGAGTGTACATGCGTTCCCAAACACGAATCCCCTCCCATCTCCCACCCCATACCATCTCTCTGGGTCCTCTCCTTGCACCAGTCCCAAGCATCCTGCATCCTGCATCAGACATAGACTGGCGATTCATTTCTTACATGATAGTATACACGTTTCAATGCCATTCTCCCATCTCATCCCACCCTCTCCCTCCCTC
>SJYQ01001201.1:401744-414417 GCA_006410935.1 Redunca redunca
AATTCTGGGGGGTGGATCATAGAGGATCCTGCTGTGATTTATGTCGGAGAGTGTTTTGCCTATGTTCTCCTCTAGGAGTTTTATAGTTTCTGGTCTTACATTTAGATCTTTAATCCATTTTGAGTTTATTTTTGTGTGTGGTGTTAGAAAGTGATCTAGTTTCATTCTTTTACAAGTTGTTGACCAATTTTCCCAGCACCACTTGTTAAAGAGATTGTCTTTACTCCATTGTATATTTTTGCCTCCTTTATCAAAGATAAGGTGTCCATAGGTGTGTGGATTTATCTCTGGGCTTTCTATTTTGTTCCATTGATCTATATTTCTGTCTTTGTGCCAGTACCATACTGTCTTGATGACTGTGGCTTTGTAGTAGAGCTTGAAGTCAGGCAAGTTGATCTCACTCATTATGTATAGTTATCAAAGGAAGGAAATGGGTATGGGCTGCATTTACATTAAAATTATGTGCATTTCAAAGAAGCATTAACCTAAGAACTCAATTCAAGCCTTCTTCATCCCCTAGTTTAGGCAGTGAAAGTGTTAGTTGCTCAGTTGTGCCCCACTCTTTACGACCCCATGGACTGTAGCCCACCAGGCTCCTCAGTCCATGGGATTTTCCAGGCAAGGATACTGGAGTGCTTTGCCATTTCCTTCTCCAGGGGATCTTCCCTACTCAGGGATCAAACCCAAGTCTCCTGCACTGCAGGCAGATTCTTTACCAACTGAGCTACCAGGGAAGCCCTTAGTTTAGATAAGGGGCATGTTATTCTATTTCAAAGCATCCTGGTTTTTTTCTGCACACTTATCACATTGGCATTTATAAATAATTTTCATATAACTTCTGTCAAATCTCACTAAATTCTAAGTGACCCCAAGGAAAGAAACTGAGTGCACCTTGCCTCAGTGCTTAGCAAAATACTAGCCACACGGTAGGAGCTCAGTATTAGTAGAAAGAGAAAGAGTTGGAAGGAAGGAGATAAATAATGCAGGAAGAAAATAAGGAAAATGTGAAGAGAAGACCCAGAAGATGTAAAATAATCCTTAGCACCTTTATACTTCTCTATGTCTTGGTATCCAAGGAATAGAAGAGTATTCATATCCTTGGTCATGAAATTAATTTTATAAAGAGACAATGAAAATGGAAGTATTTCAGCCAGAATAGAGTGAGTTTTAACTTAGAGGCCACACCAAGAGAGTTTAAATTGCCCTTTTATGTCTTGTGGTTCTTATCCCAAGTGTTTGAAATAAGTAACTATATTTGGTAGTATTTGACTGTGTGGATCACGATAAACTGTGGAAAATTCTGAAAGAGATGGGAATACCAGACCACCTGATCTGCCTCTTGAGAAACCTGTATGCAGGTCAGGAAGCGAGAGTTCGAACTGGATACGGAACAACAGACTGGTTCCAAAGAGGAAAAGGAGTACGTCAAGGCTGTATATTGTCACCCTGCTTATTTAACTTCAATGTAGAGAACATCATGAGAAATGCTGGGCTGGAGAAAGCACAAGCTGGAATCAAGATTGCCGAGAGAAATATCAATAACCTCAGATATGCAGATGACATCACCCTTATGGCAGAAAGTGAAAAGGAACAAAAGAGCCTCTTGATGAAAGTGAAAGAGGAGAGTGAAAAAGTTGGCTTAAACCTCAACATTCAGAAAACAAAGATCATGGCATCTGGTCCCATCACTTCATGGGAAATAGATGGGGAAACAGTGGAAACAGTGTCAGACTTTATTTTTGGGCGCTCCAAAATCACTGCAGATGGTGATTGCAACCATGCAATTAAAAGATGCTTACTCCTTGGAAGGAAAGTTATGAGAAACCTAGATAGCATATTCAAAAGCAGAGACATTACTCTGCCAACAAAGGTGTGTCTAGTCAAGGCTATGGTTTTTCCGGTAGTCATGTATGGATGTGAGAGTTGGACTGTGGAGAAAGTTGAGCACTGAAGAATTGATGCTTTTGAACTGTGGTGTTAGAGAAGACTCTTGAGAGTCCCTTGGACAGCAAGGAGATCCAACCAGTCCATTCTAAGGGAGACCAGTCTTGGGTGTTCTTTGGAAGGACTGATGCTGAAGCTGAAACTCCAGTACTATGACCACCTCATGCAAAGTGCTGACTCATTGGAAAAGACTCTGATGCTGGGAGGGATTGGGGGCAGGAGGAGAAGGGGACAACAGGGGATGAGATGGCTGCATGGCATCACCGACACAATGGACGTGAATCTGAGTGAACTCCAGGAGTTGGTGATGGACGGGGAGGCCTGGCATGCTGCAATTCATGGGGTCGCAAAGAGTCAGACACGACTGAGCAACTGAACTGAACTGAGGACATTCAGTTTGGATCTGATCATCCTTTTACTCATCTCTCTCCTCAAATGGAGTACGAGCATACTGACTATACAGGATTATGCAAGGCAATGATTACTACACATTTTTAATGTGAAGTAAAACAGTGAATAAAGAAATGACAACCAGTGATAATAATACCTGAAGTGCACAGCACCTAAGAGTTTCCAAAATGATTTAATATTATTAATCCTTAAAACAATTAGTTAATCTTGTTATTTAACCTTAACGGGATCATTAATCTGGGAGCAAGGATTTACTAATTATACAACATTCCTAAAGTTACTTCTCCATCTCATAGTTTTCTCTACTAAAACCATCAAAAAATATCAAAACTTGAAAGGATAATGAATGGAAAATACTTTGTTCAATAAATGTTAACCATGATTAGTCTTATTATTATTTAGTAGCATAGATATCACTAACTATAATTTACAGATCCCAATAAAAGAGCCTCATAAATTAAATGATTTCATTGCCCCAGAACTCATATTTCTAATTCTGAAATCATGCTCTGTACTATGCCAATTTTATTCTAAGCTGCAGTTGACTTTAAGATCTAAGTTTGAGGATGTGTGGCCCCTTTGGAATACCCTTCACCACAGGATCCTAGGGACAGCAACTTGGTGTGGAGCCAGTGCATCAAGCCAACAGAATCAAGGTCTTGGAATACCAGCCCTGCTGGAGAGGTCAGTCAATACCAGCTGCTTCCCAAGGCCTCCAGAGAACCTGACATTTTGCCTTTCCTTCATTTTGGTTCCTGTCAGTTTCAAAAGAGACAAGCTTTTGGGAATGAAACTGATGTGTTTGTGTGACTGTTCCAGGCTGCCAAAATTGACAGTGGCTGAAACTGATGAAAGTAACCAATTTGTCAATTTCCTCAAAAGGAGGGCTTTGAAGACAGAGATTGACTATCCTTTTCCTGCTTGATCTGAAAATTTAATTTTTCCCCAACTTTAAAAAGTTTCATGTTTACTCCCATAAATTTTATTGGACTGTATTCTGGATACAACCTGAATTGGTCTCACAGTTTAAACAGATGGTCAATTCCATCAAAATCCAATTCAGTGTATTGTTTAGCAGAGTGTTATTTTACATTGGGTTGACGGATAAATTTATTTTAAATGGCTAAAAAATGTTATTAAAATGTGGAATCACTCTAAACCCTGCTGCTTTTGAGTTTTGATGCTTCACAGGGAAACCCCATAGCTTTAACTGATATATACACAGTCAAAAATGCAATCAGATCAGGTCAGAACGCTATTGCATCTGTCAACTATCTGGTTTTGATCATCTTTGCATGATTAAATCAAAACTATCTTTAGAGACTTAAAATTACACTAGAGGTGTTAGGATTCTTGGGTTCCAAGTCTACTATTCACCAGTTATGCAATTTTTTTCACATTACCACCTTTGATTCACAGCCTTTCCCCCTATATAATGAGGAGGTTAGACTACAGCAGCATTTTTCAAAGTGTATTCTTTAGAAAAAGCTTTCTTACATAGGACATTAATAAGTCTAACAAAAAATACATGCTATCTTTCCACATAACTTTGGAGAACATTAGTTAAATATGCTTACTGACTATAAGACTTCAGATTCTTTATCATCTTAACCTGTTTAATGGATATAGCTCTCAGTCATAAGCCCTAGTGTACAATAAAATAACTATACTTTCTATATCCCATCCTGCCAAAGTGCTGAGAATCTTCTCTTCGGTTATGTAGGGGATATTGGTTCTGGAATCTCCAGGGGCAGAGGATATAGGTGGCCCATCTTGTCCTAAGTCATCAGTCCACAGAGTTTGTTTTTGGAACTGTCTACATGAGAGATGAGTCAGCTTTGTCTATAAAGGGAAAGATAGAAAATATAATAGGCTTTGCAGACCTTTCAGACTCTATAACGACTCAGCACCACCATTGCTCAGTTCTGTCATTTTACTGCAAAAGAAGCCATATACAATATATAACATATACAAAACTGTCTTCTTTTTTAACCATTTTAAAATGTCAAAACAAAACTTATGGACTGTATGAAAAACAGATGGTGGGCTGTATCTGTCTTCTAAGCTGTAGTTTATCATCCTCTGGTCTAAATGACTGGCTCGTTGATGCTTCTGTGTAAATTTCTTGTTCTGAGCTCCCAGGATCTCATGATTTGATGCATTTTTTATTTATTCATTCAATATTTATCGAGTGCATATTAAGTATCTGGTTCTGTGAGAGGTGTAGTGTATACAATAACAAATAAAAAAGGCATGGTTCCCACCTCCTTGAACCTTAATACTTAATTGGGGTGTTAGATACTCCACAGGTAAAGGAATGAAACTGTAGTTTAAACTAAGTAAGTTCTACAAGAAGATAACCAACCACCATAGTTTGCCTAAAACCTTCTTAGTTTTAGTATGAAAAACTTTGCATCCCCCAAATCCTCTGATTCCCAGACAAACAGGGGTGGATGATCACCCTACAGAGGTAAAAGCTGGTGCTATAAAAAAAGAATAACATAGTGGATATACTTTATATTGTAGGTATAGTCTGGAAATCTTTTTGAGGGTGTATCATTTAAAGCTGAGAATTGGAAGAGAAGGAAAAAAGAAACAGAAATGAAAGAAACCCAGTCATATGAGAGGAAGGAATGAAAAGTATAGGCAAAATAAATCTCTTGTTTACGAAAAGCTTTGGGCACTCAGGAAACTGTAAAAAGAAAATTTTTTTTAAAAGCTATTTTTAACTAGGGCAGATTAAACAAGATAAATGGCAGGTTGAGATAAAATTAGAGGTGTAGGCAATGGAATATTACTCAGCTATTAAAAAAACGCATTTGAGTCAGTTCTAATGAGGTGGATGAAACTGGAGCCTATTATACAGAGTGAATTAAGTCAGAAAGAGAAACACAAATATGGTGTATTAATGCATATATATGGAATTTAGAAAGACGGTAACAATGACCCTATATGCAAGACAGCAAGAGACACAGATGTAAAGAACAGAGTTTTGGACTCTGGGAGAAGGCAAGGGTAGGATGATTTGAGAGAATAGTATTGAAACATGTGAATTACCATATGTAAAACAGATGACCAGTGCAAGTTCTATGCATGAAGCAGGGCACTCAAAGCTGGTGCTCTGGGACACCCAGAGGGATGGAATGGGGAAGGAGGTGGGAGCGGGGATTTGGATGGGGGGACACTTGTACAGACAGATCTGATTCATGTAGATGTATGGCAAAAACCACCACAATATTATAAAGCAATTAGCCTCTAATTAAAATTTTTAAATTAATTTAAAAATTAGACATGTAGGAATGACTCATCATGGTCCAAGGTAAGAAGTTTGAGTTCTATTCTAAATGTAGTAGAAAATCACTGTTGTTATTCAGTTGCTAAATTATGTGACCTGTGACCTGCAGCACACCAGACTTCCATATCTACTTCCAGAGTTTGCTCAAACTCAGCCTGTGGAGTTGGTGATGCTATACAACCATCTCACCCTCTGGTGCTCCCTCCTCTGGCTCTCAGTATTTCCCAGCATCAGGGTCTTTTCCAATGAGTCAGCTCTTTGCATCAAGTGATCAAAGTACTGGAGCTTCAGCATCAGCCCTTCCAGTGAATATTCAGGGTTGATTTCCTTTAGGACTGACTGGTTTGATCTCACTCCTGTCCGAGGGACTCTCAAGAGTTTCTCCAGCACCACAATCGGAAAGCATCAATACTTCAGTGTTCAGACTTCTTTATGGTCCAAGTCTCACATCTGTACATGACTAGATCATTATATAATTTAAAAGGAAGGTTTTTCAAATATTTTCTGCCTAACCCAAGGATTTATTGTTGTTATTTAGTTGCTAAGTTGTGTCCAACTCTTTGTGACCCCATGGACTGTTGCCCACCAGGCTCCTCTGTCCACTGGGATTTCCCAGGCAAGAATACTGGACTGAGTTGCCATCTTCTTCTCTAGGGGATCTTCTGGACCCACAGATCAAACTCAGGTCGTCTCCCTGGGGGGCAGATCCTTTATCACTGAACCACCTTGGAAACATGAAAACATTAATCACAATCCTTTTTTTTTTTTTTCTAAGACATACACTGTATATTGGTTACACCAAAGATGATCTTCATATCTGAGGTTATTGATATTTCTCCCGGCAATCTTGATTCCAGCTTGTGTTTCTTCCAGCCCAGCATTTCTCATGATGTACTCTGCATAGAAGTTAAATGAGCAGGGTGACAATATACAGCCTTGACGTATTCCTTTTCCTATTTGGAACCAGTCTGTTGTTCCATGTCCAGTTCTAACTGTTGCTTCCTGGCCTGCATACAGACTTCTCAAGAGGCAGGTCAGGTGGTCTGGTATTCCCATCTCTTTCAGGATTTTCCACAGTTTATTGTGATCCACACAGTCAAATGCTTTGGCATAGTCAATAGAGCAGAAATAGATGTTTTTCTGGAACTCTCTTGCTTTTTCCATGATCCAGCGGATGTTGGCCATTTGAACTCTGGTTCCTCTGCCTTTTCTAAAACCAGCTTGAACATCAGGAAGTTCATGGTTCACGTATTGCTGAAGCTTGGCTTGGAGAATTTTGAGCATTACTTTACTACCATGTGAGATGAGTGCAATTGTGCAGTAGTTTGAGCATTCCTTGGCATTGCCTTTCTTTGGGATTCGAATGAAAACTGACCTTTTCCAGTCCCGTGGCCACTGCTGAGTTTTCCAAATTTGCTGGCATATTGAGTGAAGCACTTTTACAGCATCATCTTTCAGGATTTGAAATAGCTCTACTGGAATTCCGTCACCTCCACTACTTTGTTCATAGTGATGCTTTCAAGGCTCACTTGACTTCACATTCCAGGATGTCTGGCTCTAGATTAGTGATCACACCATCATGATTATCTGGGTCGTGAAGATCCTTTTTGTACAGTTCTTCTGTGTATTCTTGCCATCTCTTCTTAATATCTTCTGCTTCTGTGAGGTCCATACCATTTCTGTCCTTTATCGAGCCCATCTTTGCATGAAATGTTCCCTGGGTATCTCTAATTTTCTTGAAGAGATCTTTAGTCTTTCCCATTCTGTTGTTTTCCTCTATTTCTGAAGAAGGCTTTCTTATCTCTTCTTGCTATTCTTTGGAACTCTGCATTCAGCTGCTTATATCTTTCCTTTTCTCCTTTGCTTTTTGCCTCTCTTCTTTTCACAGCTATTTGTAAGGCCTCCCCAGACAGCTATTTTGCTTTTTTGCATTTCTTTTCCATGGGGATGGTCTTGATCCCTGTCTCCTGTACAGTGTCAAGAACCTCATTCCATAGTTCATCAGACACTCTTATATATCAGATCTAGTCCCTTAAATCTATTTCTCACTTCCACTGTATAATCATAAGGGATTTGATTTAGGTCATACCTGAATGGTCTAGCAGTTTCCCCTGTTTTCTTCAATTTCAGTGTGAATTTGTTAATAAGGAGTTCATGATCTGAGCCACAGTCAGCTCCTGGTCTTGTTTTTGGTGACTGTAAAGAGCTTCTCCATCTTTTTCTGCAGAGAATATAATCAATCTGATTTCGGTGTTGACCATCTAGTGATGTCCATGTGTAGAGTCTTCTGTTGTGTTGTTGGAAGAGGTTATTTGCTATGACCAGTGCATTTTCTTGGCAAAACTCTATTAGTCTTTGCCCTGCTTCATTCTGCATTCCAAGGCCAAATTTGCCTGTTACTCCAGGTGTTTCTTGACTTCCTACTTTTGCATTCCAGTCCCCTATAGATGACACCACCCTTATGGCAGAAAGTGAAGAGGAACTAAAAAGCCTCTTGATGAAAGTAAAAGAGGAGAGTGAAAAAGTTGGCTTAAACTCAACATTCAGAAAATGAAGATCATGGCATCCGGTCCTATCACTCCATGGGAAATAGATGGAGAAACAGTGGAAACAGTATTAGACTTTATTTTGGGGGGCTCCAAAATCACTGCAGATGGTGACTCCAGCCATGAAATTAAAAGACGCTTACTCCTGAGAAGAAAAGTTATGAGCAACCTAGATAGCATATTCAAAAGCAGAAACATTACTCTGCCGACTAAGGTCCGTGTAGTCAAGGCTATGCTTTTTCCTGTGGTCTTGTATGGCTGTTAGAGTTGGACTGTGAAGAAGGCTGAGCGCCGAAGAATCGATGCTTTTGAACTGTGGTGTTGGAGAAGACTCTTGAGAGTCCCTTGGACTGCAAGGAGATCCAACCAGTCCATTCTGAAGGAGATTAGCCCTGGGATTTCTTTGGAAGGAATGATGCTGAAGCTGAAACTCCAGTACTTTGGCCGCCTCATGTTAAGAGTTGACTCATTGGAAAACATTTTGATGCTGAAAGGGATTGGGGGCAGGAGGAGAAGGGGACGACAGAGGATGAGATGGCTGGATGGCATCACTGACTTGATGGACGCGAGTCTGAGTGAACTCCGGGAGTTGGTGATGGACAGGGAGGCCTGGCGTGCTGCGATTCATGGGGTCGCAAAGAGTCGGACATGACTGAGTGACTGAAGTGAACTGAAAGATGATCTTATCTAATACAGGGGATGAGTGTGAAAGTAGGGTGAACAATGAGGAGGAGGAGAAGTAAAGTGTTAGTAGCTCAGTTGTGTATGGTTCTTTGAGACTTGGACTATAGCCTACCAGGCTCCTCTGTCCATGGGGTTCTCCAGGTAAGAATATTGGAGTGGGAAGCCACTCCCTTCGTCAGGGGATCTTCCTAGCCCGGGGATCAAACTCATGTCTCCTGCATTGCAGGTGGATTTTTTTTACCATCTCAGACACCAGTAAAGTAAGTCAATGTAAGTAAGTAATAAGTAAAGAAAATGCTTAAACTATTCTTTCCAGATGGGGAATTTCTCAGGCTCCCCCTACTAATTTCTGCTTCCGATTCTCTAATAGTCATTTGGTTTCCCTGTGTGTGTGTGTGTTATAAGATTTTCATATTTCCATATGTCTGCTTTGGCTGGAACCTTATAGGCTAGTGATTAGGTACTGTGATCTCTCTGGAGTTAATCTGCAATTCTCCCCAGATACTTTGTTTTGGTTGACTTCTGTTGACCTCACCCAGTGCAGCCAGGGCAGTAGAAGATCACTTTCTATGCACCTTGGGTTTCTCTGGTGGCTCAGACTATTCCTCCTGCAATGCAGGAAACCTGGGTTCGATCCTTGGGTTGGCAAGATCCCCTGGAGAAGGGAATGATTACCCACTCCACTATTCTTGCCTGGAGAATCCCATGGACAGAGGAGCCTGGTGGGCTACAGTCCATGTGATTGCAGAAAGTCAGGCACGACTTGGTGACTAACACTTCCACTTTCCTATACACCCTAGGACTGAATCTAGGATGACAGGTCATGTTCATCTGGGTAGGGGTGCACTGGAAGGTAATGACTCCAAACATTCATTCGGCATCTTCAGATACAGCTGCAGCACATCCACATGTTGATCTTTGAAACTTTAAAGAAAGTACAGAAGGCCTTCACAAACACCTGCAAGAAACAACACAGGCTCTGATTTCTGGCTGAGGTCTCATGTAGGAAAGATGCGTTTCATTGACTTGCATTAACAACTCTGGTAATAGGAATGGAGTTACTGACATTTCCATTTCGTGGTGTGAACACTCCATCATAATGAGGGGGGAGTGTGGTTGTTAACTGCCGTGTTGTTAGCACAGGAAAATCAAAATGATTTTTCATCGTTTGTCCCATGTGAAAAACACCCTCATTTAAATGTTCTGAGATTGCTCCCAATCAACTCCAAGGATCAGGCTGGTCCACAAATTTGCCTTTGGTTAGTATGATAATGAGACTTCAACTGCACACCAAATAATTGTATTTACTTAAATTTATGATTGTGCATTAGAGTGTTCAGTAGTATTCAAGAGGTCTTGAAGCCATAACTTACAGCCTCAACCTCACCTTCTTCTATACATTTTACTTTTAGAAACTGCTATTTAAATGCAGATGGCTGTATAAATTTCCACTCCTGACCTGAAATATATCCAGCAATATATGCTGTGATTAATTGGTACTTCAGACCTCCGTTTCCCCCCGCTCAGGAATTATCCGTTTTGCAGCCCGTGAGATAAAATGATAGGCTCCTCTCTAGTAATATACATTCTCTCTGCATCTTTCAAAGACTAGCATCAAGCAGCAATAGTGGACATTTAATCTCTATTCTCTATCACGTCTTGTTTAAAAATTACATTCAATAGCCAGCCAGTTTGTGAAGGCCACTCTCCCCGAGTTCAGAGTTTCTCAGTCACATTCTTTCTTTTTTATTATTAAAGGCCAAGCTCAGAATCCCTGTGTTCATCACCACTAAGCGTTGATACAAGCCACAAATACTGCCACTGACAGTAGTTAAAAATGCAGCTGGGTTAATGCTGACATACTGTTATCTTTTGAGGGCCAGTTGATATGTGTTCATTTATAATCTAATTGTATGTCCACTTTTTAAAAAATCAGCTCCCAGCATGGCATGGATAAAAATACAATTACCAAATGATATGTGTAATCATTCAGAGCTGTTAGCTCTAAAAGGTGATATTGCAGTGACATTGAGAAAATTAGATCTATTCTTCATACAATTATATGGCTACACTTTCACTCTAATGCCATTCTAATTGGAAAGGAGCATTGAAATGTGAAGCTGAGTGTGTTTCACTCTCTAATTATCACTGAACAACTCATTCTTAGGATAGGTTTCTGGAAAAGACAGTTGCCAGAATGCTTTGATAATTCCAAATGCTCATTGCTGCTTTCATGTCAGGTAAAGCTTGTTTTCATTCAATAAAATTTAGATGGCCACTGATGACTTACGAAAAATAAAGATTTGGGTGAATGCCTATAATTCTTTTAGTCCATTCGTGTCTTTGAAAAGAAAAATTCTATATGGATACACTTCCTCCACTTTTACTTCCAAGTGGACCCTCAAAATGTAAATATTTGCCTTCCTATTTTATAGAGTGGTTGAGAGGCTCAAATTTTATAATAAAAGTGCAAGTTATTTTGTAAACTTCTAAGATACATGTAAATATTAGCTATTACTCTTATAATTGCTGTTGTTAATCATCTGTCAGTAGATGTCAAGACTTGATTTAGTGAGTCAGTTGCTTTAGGGTCACTGCCTATAGAAATTATGATGTCAAGTTAATATCTATGCCCTTAATTAGATCCCTGCTGTACAAGTCAGTGGTGTCTGGATATGTGTGTATTTAATAAGGACCCTCTTCCATTTCCCTATTCTCAGTATCACAGATTTATCTAGCAAACAGTACAGCTAAAGTACTAGTGTGTGTTAGCCATTCAGTCATGTCCAGCTCTTTGCGACCTCATGGACTGACTGTAGCCCATCAGGTTCATCTGTCCATGAGATTTTCCAGGCAAGAATACTGGAGTGGGTAGCAATTCACTTTTCCAGATGATCTTCCTGACCCAGGGATTGAACCCAGGTCTCCGGCATTGTAGGCAGATTCTTTACCATTTTAGCCACCAGGGAAGCCCAAAGTGCTATTATACCCCATCAATTATTCTATTATTAGACTATAAGCCCTAAGAAGCTGATAACTGTGTCTCTTCATGGAAGGTATTGAATATGTCCATACTGTCTGAACAAAAGAGTGAACACTTCTATTTTGTATTTCTTCATTCTTTATAAGCATATATTCCTTTACATCATTGAGCATGATTACAATAACTGCTTTCAAACATTTGTCTTTGAATTCCAACATCTGACTTATTAGTTATCATGGTATAAGTTTCCACAGCTTGTCTTTTCCCTTGAAAATGGATTAAATTTTCCAGATTTTTGAATTGTATTTTGGATATTATGAGTGATGTCATAGGGACTCCAGACTATGTTATGTTCTTACAAAGATTACTGATATTTTATTGCTGTTTTAGTGGGTAATTTGGCTTGTCTCAAACTGGAAACTTTCGGAGAGCCACTCAGTTATTTTGGTAGCTAGGCTGCTTTCAGTCTGCCCTGTGCTTGTGTGTGGCGAGGGTTCAGTTTGAGGTGTATACAGATTAATATATACAGAACATACTGTTTACCTTCTCTGGCTCTTTTCTTTTTGGGATTCCCCCCAAACCATTCTAGTGTATGTCACTGGTTCTCCATGCCAGAAAGATTAAAGTTTTATATAGGAATTTTAGCTGCTCCAAGTATGCTGACTACATTCTGATCTTGAGCTAAAAGCAGCAAAAAATGGAAACTCATGCCATGTCATTTTCTTCATCCAAATGTCAATGTCTCTTCAGAATCTGCCTAGATTTTGTTCACTCCTAGGGCCTTGTATTTTCTTTTTTTTTTTTTTTTTT
>SJYQ01001202.1:7147-25843 GCA_006410935.1 Redunca redunca
AACTTATGTTTTCATCTTCTCTATAAGAGTAGTTAGGCACTGAAGGGATAAATAGCATCCTCTGGGTATAGTTTGAGTAAAACCGAGTTTTAAGTAAAGCTCTTAAGAATCTGAGAGTCTAAGAAGGCCTATTAATCTAGTCAAATAAAGGCAGTAAGCAGCATAACAACAGTGGAAGCAACAACAACAATAAGCAAACCATTATAGGTTTGAAATTTTACTTTTAAAGATACTGGAAGCTGAAGAACAGCAGTACAGTATGAGTCTAGTATTTCAATCTGAATTTGTTTTAGGAAGTTAAATTACATTCAAAACTAAACAGTATTTTTTCTTCCATTTTACTTGTAACCATTATGTCTTTTGTTTGTCTCAGTAACAAATTATGTGATACAAAGTATATTTCTCACCTGAGATTCACTTGGCAACCATTTCAAGAAAGTTTTCTTTTCATTTTGTGTTATTGTTGATTTTAATAAGATTTTTATCTTGATTTTATAAGATGCAGTCATCTCAACAGGAACATTTTTCTTGGGGTAGGAGACTAAGATTTATAAGACAAGGGAGAAATTCCCTTTGTAATACCTCATTCATTACTCATTTGTTCTCCTTATAACCTCTCTGGCTGCTGTTACTTCCTTTATGAGAGAAAACAATCTATGTGGGTTTTCTACATGTATGCCCAACTTGCTCAGAAATATAAAGTGTATTAAGGGTCAGAAAAGAGAATAGAGGAAGGAAGAGAAAAAGAAGCATGTGAGGATAAAAGGTCAAGAAATAAATACATTCAGTTTGTTAATCAAGCTACCATTCTATTGTTACTTACAGAGTAGATGGAAAAACACTCACAGAATAAGAGAGGAGACCAGATTATATCTTAAATCAGCGAAGATGCTTATTAACTCTTTTCTCTTTCCTACTGGTACTGTGGGATAAGAACAATTCATATATGTTGTATTTAAGAATATCCGGTGCCACTTTCTCTTGGAGACCCCATGAATTCTGATGAACAGGGAGACTCAGTACTGAATGACAGCGTAGAGGTGAATGTATTGAGCTGAACAAAACGTTCCTCAAAGATTTTCTTTCAGACTTTTGGACTCTGTGGGAGAGGGAGAGGGTGGGATGATTTGGGAGAATGGCATTGAAACATGTATAATATCATGTAAGAAATGAAATCACCAGTCTAGGTTCGATGTGGGATACAGGATGCTTGGGGCTGGTGCACTGGGATGACCCAGAGAGATGGTATGGGGAGGGAGGTCGGAGGAGGGTTCAGGATTGGGAACTCAAGTACATCTGTGGCGGTTTCATGCTGATGTATGGCAAAACCAATACAGTATTGTAAAGTAAAATAAAATTTAAAAAAAGTACAGAATAATGATTTTAAAAAAAGATGTTATGGAAAAACCTAAAGGAACTTTTTGGCTAAATAATACTTATATTTCCATCAGCATTCTCTGGGCCAGGGCAGGTATGAATGTTCCTTTCTATAATTTTCAGGTAAGTAGCATATATGTAAGATTCCAAATGTTATCAATATATAAAAACTGAAAGACCTAGAGAGTCTAGGTCTGAAAGACCTAAGTCCAACAAGATATGAAGACAGTAACAATTTGGAAAGAATGAAGAATCCTCAAGAAATCCTCATCTTTGGGGGTTTTAAAAAATAATCTACTTATGACCTAAATTTGTAGGCATGATTTTTCATGAGAGAGCAACTGAGCCAAATGTTTGCAGGGTTATTTATTTATTTTTTTAAATCTCCATGTGTCCCTTTCAGCTACAAACTCAAAGAAGAGCACAGTGTTACTACCCAGTTTTTAATTCTCTATACTTCCTTTCCTTAGAAGTGAATTTATCAGGGAGAGAAATCTAGGCTTTCTAGTACTGTGTGTTGCTGGTCTGTTATTTGTGCCCTCACTTCCATTGCTCTGAGTTCTCCTAAGGATGCCTTACTCCACAGCAGGTACTAATCCCAGGTCTTTCATATTAATGCATTTATGTTAAACATCTAATGAAACAAATGAAGTTAGAAGTTTGTTTCCTCGCAGTAGTAATATCTCACAGTAGGTAATATGTATCTTTCTGATGAAACAAACTTTTCCTGGGAAACAGTGTTAGGAACACAACACAGATTGGAATAAAATCTGGCAGCCTCATATCAACATGTCCATTTCTGTCCTAAACCTCAGATGCTTGTATCAAATTTCCTACAGTTTAGGATGCATGCTATAGTTTCGTTATAAACGAAGATTGTTAAAACCAGAGTGTGACCACATCAGCTTTTACCATGGCATGCCCCTTTACGCTACCTTACTTGTATGTATAAGTGGCAACTAATATTATTTGTCAAAACAATGAATGGATAGATGAATAAGTAAATAATAACAGTTATCATGTAACTGGCTTCCATAACATGACATAGAGCATAACTTACCTGTTTGTGAAATATGCATTATTTTCATCTCTACAATATAGTGAACTATTAGCTTTTTATTTGCTCTTCTGTTTTATCTGTGAAATGGCAACCCACTCCAATATTGTTGCCTGGAGAATCCCAGGAACAGAGGAGCCTAGTGGACTGCCATCTATGGAGCTGGACACGACTGAAGTGACTTAGCAGCAGCAGCAGCAGCAGCAAGGAGCTAACTAAAGCAGAAATCTTTATCTGAAGTCAAAAAGTCTAATCTACTGAGCACACAAAATGTAGCATATTTTACAACTAATGAAGAAGTACAGGAAGTCCATTGTAGAGCCTTGGTCAATTACCTAATTGTCAGATGGTTATGTTTTGCCTACTTAACTTCACCATGCAGCAACTATTAAGTGTAGTGTTTCTCTGTAGCTACCATCTTTTAGCTACTTTTTAGAATTATCTTGCACTTTCATTTATAACTACCTAGGGGTGAAATGCAATAGCTGTTTTTACAGTGGTTAGAGCAGTCCCTGAAGAGATTCATTTAAATTTGCAAAGTACTTTTGTTCCTTTTGAGACTTAAATTACTGCTCAGCAAATGCAGCATACTGCAAATACCAAGGCTCCTATAAAATAATATATTGAGACAGATTATAGATTTGTCTAAGATTACTGTTTTTGTTTTTATATTTACTATTTCTATTTTGATCAAGCTTCTTCTGTTTGTATTGAGTGAAAAAAGTTAAAGAAATTTATTGTCATTCCCCGTTCCAAATGGAAGCTATTTAAGCAGGTAAAAGTATTTGATTATCATAGAAGGTCATTTTGGAATATCAGTTCCATTTTCAGTAGATTTTTTCCATTTGGGAAACAATTTGTGCTTCATGGGAAAAGCAATTTTTTGTTTTAATAATTATCCAGTGAACTCAAAACGGGCAACATTATCTTAATGAGTATGTCAAATTCTCTACACATAGATCATTGAAGTATTTGGCTTCATTTGGTTTCTTATTTTGAAATGGTTTCAAACTAAACCTGTTTTGTTTTGGTAGTCAAAATGGCCTCTCCAATCTACTTCATGAATTGTTTTAGTTCAGCTAATATGCACCTATTTATGAAGACCCCATAACTTCAATTTTTACAGCCAAGTAAGAGGGAAACAAACAAAAAGCATCAATGTAATATAGAAAAATAGTTTTGTAACAAATGCTCTATGATATTGTTAAGAGATACTGAAGAGATAGAGTAGATTTTTCTATTATAGGTGTAGGTACATACCTTCTAAAGTCTCCTGATGTGTACATATACAAAACAGATTAAAAAAAAAAAAAAAAAAAAACTTCGGTTAAGATCTAACCAAAATCCTTTTCTGTGAAAATTCCCCAGCTTTATCCAATTAATTCTGCTTGTTTACTTATGCAATATTCCCTTTGCAATTAATTACTATGAAAGAATTATAGTCACTTTCTTATTTCATAAGTGGCTTTATATATACATGAATATTTCTTTAAGTATTTATTGACCTAGTTTTTTTATAAAGTCTGTGAAGTAAAGAGGTTTGGCATCCTTCATTTCCATATTGTCTCATAACTAGTAGTCATTTATACTAAAGGGGTCTTCCCTAGTGGCTCAGACAGTAAAGCACCTGTGTGTCATGTAAGAGACCTGGGTTCAATCACTGGGTCAGGAAGATCCCCTGGAGAAGGGAATGGCTACCCACTCTAGTATTCATGCCTGGAGAATTCCATGGACAAGGAGAAGAACAGAGTTAGAATATTTCTNATTGCATGGAATACTGAATTTGATTTTTATATATAATTAAATAATGGATTTAAAATGTAATTACTAACAAAGAGATTAAAATATAATCATAACTTGTGAAACCATAAAACACATATTCATATTCTCATTTACTATTTTCTTTAATAAACTTTTGTCCTTTAAGAGTTAGACACTGAATCTGAGCATCTTTCAAGTTCTGGGGAAATTGTTCTTTGTGTGCTTCTTTTAATCTTTTAATCCCTTAATGAGCCTAATAATGTGCTATGTTCTATATATAAATTGTAACCTAAAAATTCTACACATTTGTTGCCTTTTTTATTAACCACTTCTTCATTGCTTTAAAATAATATTTTTGTGTTTTAACTTTCTTAATATTTACCCCACATATGATTTTTTATTTTTGTATTTTAACTTGAAACATTATTTTTCAGTCAACCCCTTCTTATAGCACTACCCTAAAAGGATTTCTTTAAATGATGCCATAGCTAAGACATTAGTACTCAGTTCAGTTCAGTCACTCAGTCATGTCCGACTCTTTGTGACTCCATGGTCTGTAGACCCCCAGGTTCCTCTATCCATGGAATTCTCCAGGCAAGAATACTGAAGTGGGTTCCATTCCCTTCTGCAGGGGATCTTCCCAACCCAGGGGTCAAACCCAGGTTTCCTGCATTGAAGGCAGATTCTTTCCCATCTGAGCCACCAGGGAAGCCCCAAGTTTTTTGTTTTATTCAAGTTTGATTAACAAAAATATAAATAAAAATAAAAGCTTATTACTGTGTTTCAGTCTCTCTTCTAAGTTCTTTTCAGTATGTATTTTAAAGATCATATCAAATTTATGTGGCTGCCCTGGTGGCTCAGATGGTAAGAAATTTGCCTGCAGTTTGGGAGACCAGGTTTGATCCCTGGGTTGGGAAGATACCCTTGAGAAGGAAATGGCAACTCACTCTACATGCCTAGAAAATCCCATGGATGAAGAAGCCTGGCAGGCTATAGTACATGGGGTTGCAAAGAATCAATATTTTTTCAGTCTTACATTTAATGGTCACTGAGGCTCACTAGTTAAAACATTAACTGGACAAAGTTTACAATGGCATATTCAGAATTTAATCTTCACAAGATCAGATGCAAAAGCCATTGTATGGAATTTACCCTATACTAAGAAAAATGGTATTTATAAATTTTACTTTTATTATGCTTCTAGCCTAAAACTTAGTGCATCTTTGTTCAGATAAAGAAAGAATATAAATTTGAGAGATCTTTTATCAGCATAATCATATTGTCTTACCTATCATTATCTCACATTGATATTTGCTTCATACTACAATGTATACCTGAAAAATTATCAGTTGTTAAATATGCTTCACTCTGTCTGTAATTTCATAATCCTATTCATCACAAACTTATGCCTCCTACTTATAAGACTAGCTATATGTGATTTTTACACACCTCAATATACTGTTGATCTAAATAATCCTTATATTACTCATTATTTGCTGTGTATAGAATAGCATATATGTAAGAAAATAATCATAAATAATAGACCTTTCTTACATAAAATATATATGAATACATTTGCATGGATATATAAAATAATATATATCTACTGATATACTTCATGTAAATTAATGTGTAATAATGAATTGACATTTAAGATTGCATTGTAAAACCTGTACAAATTTAGAGGTCTTAAGCATTTATAGGATTTTCTGCTAATTTCAAGGATATAAGCAATCAATTGACACAAAGAAGTTGGAAGGAGAAAGAGAAGCTCCCCAGGTCCTTCCTTCCTGTTTAGGATGTGTTCTGGGATATAATCATATAGCAGATATGTTAGATTGTTCTCCTCACATAGTAGGAAAAGTTTCAGTTATAAAGCATCTGCTTTATAGTATAAAAAGTTTAGCACTTATGCACAATTCTCCAGGGAGCTCTGAGAAATTCATAGATCCTGGTTTGTTCTATTTGCAAGCTATGATAATCAACTTTTAGTGATCCAGTTCAGACATAGACATCAGTTCAGATCAGTCGCTCAGTCGTGTCCGACTTTGTGACCCCATGAATTGCAGCACGCCAGACCTCCCTGTCCATCACCAACTCCCGGAGTTCATTCAGACTCACGTCCATCGAGTCAGTGATGCCATCCAGCCATCTCATCCTCTGTTGTCCCCTTCTCCTCATGCCCCCAATCCCTCCCAGCATCAGAGTCTTTTCCAATGAGTCAACTCTTTCCATGAGGTGGCCAAAGCACTGGAGTTTCAGCTTCAGCATCATTCCTTCCCAAGAAATCCCAGGGCTAATCTCCTTCAGAATGGATTGGTTGGATCTCCTTGCAGTCCAAGGGACTCTCAAGAGTCTTCTCCAACACCACAGTTCAAAAGCATCAATTCTTCGGCGCTCAGCCTTCTTCACAGTCCAACTCTCACATCCATACATGACCAGTGGAAAAACCATAGCCTTGACTAGATGGACCTTAGTCAGCAAAGTAATGTCTCTGCTTTTGAATATGCTGTCTAGGTTGGTCATAACTTTTCTTGCAAGGAGTAAGCGTCTTTTAATTTCATGGCTGCAGTCACCATCTGTAGTGATTTTGGAGCCCCAAAAAATAAAGTCTAGCACTGTTTCCACTGTTTCGCCATCTATTTCCCATGAAGCAATGGGACCAGATGCCATGATCTTCGTTTTCTGAATGTTGAGCTTTAAGCCAACTTTTTCACTCTTATCTTTCACTTTCATCAAGCGGCTTCTTAATTCCTCTTCACTTTCTGCCATAAGGGTGGTATCATCTGCATATCTGAGGTTATTGATATTTCTCCCGGCAATCTTGATTCCAGCTTGTGCTTCTTCCAGTCCAGCATTTCTCATGATGTACTCTGCATATAAGTTAAATGAGCAGGGTGACAATATACAGCCTTGATGTACTCCTTTTCCTATTTGGAACCAGTCTCTTGTTCCATGTCCAGTTCTAACTGTTGTTTCCTGACCTGCATAAAGATTCTCAACAGGCAGGTCAGGTGGTCTGGTATTCCCGTCTCTCTGAGAATTTTCCACAGTTTTTTGTGATCCACACAGTCAAAGGCTTTGGCATAGTCAATAAAGCAGAAGTAGATGTTTTTCTGGAACTCTCTTGCTTTTCCCATGATCCAGCGGATGTTGGCAATTTGATCTCTGGTTCCTCTGCCTTTTCTAAAACCAGCTTGAACATCAGGAAGTTCACGGTTCACATATTGCTGAAGTCTGGCTTGGAGAATTTTAAGCATTCCTTTACTAGCATGTGAGATGAGTGCAACTGTGCAGTAGTTTGAGCATTCTTTGGCATTCTGTTTCTTTGGAATTGGAATGAAAACTGACCTTTTCCAGTCCTGTGGCCACTGCTGAGTTTTCCAAATTTGCTGGCATATTGAGTACAGGACTTTATAGCATCATCTTTCAGGATTTGAAATAGCTCAACTGGAAAGCCATCACCTCCACTAGCTTTGTTCGTAGTGATGCTTTCTAAGGCCCTCTGGGCTTTAGACTTCAAATTCCAGGATGTCTGGCTCTAGATGAGTGATCACACCATTGTGATTATCCTGGTCATGAAGATCTTTTTTGTACAGTTCTTCTGTGTATTCTTACCACCTCTTTTTAATATCTTCTGCTTCTGTTAGGTCCATACCATTTCTGTCCTTTATTGAGCCCATCTATGCATGAGATCCCTTGGTATCTCTAGTATTCTTGAAGAGATCTCTAGTCTTTCCATTCTGTTCTTCTCCTCTATTTCTTTGCATTGATCGCTGAAGAAGGCTTTCTTATCTCTTCTTGCTATTCTTTGGAACTCTGCATTCAGATGCTTATATCTTTCCTTTTCTCCTTTGCTTTTCACTTCTCTTCTTTTCACAGCTATTTGTTAGGCTTCCCCAGACAGCCGTTTTGCTTTTTTGCATTTCTTTTCCATGGGGATGGTCTTGATCCCTGTCTCCTGTACAATATCACGAACCTCATTCCATAGTTCATCAGGCACTCTATCTATCAGATCTAGGCCCTTAAATCTATTTCTCACTTCCACTGTATAATCATAAGGGATTTGATTTAGGTCATACCTGAATGGCCTAGTGGTTTTCCCTACTTTCTTCAACTTCATTCTGAATTTGGTAATAAGGAGTTCATGATCTGAGCCACAGTCAGCTCCTGGTCTTGTTTTTGTTGACTGTATAGAGCTTCTCCATCTTTGGCTGCAAAGAATATAATCAATCTGATTTCGGTGTTGACCATCTGGTGAAGTCTATGTGTAGAGTCTTCTCTTGTGTTGTTGGAAGAAGGTGTTTGCTATTACCAGTGTATTTTCTTGGCAAAACTCTATCAGTCGTTGCCCTGCTTCATTCCGCATTCCAAGGCCAAATTTGCCTGTTACTCCAGGTGTTTCTTGACTTCCTACTTTTGCATTCCAGTCCCCTATAATGAAAGGACATCTTTTTGGGGTGTTAATTCTAAAAGGTCTTGTAAATCTTCATAGAATCGTTCAACTTCAGCTTCTTCAGCGTTACTGGTCGGGGCATAGACGTGGATTACCATGATATTGAATGGTTTGCCTTGCAAAAGAACAGAGATCATTCTGTCGTTTTTGAAATTGCATCCAGGTACTGCATTTGAGACTCTTTTGTTGACCATGATGGCTACTCCATTTCTTCTGAGGGATTCCTACCTGCAGTAGTAGATATAATGGTCATCTGAGTTAAATTACCCCATTCCAGTCCATTTTAGTCTGCTGCTTCTTAGACTGTCGACATTCACCCTTGCCATCTCTTGTTTGACCACTTCCAATTTGCCTTGATTCATGGACCTAACATTCCAGGTTCCTATGCAATATTGCTCTTTACAGCATCGGACCGTGCTTCTATCACCAGTCACATCCACGGCTGGGTATTGTTTTTGCTTTGGCTCCACCCCTTCATTCTTTCTAGAGTTATTCCTCCACTGATCTCCAGTAGCATATTGGGAACCTACTGACCTGGGGAGTTCCTCTTTCAATATCCTTTCATTTTGCCTTTTCATACTGTTCATGGGGTTCTCAAGGCAAGAATACTGAAGTGGTTTGCCATTCCCTTCTCCAGTGGACCACATTCTGTCAGACCTCTCCACCATGACCTGCCCGTCTAGGGTTGCCTGTGGGCATGGCTTAGTTTCATTGAGTTAGACTAGGGTGTGGTCCTAGTGTGATTAGATTGACTAGATTTTTGTGAGTATGGTTTCAGTGTGTCTGCCCTCTGATGCCCTCTTGCAACACCTACCATCTTACTTGGGTTTCTCTTACCTTGGGTGTGGAGTATCTCTTCACGGCTGCTCCAGCAAAGCGCAGCCACTGCTCCTTACCTTGGATGAGGGATATCTCCTCACTGCCGCCCTTCCTGACCTTCAACGTGGGATAGCTCCTCTAGGCCCTCCTGTGCCTGCACAGCCACCATTCCTTGGACATGGGGTGGCTCCTCCCGGCCGTTTCCCCTGGCCTCAGGTGAGGGGTTGCTCCTTCCGGCTGGTGCCCCTGGCCTTGGGCACAGGGTGGCTCCTCTTGGCCACTGCCCTTCTGCCATGGGGTCCCCCTGGCTTCTGCCCCTGACCTTGGACGTGGGGTTGCTCCTCCCAGCTGGCGCCCCTGGCCTCAGGCATGGGGTGGCTCCTCTTGGCTTCTGCCCTTCTGGCGTGGGGTCCCCCTGGCTTCTGCCCCTGACCTTGGATGTGGGGTGGCTCCTCCTGGCTGCACTTAGTGTGCTGGTTGCAGCCGCCTGCGCTTAGTGTGCTTAGTGCGCTGGTCACAAGGCGGGGAGGGGCAATGTAATATATTAAATAATTATGCCTATATTCATGCTTTAATATAAAAATGTGAGTTTAGTATTATGTATTAACCTATATATTTAGTTTCCTGTGAAATAAATGCTGTTATTTAAACACACCAATAATAGGACCAGTGAACAGAGACAATTAGTAGTAACTAATAGGAGGACTACTTATACTAGTATTATCTGTGAGAAAACTAGAGAAATATGTTTAAATGTTTCCTTCTGTTACCTAATATAGCAATTTATTTTACCTCTTTTTTTAAATCTACATTTTTTTTTGTATCTGGCTTATTTCACTTTGCATTGTATAAGTGAGATTCATTTTTGTTGCATAGACAGTTCACTCATTTTCTTGACAGATTAGTTATTATATAAACACCAAAATTAGCTAATTCATTTACTATTCTGGACATTTAAATTGTTTCCAGCTTTGACCTCATATAAAAATTGCTGTTACATGTGTGTGTATACAAAAAAATGCATGTATGAAAATGTATGAATAAAAAATGAATCAATTTTATTCATTTATGCCTGTGTTACACTCAGTTATGTCCAGCTCTTTGCCACCCCATGGACTGTAGCCTATCAGGCTCCTCTGCTCATGGAATTCCCCAGGCAAGAACACTGGAGTGGGTAGCCATTCCCTTCTCCAGGGGATCTTCCAGACTCAGGGATTAAACCCAGGTCTCGTGCATTGTAGGTGGATACTTTACCATCCGAGCCACCAAGGAAGCCCCACTGTATGCCAATGAATGGTAAAATTCTAGGTCAGAGGATACAGGAGGTAGTTTGTCACCAAAGATGATTGTAAACAAGTCCTCCCATGCCTGAATGTTTTTAAACTCTTGCTGGGAAAGATTGAGGGCAGAAGGAGAGGGGGATGACAGAGGATGAGATGGTTGGATGGCATCATGGACTCAGTGGACATGAGTTTGGGTAGACTCCAGGAGTTGCTGATGGACAGGGAAGCCTGGCATGCTACCATCCATGTGGTCGCAAAGAGTCCGACACAACTGAGCAACTGAACTGAACTGAAACTCTTTCTTAGATAGGCTATGTTACTGTATATTTTCAAGTTACCTAAGTGTAAGGTAGGAAAAAAAAAAACATACAGAAGAGACACTAAGAAGACCAGTGGTGGGACAAAATATTTACAAAAGACACATCTCTAAAAGGCTTACTTTCCAAAATATGCAAAGAACTTTTCTGTTTGTTTGTTTTAGAGGCTTTCCTGGGATCCAAATATACAAAGAACTCTTGAAACTCAACCACAAGAAAATGAAAAACCAGATTAAAAAATGGGCCCAAGACTTTGACACCTCCCCCTGCAAAAGATATATAGATGACCAACAGGTGTGTGTAGAGGTGCCTCACATCATATATTATCAAAGAAATGCAAACTAAAACAACAGTGAGATACCATTGCATATTAGTAAAATGCCCAAAGTCTGGAACAGTGACAACACCAGATTCTGTGGAAAGCAGAACAACTGGAATTCTACTACTTTGCTATTGGGAATGCAAATGGTACAGTCACTGTGGAAGACAGTTTAGCAGTTTCTTGAAAAACTAAAATACTCTTACCATATGATCCAGCAATTGCACTCCCTGGTATTTGACCAAAGGAACTGAAAACTTATGTTCACACAAAAACTTGTGCAGGAATATTCATAGCTGCATTATTCATAATTGCTAAAACTTGGAAGCAACCAAGATGTGTCCTTCAGTAGGTGAATGGATAAATAAACTATGGTATATCCAGACAATGGCATATTATTCAGCTCTAAGACAAAATTAGTTATTAAGTCATGAAAAGGTATGGATGAAAGTTAAATGCATATTACTAAGTAAAGTAAATCAATCTGAAAGGTTATATACTGTATGATTCTGAGTAGATGACATTCTGCAAAAGGGAAAACTATGGAGACAGTAAAAAGATAACTAGTTGCTAGTTGTTGGTGAGGGAAGATGAATAGGCAGAGGATTTTTAGGGCAGTGAAAATAGTCTATATGATATTATAATGATAGATAAATGTCATTATATATTTGTCCAAACCCATAGAATGTACTGCATGAAGAATGAAACTGAACGCAAACTATGGACTTTGGTTGATTAGGATGTATTAGTCTAGGTTCTTCCTTGATTAAAGAAAAAAAAGTATCATTCTGGTGAGGGATGTTGTCAGTGTGGGAGGCTATGCATTTTGGGGGGTAGAGGGTTTATGGGAAACCTCTGTACTTCCCTGAATTTTGCTGTGAATTCAATGCTGTTCCAAAAACTACATGCTATTACAAAGAAAAAAGATTATTTGATACCATATGGCTAATTAAACCAATATTACCTGTATTTAATGACATATTTCTTTCTATACTGTACTACAGTAGGCTATTTTTACTCTTTGTTTCCTTTTCTAATAATACTTCTCTAAGCCACCTAAAGTATTTAGGACACTATTCTCTTATGTAGTGGTAAACCTGAATTCAGTCAAACATAAAATTTAGATTTATAGCTCAGCTCTTATCTACCCCACAGTACACTAATTTCTGATGTCAGCTCAGTGTAATGATTTCCAGCTGTAGTCTCTCAACAAAATCATTTGAGAGTGCAATTTGTAGGATTTTACTTACTAGCACCAGCAAGTTAGGCTTGTGGGAATCACTTTCCATGTCACTGAAAATGTCTATACACATTATATCTACAGTCTTGTTTTGGTAGACCAGCTGTTTGTTAATCATGTTCTTTGTGTCTATTCATTATAGGCTATTCATGTGTTAAAATGCCCATTATTTTCACATACTACAAAGCATATTGAATGTTTTTATTAGCTAAACCTCTGTTTTTCAAAGAAATTTGTTTTGAGAAGGGAGATAATTTGAACTCTTGAAAATGAAACTGGATTTTAAGTAGTTTACAGTCTTAATGAAGAAGTTGAGAAAGTTCTATTTAACTCACCTGCCCTTTTCTAGTGATATTTGTATATATGAGTTCTAAAACAGTCTTATTAACCCAAATGAGTCATTTTTAGTGTATACATTGTATTGTGACCTACGCTTACATCAGACACCCTTGTGTAATCAATTCATCCTTTCCTAGACTATAGCCACTTCAAAGATTATCAGAGTCTTTGAAGAAACAGCATATATATATGTGTGTATATATATATATATCTTTTTACTGAGTTTATTTTTCCTCATTGCTGATTCTCAGTGCATTTTTGAATTAGAGAAGGTCATACTTCTTTCCCCATGCTTTGAAAATATGATTTCATGCCAGACCCACATTTTAACATCTTTATGACCAGCCACAGTGATAGCAGTCTTGTAGGTACAGGTCTAGAAATTTATCTTTTGACATTTTTATAATATACAAAATATATCAATAAGTGATTCTCCAACTTTTGAGACAACCAACGGTGTTTATTACGATATCCTAGATATCACATGTACACAAATCACACTACTTTTTTGCATATAGGCTATAATGTTTGGAGAACATTTAGTAAGTATGACTTTGCATTTTCTTTGTTAAGAACCCTACAGTTGAATGAAAATTTAGACTTTTTAGTTGCACTGTCTATTGAATATGCACATTGATTGGCAAAGTCTACTTTGTATTTGGACACAATATCAGTAATCTTTTATGTTTTCTGTGGTTTTATTAAATGTTTGTATGAGTAGGCGATATCAAAGTGCATTTTTCCAACCATATATGTTAGAACTGGGTCAGGTTTTGTTGTTGCTTTGATTTGACATACCACTTGATACACAACAAAAATAATTAGATCTGATGGAATCAGCTACATGTTGCAATGGGCCAATCCATCTCATATCAAAATGCTCACTTCTTCCCCATTTTCTCACTTCCAAATCAGAAACTGTTTCTTAACTCAGATTCATAGAATAATTAAGGAAAAAAATAGGATAATGTGTTTGTGTAGTATATCCAAAATAATTCAGCTGTCATTATTTGTGACTGAGCATAATTGTCTATATGGAACACAAAGCCCTTTACTTAATTTAGAGGTTCATGCCTTTGTTGTCCTAGAGCTGTGAGTTTTGGTACCTGTGTGTACTTTGGTATTTGTTTCCATATCATGCCAGTCCCAAATTCCTTCCTGTATATTGCACAATATGCTCTGTCTTGGTTATACTTCCCTATCTAGTTGCATATGACCTTCCATAAATGTAGCAGATTTACTTAGCTTTCATGTATGGTAATATCTGTATAACACTTACATAAGTATCTTTATGGTTCTCATTTTCATTATCTTAAGAAACATGGTCACAATATTACAAATATTAAACTAGTACTATATTGATAGCATAATATTTTATTATAGGCAAAGTCAAAGGACCATTAACACTTATAGTAATAATACACTTAAGTCGTGCACTAAGTCACATCACTGAGTGATACTGTGTACCGCAAATTATGATTGCCTACAGCAGATGCTGTGGCACAAAATAGCAACAGCTACCATGGAAGGTGGGATTCCCAGGTGGTGCAGTGATTAAAAAAAAAAAAATCCTCCTGCCAATGTAGGAGACACAAATGACTCAGGTTTGATCCCTGGCTCGGAAAGATCCCCTGGAGTAGGAAATGGCTAGCCACTCCAGTATTCTTGCCTAGAAAGTTCCATGGACAGAGGAGCCTGGTGAGCTATAGTCCATGAGATCACAAAGACTCAGACATGACTAACGCAGCCAGTACTACCATAGAAGGTGGATAATCTTTACCCTATCTGGTTGGATTGCATCACCAACTCAATGGACATGAGTTTGAGCAAACTTTGGGAGATGGTGAGGGATAGAGAAGCCTGGCATGCTGCAGTCCATTGGGTTGCAAAATGTTGGATATGACTGAGCGATTGAACAATAATAATCTAGTAGTTGATACTAAAGAGAGTGGTTTTTTTAGCCCGTATTTTTTGGCTACTTTATGAGTTTTGTATCAAGGAGAGAAAAGAAAGGCTTTTTAAGTGAACAATGCAAAGAAATAAAGGAAAACAGTAGAATGGGAGTGATTAGAGATCTCTCCAAGAAAGTTAGAGATACCAACGGAATGGTTCATACAAAGATAGGCACAATAAAGGACAGAAACAGTAGGACCTAACAGAAACAGAAGATATTAAGACGAGGTGGCAAGAATGCACAGAAAAACTATGCAAAAAAGATCTTCATGACCCAGATAATCAAGTCAAGCTGAGCTATTTCAAATCCTAAAAGATGAAGATGTTAAAGTACCAGCAAGTTTGGAAAACTCAGCAGTGGCCACAGGACTATCGGAAAAAGTCAGTTTTCATTCCAGCCCCAAAGAAGAGCAATGCCACAGAATGTTCAAACTACCACACAACTGCAATCCTTTCACATGCTAGCAAAGTGATGCTCAAAATCCTTCAATCTAGGCTTCAGTCCTTTAACGCTCAAAATCCTTCAGTCCTTCACATAACAACAGTATGTGAAGTGAGAACTTCCAGATGTAGAAGCTAGATTTAGAAAAAGCAGAGGAACCAGAGATCAGATTGTGAACATCCATTGGGTCATAGAAAACACAAGGGAATTCCAGAAAAAACATCTGCTTCATTGACCACACTAATGCCTTTGACTGTGTAGATCACAGCACACTTGTGGAAAATTCTTAAATAGACGGGAATACCAGACCACCTAACCTGCCTCCTGCAAAACCTGTATGCAGGTCAAGAAGAAACAGTTAGGACTGGACATGAAACAACAGACTGGTTCCAAATAAGAAAAAAAAGTAGGTCAAGGCTGTATATTGTCACCGTGCTTATTTTACTTCTCTGCAGAATACATCATTTGAAATATCATTCTGGTTGAAACACAATCTGAAATCAAGATTTCTGGGAGAAACATCAACAACATCATATATTCAGATGATACCACCCTAAGGTGATAAGGTGAAGTCGCTCAGTCGTGTCCGACTCTTTGAGACCCCGTGGACTGTAACCTACTAGGGCTTCTCCGTCCATGGGATTCTCAAGGCAAGAATACTGGAGTGGATTGCCATTTCCTTCTCCAGGGGATCTTCCCGACCCAGGGATCGAACCTGGGTCTCCCGCATTGGAGGCAGACGCTTTAACCTTACCACCCTAAGGACAGAAAGAAAAGAGGAACTGAAGAGCCTCTTGATGAGGACTCATGGGCTTGAGTTTGAACAAACTCCAGGAGATAATAAAGGACAGGGAAGTCTGGTGTGATGCAGTCATGGGTTCGCAAGGAATCAGACATGACTCAGAGATTAAAGAACAACAACAACACATGTAAATAAGTGAAGATAACAGTAGTGTGGGACCTAATCCAATAATGCCAGTGTTCTTATAAGGAATGTAAATTTGAACACAGAGACATACAAGCAGAGGAAAGAGTGAAGCAGATTGGAGTGATGCATATATAAGCCAAGAAACATCGAGGCTCACCAAGATGAGCCAGAAAATAGGAGTAGGCAGAAAAGAATTCCTCCCATAGAACCATCAGAGAGAGTATGACCATGCCCACCTCTTGATTTTGGTCTGGTCTCCAAATTTGTAAAGAAATAACTTTCTATTGTTTTAAACCATGTGAATTTTGGTGAAAGTGAAGTAGCTCAGTTGTGTCCAACTCTTTGCAACCCTGTGGACTGTAGCCTACCAGGCTCTTCCCTCCATGGGATTCTCCAGGCAAGAATACTGGAGTGTGTTGCTATTTCCTTCTCCAGGGGGTCTTCCCAACCCAGGGATTGAACTCAGGTCTCCCACATTGCAGGCAGATGCTTTAACCTCTGAGCCACCAGGTACTTTGTTACAAAAACCTAGGAAATAGGTGTACATTTGGAATACAAAAAGATTTCCTGTTTGGGCAAGTAGAAGCCATATACGAAATGACTATACAAAAAAGAAGCTTATTTGGTAGGACATTGTCTCGTTTCCTGAGACTGTTACAACAAAAGATCACAAATGCAGTAGTATAAAACAACAATTAATTTTTCTCCTAGAACTCTGGAGGCCAGAGGTCCAAAAACAAGATATCAGCAGAGCCATACTCCCTTTAGAGGTTCTTTTGGCTTTGGCTGACTGTCAAAATTCCAGGATTTATGCATACATTACTCCAAATCTCTGCCTTTGTGGTCATGGTGCCTCTTACTCTTTCATCTGTCTAATCTCCTGTGATTCCTTTTTTTATTAGTCATTGTATTTATTGCCCACCTGAATAATTAGCTCAAATTCTTTATCTCAAAATCCTTATTTTCATGTTTTGCCAGATAAGATATACTCTTTCTTCATATAAGGTAGTATTCACAAGCATTGGACATTAAACCATGAAAATATCTTTTTATGAGATCACCAATTAGCCCACTACAAGATTATAAGGAATGTAACCCTTTGTATATCATGGTTTATAATTCCTTAATCATACTATTAAATGTCTACCGTTTTTGTTTTATTGTGCTCTTATCTATAGTTTAATATTGATGTTACTGAAGTAAAATTTTATGCAAAATGCATTAATTACTGTAATTTTTATTAGATACTTTATTTTGCATGTTTTCTAAAATGATGATGACATATCTATAAAATATAGTTTTATCATTTACTTTTTAAAAATCAAATTCCAAAGCGTTTACCTTTGTGGTATTGTATATTCTATGTATTGGACAAATATATAATGATATATATGTATTTACCATTATAGTATAATATGCTGTAGTTTTACTGCCCTAAACCACAGGCAACCATTGATCTTTTTACTGTGTCTATAATTTTAACTTTCCAGAATGTCATATGATTGGAATCATATATTATGTCACATTTTCACCTTGGCTTCTTTTGTTTACTAACATGCATTTGTTTCATCCATGTGTTTTCATAACTCATGACTTGATAGCTTGTTTCATGTAGCACTGAATAGTCCACTATCTGGATGTTTATTTATCTATTCATCTCCTGAAGGACATCTTGTTTCTGAGTTTTGACAATTATGAATGAAACTAATATAAATATCTGTGTGCAGTTTTTGTGTGGACATGTTTTCAATTCCTAATTATGAATGAAACTAATATAAATATCTGTGTGCAGTTTTTGTGTGGACATGTTTTCAATTCCTCTTGGTAAACACCAGAGCATGAACGCTGGATCATAAAGTAAGATTATATTGAGTTTTATAAGAAACTTCCAAAATCTTCCAAAGGGACTGCACCATTTTTTGTTCCCATTAGAAGTAATTGAAAGGGTCCTATGACTCCACATTATAGCCAGCATTTAGAACTGAGACTGTTCTAAGTTTTTGGCCATTTTAATAGATGTATGGTATCTCATTGCTGGTGTATTTATTTCCCTGATGATGTATGACTTTTCATATGCTTATTTGCCTCCTGTATATCTTTTTTGACAATCTGTCTGTTCAGATCTTTTTTGTTGTTAAAAAAGTAAAAGGAATAAAAATGTAACCATTAATAATTATTTAAATATGTTTTGTAATAAAGTGTTTCAGTGGTTGCTCAGTTTACTTCTCCTATATAGACTAAAGGGAACAGATTCATTTGAAAAGAATGAAAAAAATTAATATAACTCTCCTTTAGACATACTAATGAAATAAAGAGCTAAATTTAAACTAGGATAATTATATGGAAGAAATTATCTTTAAATCCTTTAAAATTTGTCTTGTATTATCATTGACATTTTTATTAGA
>SJYQ01001202.1:27350-52348 GCA_006410935.1 Redunca redunca
GCTTTAAGAATTATATCCAAAAAATCATTCTGGGGATTCATAATATGCTTTTCCCCTACATTTTCTTCTAGGAGTTTTATCATTTAAGGTATTATACTTAATCTTTAACTTATTGTGAGTTAATTTTTGTGATAGGTGAAAGATAATATGCTGTTTACGTAGGTCATAACTTTCCTTCCAAGGAGTAACAGCCTTTTAATTTCATGGCTGCAGTAACCATCTGCAGTGATTTTGGAGCCCAGAAAAATAAACACTGTTTATTTTAAAAAACACTGTTTCCACTGTTTTCCCCATCTATTTGCCATGAAGTCATGGGACCAGATGCCATGATCTTCGTTTTCTGAATGTTGAACTTTAAGCCAACTTTTTCAATCTCCTCTTTCACTTTCATCAAGAAGCTTTTTAGTTCCTCTTCACTTTCTGCCATAAGGGTGGTGTCATCTGCATATCTGAGGTTATTGGTATTTCTCCCGGCAATCTTGATTCCAGCTTGTGCTTGATCCAGCCCCGCATTTCTCACGATATATTCTGCATATAAGTTAAATAAGCACAGTGACAATATACAGCCTTGACATACTCCTTTTCCTATTTGAAACCAGTCTGTTGTTTCGTGTCCAGTTCTAACTGTTGCTTCCTGACCTGCATACAGATTTCTCAAGAGTCAGTTCAGGTGGTGTGGTATTCCCATCTCTTGAAGAATTGTCCAGTTTGTTCTGATC
Organism: Redunca redunca; assembly: GCA_006410935.1. Lineage (NCBI taxonomy): Eukaryota > Metazoa > Chordata > Mammalia > Artiodactyla > Bovidae > Redunca > Redunca redunca. The sequence goes on from SJYQ01001202.1 coordinate 28,070, forward strand.
CACTCAGTCAAAGGGTTTGGCATATTCAGTAAAGCAGAAATAGATGTTTGTTTGTTTGTTTGTTTTCTGGAACTCTCTTGCTTTTTCCATGATCCAGCAGATGTTGGCAATTTGATCTCTGGTTCCTCTGCCTTTTCTAAAATCAGCTTGAACATCTGGAAGTTCACAGTTCATGTATTGCTGAAGCCTAGCTTGGAGAATTGTGAGCATTACTTGCTAACATGTGAGATGAGTGTAACTGTGAGGTAGTTTGAGCATGCTTTGGCATTGCCTTATTATGGGATTGGAATGAAAACTGACCTTTTCCAGTCCCATGGCCACTACTGAGTTTTCCAAATTTTCTGGCATATTGAGTGCAGCACTTTCACAGCATTGTCTTTCAGGATTTGAAATAGCTCTACTGGAATGTCATCACCTCCACTAGCTTTGTTCGTAGTGATGCTTCCTAAGACCCACTTGACTTCACATTCCAGGATATCTGGCTCTAGGTGAGTGATCACACCATCTTGATTATCTTGGTCGTGAAGATCTTTTTTGTACAGTTCTTCTGTGTATTCTTGCCACCTCTTATTAATATCTTCTGTTTCATTAAATCCATACTATTTCTGCCCTTTTTTGAGCCCATCTTTGTAGGAAATGTTCCCTTGGTATCTCTAATTTTTGAAGATCTCTAGTGTTTTCCATTCTATTATTTTCCTCTATTTCTTTGCACTGATCGCTGAAGGAGGTTTTCTTATCTCTCCTTGCTAGTCTTTGGAACTCTGCATTCAAATAGGTATATCTTTCCCTTTCTTCTTTGCTTTTCGCTTCTCTTCTTTTCGTAGCTATTTCTCAGACAGCCATTTTGCATTTTTGCATTTCTTTTTCTTGGGGGTATTCTTGATCCCTGTCCCCTGTACAATGTCATGAACCTCCATTCATGGTTCATAAGGCTCTCTGTTTATCGTATCTAGTCCCTTAAATCTATTTCTCACTTCCACTGTGTAATCATAAGGGATTTGATTTAGATCACACCTGAATGGTCTAGTGGTTTTCCTCACTTTCTTCAATTTAGGTCTGAAGTTGGCAATAAAGAGTTCATGATCTGAGCCACAGTCAGCTCCCAGTCTTGTTTTTGCTGACTGTATAGAGCTTCTCTATCTTTGGCTGCAAAGAATATATTAATCTGATTTGGGTATTGGCCACCTGGTGACGTCCGTGTGTATAGTCTTCTTTTTTGTTGTTGGAAGAGGGTGTTTGCTATGACCAGTGTGTTCTCCTGGCAGAATGTATTAACCTTTGCCCTGGTTCATTCTGTACTCCAAGGTCAAATTTGCCTGTTACTCCAGGTGTTTCTGACTTCCATTCCCTATAATGAAAAAGACTTCTTTTGGGGGTGTTACTTCTAAAAGGTCTTGTAGGTCTTCATAGAACCGTTCAGCTTCTTCAGCATTACTGGTCGGGGCATAGACTTGGATTACTGTGATATTGAATGGTTTGCTTACTAGTTTCAGATGAACTCAAATTTATGGGTTATAAATTTATCTGCTATAAAAATAACTATCTTTTGGTTCATCTTCCTATGGAATAACAATTCTCTGATTCAAATAAACTGTTGAGGGGCATATAAGAGTACTCAGGAAGCTTATGTGGATCCTATAAGCTTTGTCAAATAATATTTGTGATAACTAAAGTATAGCAGCAGAAATATATAAATATGATTTACTTTGAAATACAGATTGATATAAAAATTTTAAAATGACTTGGTTTTTTAGTTATTTTATACTTTCTGGACTTAACATAGCCTCAAGTGTCATAATGTGCATTGCTTCAGCAGAAACAAATCAGCCAGTATAAAGAGTTACTTGGAAATGCCTGCTACTTCTGTTCTGAACATTAAACACTAGAACAGCTATTTTTGCAAAGAAAAGATGGACTTGAAGGTTTTTTCAAGGTGCATTACAGCCATACCTAATGTAACTTAAAGCTTATTAAGTTTTTCAATGTAATTGCTTCAGAAAATCAAACATTGATCAAAACATACAGTATTTAAAATGTTCTATTTTATTTACTTTAGCACATTATCCAAATAAGACTGTATCCTACCTTAACCATATTGCTTCCTAATCTAATTAAATTAGCATGCATATATTCATGGGTCAGGACTGTAATTTAGTTTGACTTGCTTTTTTTGTCTTTCTAGTGAGGAGAAATGTGTATTGAGCAGAAGATGCAGTTTGGGGTTTTGTGGAGGTTTTCAGTATTACTTAATTGGTTGAAGCTATGTTTGAAGTTGAATGAAAGGAATTAAAGGGGGATTCTGATCATTTATTTTACATCATGTCATCCTGAGAATGCTGGAGTATACCAGAAATAATGGATAAAAATTAAAATGTCTAATTTAATGTTTCTGTAGTCTTATGTTACTTAAAAAAATATATTTGCTTATATATTCACTACCTTTCTGAAACTAAAGTAACCTCCAATTTCTATTATATCCAGCCTCAAAATACTAAATTTAGTAGAAAATAACTAGTCAGACTTGTAAGTCCAGTGACTTGAACCTTTTTTATTGAATGAGGCTGAAGAGGTACTAAATGTATCATACTCAGACAACTGAATACATAGTAATGATGAAATGAGATGGTCTGAGATACCTGTTTTATTTAAGTAACTCCTTTTTTTTTCCAACAAGTTTATTAGTTATCTGCATTTAGGATAGGACTTTGTGTAGTACCGAAGGTGGAGTCTTTCCACAGGTAGCTGAGTATTTCTTTGTGTGATGTGAGATTGAAAACTATTGAGGGGATTATTTTCACAAGTATTCTTTATGCACTTGAGTTAATATGGGAAAAAAAGATAAAACACATCTAGCAAATTCAATCAGTGGCGAAATTATAAATTTAAAAAGTACCTTTCCTATCAAGTAACATTAATAGCATCTGTTCAATAAAAATAAATTAATGTAGTAATTTAATAGGCTTATTAATTAAATTACCATCTATACAAATCTGAGATAAAATATAGCTTTCAGAATAACTAAGGAAATCACCAGGTAACAAACTGAACACAACAGTTAAAAAAAAAATCAATCTATCTGAAAGCAAAAGGCGGCACATAGACATCTACTCTTATCTTTTCTTAAGGGCTTAATACATAGTAAGAAAGTCAGGTGACTTCAGGCTTTTGATTGTGTTATCTGAAGTATGAAATGAAAATAAATTTCTTCCAGAAGAAATTGATTTTTAAAAATAGCTTGATGCTCTGTTTTGTCACTTGTTTATATAAAATAAGAGAAGAAATAGTCTGGTGGCTGTTACATGGGAACATATAAAACAAAAGGTGCAGGATGGCAAAAGAAAATCGTTTTCTTTGCAAACAAGTAACAGAAAGTTAGTGCAGTTCTTCAGATCCTTTCTTAAATGTTTCACATTCAGAAATCAGTGTGGTCTAGCCTCTGAAAAAAAATGTTCTATTTTAGGAGGCTCCATTAAGGTTTTAGAGGTATTCAGCTTTTGCTATGCTCTCAGTTGTGTGCTCTCCATAAGCCAAAGTTTCCCTGATTCAAATATATCTAGTATCTGTGCTCTACCACTGGCAATGTGAGAGCCTAATTCAAAAGTACTTGTGAATCACTTTGAACTACTAGCATAAAAGAATCACACTGAAAAGTATTTTGTTTTTGTGTGTTTTCCTTAAATCTTCCCTTAATTCACTGCCATAGGCAGAAAACACATACTAATGAGAGATAATAGCTTCTATATTCTGAAAAGATAAATATATGCAAAATGATAATTAACTATAAGTGATAATAATACACTTTGTATGCAACAACAGTTTTCAAGAAATAAGATTTTTGTGCATTTCTCTTTCCCACATTTATTAGTTTGTTAAATAACCTTATATCATAGCAAAATTCCTTTTATTAGCCAAAAGGAGAATTGAGATTTTTAGCAATTATAAGCTGATTCAATTTCAAAACAATAGCAGTTCATGCAATTATGCAAAATTACTTATAAAAACAACTGACTGCTCAAAAATCAGTGGAAAAGAAAAGACTCTCTTCAACAGATAGCAAGTTAGTAATTATTATTAACCTCCACAGGAGACAAAGTATAACACCAAAAGGGATCAAAATATAACACCAAAGGGGATGTGAGCTCTGTTCTGGGATATCAACATTTCTTTGAACTTTTCTTCCTTAAAAAGAATTTTCAAGGTTACTTATTTAACTAACTTACTAGAATGTGTTCAACATATATTTAATGTTTATTTTATAGGTGAGAATCATGGTCAGGTGTGGCTTTTTAGTTATAAATATGAACAACAAAATATGTCTAAACCAATTGTTTAAGGAATTTCAGTGAAAGATTACCTTGATGACATGTATTTGTTAAATATTAGAACAGCCCAGTGAAGACATATTTCATTGGTTTTTACCCTGTGTCTATGTTCCACTGGGTTGGAAGGGTTATGATTTTGATCATGCCAGTCACAAAGGTACCTAAGCTGCCACCTCAATGACACATTTTTCTTCACTACTGATCCATTGTGCATGCTGACACAGGGTGCAGTTAAAAAAAGACATTCTAACTCTGAGGACACTGCATTTGATTTGCATGTCTTCTTTCAAGATAAGATATCACAATGTTCATTTCTGAAGGGTGAGTGCAAACCAGAAAATGTTGAACTGGTCAAAAATAATATTGACAGTTCTTTGTGTTATACTGATCTAAAAGGTAACATATGATGAGAAAATAGACAAAAATTTTATTTCCCGAAAATTAAATTGACATAAGATTGATGAAAGATAAACAAAACACAAGATACATATTCGCCTTTTATAATCTGAGGCAGATTTCACTGTCAACTGATTGATACCTCGGAGAATGAAGATTTTGGAAATAATGATTCTCAATATCATCACTGCTACTGGCAGAGTAGGCTTGACAGCCCTCATTTGGTGTATGTCAAATGTTCTAACTGATCGTCACCAGACCAAAAATCTCATGTTGAATCATATATTTGTTCCCCTTTGCCTACAGTTCAGTTCAGTTCAGTCTTTCAGTTGTGTCTGGCTGTTTACTCCGTCATGTCCCTGTGGACTGCAGCACACCAGGATTCCCTGTCCATCACCAACTCCTGGAACTTACTCAAACTCATGTCCATTGAGTCGGTGATGCCATCCAACCATCTCATGCTTTGTCGGCCCCTTCTCCTACTGCCTTCAATCTTTCCCAGCATCAGGGTCTTTTCCAATGACTCAGTTCTTCACATCAGCTGGTCAAATTATTGGAGTTTCAGCTTCAGCCTCAGTCCTTACAATGAATATTCAGGACTGATTTCCTTTAAGATTGACTGGTTGGATCTCCTTGCAGTCCAAGGGATTTTTAAGAGTCTTCTCCAACACCACAGTTCAAAAGCTCAATTATTCAGCATTTGGCTTTCTTTATAATCCAACTCTCACATCCATACGTGACTAAAAGAAAGACCAGAGCTTTGACTAGACAGACCTTTGTTGCCAAAGTAATGTCTCTTTTTAATATGCTGCCTAGGTTGTTCTTAGCTTTTTTCCAAGGAGTGAGCACCTTTTAATTTCATGGCTGCAGTCACCATCTGCAGTGATTTGGGAGCCCCCAAAAGTAAAGTCTCTCACTGTTTCCATTGTTTCCCCATCAATGTGCTGTGAAGTGATGCGACCAGATGCCATGATCTTAGTTTTCTGAATGTTGAGTTTTAAGCCAACTTTTTCACTCTCCTCTTTCACTTTCATCAAGAGGCTTTTTAGTTTCACTTTGCTTTCAGCCATAAAGGTAGTGTCATCTGCATATCTGACGTTATTGATATTTCTCCCAGAAATCTTGATTCCAGCTTGTGCTCCCTCAGCCCAGCGTTTCTCATGATGTACTCTGCATAGAAGTTAATTATGTAGGGTGACAATATTCAGCCTTGACGTACTTCTTTCCCAATTTGGAACCAGTCTGTTGTTTCCTGTCCAGTTCTAACTCTTGTTTCTTGACCTGCATACAGATTTCTCAGGAAGCAGGTAAAGTGGTCTGGTATTCCCATCTCTTGAAGAATCTTCCAACACTTTGTTGTGATCCAAACAGTCAAAGGCTTTGGCATAGTCAATGAAGCAGAATTAGATATTTTTCTGGAACTCTCTTGCTTTTTCTATGATCCAGCAGATGTTGGCAATTTGATCTCTCATTCCTCTGCCTTTTGTAAATCCAGCTTGAACATCTGGAAGTTCACAGTTCACAGACTGTTGAAGCCTGGTCCAGTGTATCCCTTGGACTGCAAGGAGAATAAACTAGTCAATCCTAAAGGAAATCAACTCTGAATATTCATTGGAAGGACTGATGCTGGAGCTGAAGCTCAAATACTTTGGCCACTTGATGTGAAGGGCCAACTCATTGGAAAAGACGCTAATGCTACAAAACTTTGAAGGCAGGAGAAGGATACGACAGAGGATGAGATCATTGGTTACCATCACAGACTCAGTGGACATGAGTTTGAGTAAACTCCAGGATATGGTAAGGACTGGGAAGCCTGGCTTCCATGGTGATGTAGTCCATGGAATCTCAAAGGGTCAGACACAACTGTGACTGAACAGTAACATAACTTCTGAATCGTCCTGTTGTATAGCCTTGTGATTTTTCACACTATTCTATTAGCCAAGAATATTCCATATCCCTATTTTCTTACAAAGCACCTCTCAAACTTCAGTGTGTAACTCCAGTATACACCTTTCTTTGAAGAAAAGTTATGACCAACCTAGGTAGCTTATTGAAAAGCAGAGACATTACTTTGCCAACAAAAGTCCATCTAGTCAAGGCTATGGTTTTTCCAGTGGTCATGTATGGATGGGAGTGTTGCACTGTGAAGAAGGCTGAGTGCCAAAGAATTGATGCTTTTGAACTGTGGTGTTGGAGAAGACTCCTGAGAGTCCCTTGGACTGCAAGGATATCCAACGAGTCCATTCTAAATGAGATCAGCCCTGGGTGTTCTTTGGAAGGAATGATGCTAAAGATGAAACTCCAGTACTTTGGCCACCTCATGCGAAGACTCACTGGAAAAGACTCTGATGCTGGGAGGGATTGGGGGTAGGAGGAAAAGGGGATGACCGAGGATGAGATGACTGGATGGCATCACGGACTTGATGGATGTGAGTTTGAGTGAACTCTGGGAGTTGGTGATGGAGAGGGAGGCCTGGTGTGCTGCGATTCATGGGGTCGCAAAGAGTCGGACACGACTGAGCGACTGAACTGAAGTTGTATATATATATAGGACATTTGGCTTTGAGATAACAATTAAACTTTTAACTCAAATAATAAGTGATCAAAATTTTGAGAGAGAAAAACCATCTTATGTGCTTTCATCTGTTAAAATTTTATATTTATGAGATGACATCTTCCTCAGTCTGTTTTTTAGAGTTTATTACTAACCTTACCAGGAAAATTAATGATGTAAGACAAAAGGCTTGAAGTTATTTAGGAAATAAGTGTCTTATATGAGAGTTGGTAATATGACGAACGTCTTTTGAAACAGCGTGAGTACTAGTCAGCATACAATAGACGTGCATTAATATCTTAGTGGACGCATTTGAAATAATTATATCATTGCCTGTGATGTGACTGTGATAGTACAGTGTCATGGAAGTGTTAACCTTTTATTTCTTCAACTTTGATGGTTGCTTACTGTGGATCATGGTGGACTGATATTGATTGCTACAAGACAGAAGTTAATAGAAAGGCAGTCAGCTAATATTGCCACTTTTTGATTTTCCACTTGGATAGTCAGATGCTCAAATGTTACCTAGGCATCAAGATACCCACCAAAGAAGACTTGGTTTGAAAAATTGCTATTGGGGTATAGTTGATTTAAAGTGTTGTGTGTGTATATGTGTGTGTGTGTGTGTGTGTGTGTGTGTGTGTGTGTGTATTTCCACTATTTTAAACAGTTTTTTCCCATATAGACCCAGTACAGAGTACAGTTCCCCCCTCAGTTCTACACTAGGTCTTCATTAATTATCTGTTTTACATATTGTAGTGTGTATATGTCAGTCCCAGTCTCCCAAATTATCACTCCTCTCCCTTTCCTCCCTAGTAGCCATAAATTTATTTTCTGCATCAATGACTCTTTTATAAGTCAATTTGTGCCATATTTTTTTTTATCAATAGGCTCCACAAATAAGCAATATCATATGATATTTGTCTTTCTCTGTCCAATTTTCCTCACTCAGCTTGTTTGGAAACAAAATAATAGTCTTTGCATTAAATAATTGTGCATTCATATTTTGCAGAGATAATTTACTCCAGGTCTTTGAAATATATATAGTTTTTTTTTTCCCTCAGTGAGACTTTGTATTTTCTCTCTTGTCCCTAATTCTTGCACTCTTTCACTGCAAGAAAGTTGACTTTAATCAGTTTCTTAAAAGAGCAAACACTTTCTGGTTCACTGTTTTGTTGAATTTTTTCAGACCTTTAAAGATGTGTTATGGTAATTTTCTAATTGAATCTGGCTTAATCGGCCACTTCAGAATGGTTTTATGCATTTTAAATGTGTGGCAAGGCTCTTATCAGTGAGCTTGTATTTAAAAATGATTTGTGTGGAGGCTAAAATGCTGAAAACAGTGCTGTTGGCCTTTGTCTATTACAAGTGCAGTATACGCTAATGGCTCAGTAAGTGTTTGTCTCTTTTAGAGATGAATCTGAGCAGAATTTTTATTTAAATTGTGAACAAGGGCCTAGAAACCTATTTCGAAAGTGAACATGTTGTAAAATAAGTTTGGCAGCTTTCTTATGAATGAAATTTCCATTGTATGTGTTATATAGGCTACCTACACATGGCTTCTGTTCTTCAAGTACCAGTGATCCATCCCATGATAGCTTGAAAGCAGAGAAACTATTAAAAATAGGTTTTATCAGAATCTGTAAACAAGCTATATCATAGAGTGTGCATGTGCATGTTCAATCATGGCTCTTTGTGACACCATGGACTGTACTGCCAGGCTCTTCTGTCCGTGGAGTTTTCCAGGCAAGAATACTGGAGTAGGTTGCCATTTCTTATTCCAGGGGCTCTTCCTGACCCAGGGATCAAACTTGTGCCTCATGCTTGGCAGGATTCTTTACCACTGAGCTGCACAGGAAGATAATTCAGCTTGTAACTAGACTTTGGTTTAAGACACAGTGTTTGTAATATTCAAAATGTATCACGTTTATTCCAGACTTCTCTTCAATATTATGAGTTATGATATTTAAACTCTGCACAATAATGTTGTTCAGTTCAGTTCATTTGTTCGGCCCTGTCTGACTCCTTGTGACCCCAGGGACTGCAGCACGCCAGACATCCTGATCCATCACCAACTCCCGCTCAAACTCATGTCCATCGAGTTGGTGATGCCATCCAACCGTCTCATCCTCTATCGTCCCCTTCTCCTCCTGCCTTCAATCTTTCTCAGCATCAGGGTCTTTTCAGTTCAGTCAGTTCTTTGTATCAGGTGGCCAAATTATTGGAGCTTCAGCATCAATCCTCCCCATGAATTTTCAGGACTGATTTCCTTTATGATTGACTGGTTGGATCTCCTTGCTGTCCAAGGGACTCTCAAGTCTTCTCCAACACCACAGTTCAAAAACATCAATTCTTCAGCATTCTGCTTTCTTTATAATCCAACTCTCACATCCATACATGACTAAAAGAAAAATCATAGCTTTGACTAGACAGACCTTTGTTGCCAAAGTAACATCTCTGCTTTTCAATATGCTGTCTAGGTTGATCATAGCTTTTCTTCCAAGGAGCAAGAACCTTTTAATTTCATGACTACAGTCACCATCTGCTGTGGTTTGGAGCCAAATAAATAAATGAACTCTCTCACTGTTTCCATTGTTTCCTCATCTATTTGTTATGACCCGATGCCATGATCTTAGTTTTTTGAATGTTCAGTTTTAAGCCAACTTTTTCACTCTCCTCTCTCACTTTCATCAGTTCTTTAGTTCCTCTTTGCTTTCTTCCATAAGGGTGATGTCATCTGCATATCTGAGGTTATTGATATTTCTCCTGGCAATGTTGATTCCAGTTTGTGCTTCATCCAGCCTAGCATTTTGCATGATGCACTCTGCATTGAAGTTAAATAAGCAGGGTGTAAATACACAGCCTTGAATTACTTCTTTCCCAGTTTGGAATCAGTCTGTTGTTCCATGTCTGGTTCTAACTGTTGCTTCTTGACCTGCATACAGATTTCTCAGGAGGCAGGTCAGGTGGTCTGGTTTTGGTGGTTCAGATGGTAAAAGTGTCTGCCTACAATGCGGGAGACCTGGGTTCAATCCCTGGGTTGGGAAGATCCCCCTGGAGAAGGAAATGGCAACCCACTCCAGTATTCTTGTCTGGAAAATCCCATGAATGGATGGAGGAGCCTGGTGGGCTATAGTCCATGTGGTCACAAAGAGTCAGACATGACTGAGCAACTTCACTTCAGGTAGTCAAAGACTTTGACATAGTCAATAAAGCAGAAGTAAATGTTTTTCTGGAACTCTCTTGCTTTTTCTATGATCCATTGGATTTTGGGAATTTGATCTCTGGTTCCTCTGCCTTTTTCTAAACCCAGCCTTAATATCTGGAAGTTGAAGGTTCATGTACTGTTCAAGCCTAACTGGGAGAATTTTGAGCATTACTTTGCTAGCGTGTGAAATGAGTACAATTGTTCAGTAGTTCAAACATTCTCTGGCCTTTCCTTTGGGATTAGAATGAAAACTGATGCTTTTCCAGTCTGGTGGCCACTGCTGAGGTTTCCAGATTTGCTGGCATATTGAGTGTGGCACTTTCCCAGCATCATCTTGTAGGATTTGAAATAGCTCAACTGAAATTCCATTACCTGCACTAACTTCGTTCATGGTGATGCTTCTTAAGGCACACTTGATTTTGCATTCTAGGATGTCTGGCTCTAGGTGAGTGATTACACCATTGTAGTTATCTGGGTCATGAAACTTTTTGTATAGTTCTGTGTATTCTTGCCACCTCTTCTTGTCTTCTGCTTCTCTTAGGTCCATACCATTTCTGTCCTTTATTGAACCCATCTTTTCATGAAATGTTCCCTTGGTATCTCTAATTTTTTGAAGAGATCTCTAGTCTTTCCTAGTCTATTGTTTTCCCTTATTTCTTTGCACTGAGGAAGGCTTTCTTATCTCTCCTTGCTATTCTGTGGAAATCTGCATTCAGATGGGTATAACTTTCTTTTTCTTCTTTGTCTTGAGCTTCTCTTCTTTTCTCAGCTATTTGCAAGACCACCTCAGACAACCATTTTGTGTTTTTCCATTTCTTTTTCTTGGTGATTGTCTTGATCACTGCCTCCTGTACAGTGTCACGAACCTCTGTCCATATTCTTCAGGCACTCTGTGTATCAGATCTAATCCCTTGAATCTATTTGTCAATTCCACTATATAATTGTAGGGGATTTGATTTAGGTCATACCTGAATAGTCTTTTGGTTTTCCCTACTTTCTTCAGTTTAAGTCTGAATTTGGCACTAAGGAGTTCATGATCTGAGCCACAGTCAGCTCCCAGTCTTGTTATTGCTGACTTACAGAGCTTTTCCATGTTTGGCTGCAAAGAATATAATCAGTTGATGTTGATATTGACCATCTGGTGGTGTCCATGTATAGAGTCTTCTCGTGTTGTGGAAGAGGGTGTTTGCTATGATCGGTGCCTTCTCTTTGCAAAACGCTTAGCCTTTGTCTGGCTTCATTTTGTACTCCAAGGCTAAATTTGCCTGTTGAATTTGAATCACTCAGAAAAGAATAAAAAAGTTATCAATCAAATATTTCTAATTAATTATTTTCTCTAACGGCTTTTCTAAAAAGAAAAACCTCCCATATTTTATTTTTAAATTAATCATCCATTGCTGTTTCATGACTTATATGGGAAAACACTATCTATATTCTATTTCACTTGTTTTTTGAGTTTTTTAGATTTAAGTTTTGCACATTAAAAGCAACTGATATTCTCATACTGCTTATTTTTTATATATCAGCTAATTTTAAGAGAAATTATTTGTATGAGACAATTTTCTGATATTTACAGTTTGTATTAATCAGGGTTCTCCAGATAACCAGGACCATTATAAAGTAAATAAAATGTATTTGTTTATATTAATATTGTATTATAATAATTATATATGATATATAATTATAAAAGAATATTTTAATGAGGAATTTTCTCACACAGTTATGGAGGCTGAGAAGTCCCACAGTTTACCATCGAGAAACTGAAGACCTAGGAAAATTGATGGTGTAGTTCCAATCTGAATCTGAACACCTGAGAACCAGAGAACAATATAGTCCATGGAATTCTCCAGGCCAGTATACTGGAATGGGTAGCCTTTCCCTTCTCCAGGGGGTATTCCCAACCCAGGGATTGAATCCAGGTCTCCTGCATTGCAGGCGGATTCTTTACCAGCTAAGCCACAAGGGAAGCCCCAAAATACTGGAGTGGGTATCCTATCCCTTCTCCAGGGGATCTTCCAGACCCAGGAGTCGAACTAAGGACTCCTGCGTTGCAGGTGGATTCTTTACCATCTGAGCTATCAGGGAAGCCCAGTATACTGGTTAGTCAGGTCCAAAAGACTGAGAATTTGAGGGCTGATAGTATATACATGTCAATCCAAGGACAGGAAGAGACCAATATCCCAGTTCACCAGTCAGACAGAGAAAGTGAATTATTTCTTCCTCCTTGTTGTTCTGTTTCAGCTTTCAATGGCTGGGATGATGCTTACCTACATTGGGGAGGGAAATCTGCTTAACTCATCCCTCCAACCAAGTATTTGAACATCTCATGAGCCAGTCAGTTTGACATATACAAGTAACTATTGTACACTCTCATTATTGTAGAATTCTTGTAAGGATCAGGGGAACAGTGAATATGAAATACTTCCTATACTCTAATATTAAGAATGCTTAAATATTGTTGCCATTTTATAATTATCAGCCCTAGTAGCTGTAATGATACCATTTTAGTTGTATAATCCAGAGAAAAATATCAGCAAAAAATAAAGTATTTTAAAAGGGAGTAAAAGAAAGATTTTTGTATACTAGAAGATTCATGCAAAAACTTAAGTACCAGATATACAGAAGTCTATGAGATTTTCTCTTTTCCTACCTCTGTACACTGATAAAATAATTATATCTATGCATGTATCAGCATTTACATTAAATTATGAATTACTTGGTGACATACTGAGATCTTCTATCATTTATATTTATATTCCCAGTGTATGACAGGCTAATGATATGATGCTGGGAACTAGTGCGTATTTGTTAAGTAAATTTTATTGCTCATCACTGGGACACAAGCATAACACAGAATGAACTTTTGTGTCAATTAGAAGAAGGTGAACTTTATGGGAAGACAATTAGATGAAGTGCTGTTTCCTTCAGAGCTATCATAATACTGCCAGAGTTCATTATGTGGAAAGTAGAGAGAAACCTGGATTTCATACTTCTCAGTAGATCATCTCTGTGCAGGTTTTTGCTAAACACATCCTCAAACATATGCAGTAATGCTGGTTGTCATTTTGCTTTGCTGTTTCCTGAAGAAGGTTTTAGCTATGTATCAATGTAGGCAACATCAATAAAGCCAAGGAAAAGAAGCCAACTTGTCACTTATTATCTACTCATTAATGTGGTTTAATTACATAATGAATTTAGCACTATAAATTGTAACCCTCTATGGTTTAGCTAGGTTTATTCTTGTTGCACAATTATTGTAAACACATTCATTATACAAATTACCAAGGTAACCCAGTACAGAAAGAATCAAGTTAAATTCATTACCACTAATAGAAATAGAACTCAAAACATTCCCCCTTCTCTTAAATGGAGTTACTTGTCCCTTAAAGAAGTACAGGTTTCTGAGTCAACAGATAATCAAAACTACTAGATAAACACAGGTTATCTTTCTGAGGAGTATCAGTATTGCTTAGAGTTTAGAAGAAGAAAGTATCCAAATTTTATGCTATCATAAGATTTCATTAGTCACAATCAATGCAGAATTATCAGTCAATGTGCCCTGGGTTGCTAGAGAAAACTTGCTTTTTATGAATAGTTTTTATAAGATGTAGTGTTTGAAAAGATAGTATATTTCTGTAATATGGATCTCTGACAGCACTAATGTCACAATTCAGTTCCAGTAAAAAGATTTGTTACTGCTGATATAAAAGTACTAATGCCATAGGCCCCATAGAAAGTTCTAGTCCAACCAAAACAAGATGGAATGTCTAGCTTCTCTGCTGATAGTCAGCATGCCCCAAATCACAAACACACTTTTAACTACAATTTTTTATTCTTTTAAAGAGGGTTTGATACCGTATAAATCCATATTTTTTCTCAACTAATTCATTCTCTCTCTCCCTCCTCCTCTCCAGTCCCCCTCACTCCTTTACACACAAACACACACACACCCACGCATACAATTTTCACACATATCAAAAATGTATTCAATTACTTGAAATTGCAGCTGTAGAGTTCCAGATCCACTGCAAAACACAATCATATGAGTTAATTGATTTTAGTATTAACTTTTTTTTTACTTTGAAAGAATATTAATAGTTAATTTATTTTTTTCTGAGGATTTTGGTGACTAAAAATAGAAAGTTTGAAATCTGAGCAATAAGACTGTAAATTATAAAATATGTTAAGACAGATTCAGAATAATTTGATATCAATTTTTATCATAAATGTTATGGTTTCCCTAAGCCTTTAGAGAAGAAGCAGTTCCCAAATGCTAAATATGACAGATGGATCATTAGTAGACAAGATCACTCAATCTGAGAAACACAAAAAAATAATTTAATTAAGCTTTTTATCTTGAGATGATTAAAGTTTTAAATGAAGTTGTTAAAAGGAGTAATAGATGTTCCATGTACCCTTTACCCAATTTCATCCAATGGAATCAGCTTGCCTAACTATAGTATAATATCAAAACCAGGATATTGACCTTGATACAGTAAAATGGAATATTTTCATTACCAGAAGGATCCCTCATGTTGCAGTTTTATAACCACACACACACATACGCATAAATTTACTTACACATTTGCAAGTTTTACTCTGGTCCCCAGCCCCTCCTTAAACTGTGGTAACCATTTGTATAAATTTGTGGTGTCAAGAGCGTCACACAAATGGAATCAAACAATATGAAACCTTTTGGGATTGGATTTTTCTCTCAGCATAAATCTCTGGATATCCATCCAGCTTTTTGGATGAATCAATAGCTTATTCCTTTTTATTGCTGAGTTACAATTCATGACGCAATTTTTTTCCAGTTTATTTAAGCATTCACAATTGAAAATTTCTTAATTGTTTTTAGAGTGAGCAAGTTTTTATTGGTGTTATTTTGTTAGCACTGTTGTGTTTCTGCTGTCAACTTCTTCAACTCCATCTCTGAATATATGAGGCAAAAAAACAGAAACCAGAGAACTCACGGTTATCTCGCTTCTTGAGTCTGCCTTCTGCTCACTACTTCTCAAAGTATTATGTTTGTTTTATATGTCACCCCACTCCAGTACTTTTGCCTGGAAAATCCCATGGACGGAGGAGCCTGTAGCAGCTACAGATTTTAGTTGTACTTAGAGAAGTATGGATATATGTTTGCCTCATGTTCTGGACCTGGAAGTTAAGGAAAGAAATTTTAATCAATCACAGTTGAAAATCAACCTGAAGAAAAGTGAAAGTGTTAGTCACTCAGTCGTGTCTGACTCTTTGTGACCCCATGGGCTATCTTCTCTGTCCATGGGTTTTCCAGGCAAAAATACTGGAGTGGGTAGCCATTCCCTTCTCCAGGGGATCTTTCCAGGGATTGAACCTGTGTCTCCTGCATTGCAGGTAGATTCTTTACCATCTGATTCACCAGGGAAACATGTCTTGTCTAGAGACAAGATTTATATGAATTTTAGATCCTTCTATTATGTTCTATGCATTTTTACATATGTTTTGTGCTCTTGCTATCAGATATCCCACTTTTTATCTTTAGGAAAAGTTGGAGGAAGGAGCTTGTTGGATTACTAGTAACATTAATTTTATTTATGGAATTTAGCATTATTATAAACTGAGTTCCATTGTGTACTGTGTGAATTTTTTAGACCTATTACACACAAATTTTCATTAATCACAGTTAATAGCACATTCTCAGAAGCATACTTTTTCACCAATTTAGAATATTTAAATTCAAATTCTCATATTACATTGTTACTGGGAAATGTGAAGCCATATGGATATGCAAATTACTGATTTTATTGGCAGTGGATGTTAGTAAAACACTGGGAGATGCAATAGGGATACAGTGTGCCTCCAAAATCTCTTGAGTGCCAAGTCTTGTATTTCACTGGTTGTCGTACAAAGTTTTGCTAATTCCCACGAGGGGTGTTGATACTAGATAGACTAGGGAGGAAATATTGCTTCTAAACACTATTTTCTTCATTTGCATGTGATTTTTATCACCATAATAACATTATCTTAAGGTGAGGACTTTGGCATCTGACCAACTGGTAATAGTTCATCAATTATTTAGCCTTTACTAGAACATTAATTCTCTCCAAACTCTAGCATCTTTCTAGGTACATTGCTCACACAGCTGAGTGTGTACATGCTGTCGTGTCTGAATCTTTGTAACCCCATGGGCTCTAGTCTGCCAAGCTCCTCTGCCTGTGGAATTCTCCACTCAAGAATCCTGGAGTGTGTGCCATTTCCTATTCCAGGTGATCTTCCCAACCCAGGGATCAAATGTGTCTTCTGTGTTGGCAGGTAGATTCTTATACCAATGAGCCACCTGGAAAGTTCCCACTCACATAGTTGATAGAGTACAAAACATTCTGTACATAAACTAGATTCTTATATTTCTCTTTCTTTATAATCTGTTTTTCCTTATAAATCTCTATAATAGTTCTTAAATTTACTAACTTAACACATTTTTATTTTTACTAACATTATCTTCTCTTTTAAATAAATAGCTTATCCTTCTAAACATCGCTATCCACTCGAAATTAAGAGATAAGTAAACAGATGAAAAGTATTAGCTTCAGTTGGAGGTTCTATATTTGTCTGTTTCTTTTACTTCAACAAAATGTTAAAGATGCTAATTATTTGGACTATTGTATTGCTAATAAGAAGTGAATTTATACAGATTATACCTGTAAAATAATTTACATAAATAGAAGTAAACTGCTCAGAAGACCACATAAATAATATTTCACTCTTAGATTGTATCCTTTATCTGGTGTAAGTCTCCTACTGAATAACTGAATCATAGCCCAGTGGAGGATACCATACACCATTGAAAGAGTTATTAGTTGCCTGTGATCATAGCCATTAGGCTGCTGATGGAAGTTGAGAGATGCCACTTCTAAGATTATCACATCTCTCTGGAGAAAATCTATACTGTTATTATCTTTACAGCTTCATACAATGGCATTATTAAATGACTTAAACCATCTACACTTTATTTGAATGGTATATTAAATTAAGATTGAATTGCTATAGAATTTTTATGAAAGTATGTGTGACAGCCATATTAATTCTGAATGAATTCATTATGACTAGTGCTATTACAGTGAATATAAATGAGTTGACAATGACATGCTAAAAAAATCAGTTTGCAGAAACAGGACACAAATACTGCTATATAGTGTCCAGACTATTTTTTTTTTAATTGGAGGATAATAGCTTTACAATATTGTGCTGGTTTCTGCCATACATTAAGGTATACATATGTCACAGGTATACATATGTAACAGCAAGATCCTCTTTGATCCACCTTCTAGAGTAATGGAAATAAAAACAAATTAAACAAATGTGACAATTAAACTTAAAAGCTTTTGCACAGCAAATGTTAGTCACTCAATTGTGTCCGACTCATTGTGACCCCATGGGCTGTAGCCTACCACACTCCTCTGAACATGGAATGCTCCAGGAAAGAATACTGGAGTGGGTTGTCATTTCCCACTGGATCTTCCCAACCCAGGGATCAAACCTGGATCTCCTGTATTGCTGCAGTTCTTTACCGGCTGAGCCATTTTGCATAGCAAAGGAAACAATAAACAAGATTAAAAGACAACCCTCAGAATGGGAGAAAATAATTGCAGACTATTTTTTTTTGTTGTTTTATAGCAATTTTGTGCATATTTCCTAAAATCCTAATAACACTGTTTTGATAAGATATAATTTTTAGTGTTAGCAAAGGATTGATAATTGACTAATCATATTTAAACTCTGGTTATTGGTTGGTTTAGTCACCAAGTCCTGTCCAACTCTTGCAACCCATGGAAGTTCCTCTGTCCATGGGATTTCCCAAGCAAGAATACTGGAGTGGGTTGCCATTTCCTTTTCCAAGGGATCTTCCTGACCCAAGGATCGAAACCCAGTCTCCTGCATTTCAGGCAGATACTTTACCACATAGCCCACCAGGAAAGCCCCTCTTTAAGCCATGCAGTCATGCTTTAAGGTAATAATGTGAACACTCCCTTCACTCCACATATCTACAATTAAACTAGTAAAAACCTTCAGTTGTTTTGGAGCCAAGAAATATTCCATCAGTAAATATCCATCCTCCAGCCACATGGTCTGGCAACAGATATTTCAGATTAATAAGAACTGCCATGTTTACTTTGTCACTCCTTGAAATACTGCCATGGCGACAGCTCCCCTGCAATAAAATCCCAATTCAGTATCTAGTCTGTGCTGCTTCTCAGGATTATATTCAACACATGTATCTGTTTAGGAGCATCATGGCCAAAAATGTTGACGTCCCAGATGGCTATACTAGCTAACAAAAAGCACAAATCATTGAACCAAAATGCTTTTGATGTTTCCCATGGGTCCCTTTTCTGAAAGCTTACAATATCAATCAGTGAGCATACCTCAATAACATAATGAAGTTTAATGAATGAATAGTATTTAAACTTACAAAATAGTAGCTATAAGCACGCCTAGGGAAAGACAACATTTCTCACTCATTAGGTCAATATTGTTTGAAACCTGCTATGCCCTAGACCTTATGGACTGAGAATATATTTACTGATAATGCCGGGGCATCTTTTACTCATGGAGCTTGTAGCATAGTGGGGGCTCTCCTGACCGCTTAACTGTCCTTTACTCAGTTCAAGTGTTACTTTTTATTAGAAGTAAAATGACTGTATGTCCTTTGTACTATTTTCACATCATTCAGCATGGCTTTATTTATTTTTGACTTACATAATATCAATATTTTCTTAACCATATAAGTTTATGTCAATGTTATTATTACTTAAGAATTATACATGACAAGTGGTCTAAGAAGATGATTATTACCCAATATAGCATCTCCATGATTGTTAATTTTTATATTTTCTTATTATTATTCAAAAGATTTTTTGTTGTTTTATTCTTTGCCCTAAATGTTTCCAAGATATGGTTAATACTTAAGCTACCTAAGAAATGAGGCCTTGGTCCATTCAGTTTCATTGCCTTTCATCCAGGTTAAAAACTGTGTAAGAGGTATGGGGAGCATGACATCTTAAGTTCCCAAATGTATACTATGGAAAACATTTTCAAAAATACTTATTTTTATTGATCACATTAATATTAATCATTTGCTTATATATGGCACTACTATGTCGGCATCTAATGTTTTGTGGTTTCAAACCACTGCCTCTCTATTCATTTCTCCAGCCCTGAGATCAGCAAATTCTCTTCACTAATATAAGCAAGATCATCAGTTTTCCTGCCCTGAGGGGGGAACCTAATTTGTACATCCATCAGTCCATTTACCTCTAAAGAACTCACATATTCACTCCAAAAACCTTGACTACCTGTGATCTTGGTCTTATCACTACAGCTTCTGAGACTTTGCTTGAGAAGTAAACACTGTATCCAGTCTCTTTTTCATCTCTGACATCCTAGAATTGGAATCTTCAATAAATAAAAAGCAAATGGATAGGATAAGATGGTTGGACGGTATCACCGAGTCAATGGACATGAACTTGGGCAAACTCTGGGAGATGGTTAAGGACAGGGAGGCCTGAAATGCTGCAGTCCATGGAGTCACAAAGAGTCACACATGACTTGGCAACTGAACAATAACAGTAGTAACAACAAGATAGACAGAGAGATGCATTAGTAATACATAAAGGTAGCAAAGAGAATGCATGCATTTTAAGCTGGACTTTTTGCTATTATTACCAAGTTGAAATAAATATATAAAAATGTGGAAAGTAGCAATTATAAAATATATAGATCTTACCATGTTGGAATTGACTATTAATATATGAATCTGATAGTGTTACTTAAAATATGCCACCAACCATGTGCTAAGGTTCATAGCAGTTATTTTTATATTATGTTAGGGAAGTTACACTTCGGGGTTTTTCTAACCATGGGGGCAAGAAAAATCAGCCCCCTGTGAAAATAGTGTCCAAGAGCATCAACTGTAGGACTTCTTGGACCTCTTGGTAAATGGATTCTCTTTAAAATATGGCAAATGGCATATGATAACTTAGTCACATCACTACTGAGTATTTGAAATGGAAANTAGTCACATGACTATTATTTGAAATGGAAATAATTGCTTAGTTGATCAATTCCAGATTCTCAATGAATCTATAAATAAGGAAGATATTAAGATAAATTTTAAAAGCATTGTGATGAAGTAGAAATACCAATGAACTGGTTTTCTAAATTTAAATCTCTACTCCAGATTACTGCCTACTGTATCTTTAAAAATATATTTATTTTTACAACTCTAAAACTATTAGGTAAAATCTAAAATACACCTTGTATATATATTAATTCATTAGATAATATATTTTGTATAGTTGTACAGAGTTTATGGGCTTCCCCAGGGGTTCAGCGCTAAAGAATCCAGCTGCAGTGCAGGATATGCAAATTCAATTCCTGGTTTGGGAAGATCCCATGGAGAAGGAAATGGCAACTCACTCCAATATTCTTGCCTGGGAAATCCCATGGATCAAGGAGCTTGGTGGGCTATAGTCCATGGGGTTGCAAGAGTTGGATACTACTTAGTGACTCCAACAACAATAGAAGTTATAGATATATAGGTTATACATGTTTGTTTATACATATATTTGGTTATAGTTATGAGATTATAGATATATTTGTAGATTATCTGATGGTTCTCAACTTTTTGTCCTTCTATTCTCCTTGCCTTAATACAACATACACAAAGAACTGGTTGCCTCCTAGTGTCATGACAGAAGAATGCACCACCCAAAGCCAAATAGCAGCTACATAGCAGCGATTCCAGTGGACAGGGAAGCCTGGCATGCTGCAGTCCATGGGGTCACAAAGAGTCAGACACGACTGAGTGACTGAACTCACAGAGCAATGGTTCTAATATTCATTAGCAGTTGATGAGATACGTTAGCTTCATGTTAACTGATAAAGTTACTTATTTAGAAAACGTGTCTTGTTTACCAGGCAAGACATTTTATATCCCAGATTGTTTTTACACATCAGTATCTGTGATATGCATGATACTTCTTTGTGGTCTTCTAAAAGATGGTGACTGCTTATGACTCTAGGGGATGAGGTACTTATCTGAGGAAGAAAAAGGAGCGTGATAAATCTAAAAACCTTAGAAGAGAAAGAGAGAACACATAATGTTTTTCTTCTCCAAATGGACAGCAGGGACAGATTTCAGCTTCTATCAAGAGAAAGGCTGAAGGCACAAGTGTCATAGGCCATTTTTCATGAACCATCTAATGAAATATGGAGCGAACACAGAGCTCTTTGTTGTTTATCATAGCAAGTACTTGTAGCAGATCAGGGTGTCATTTTGAATAACTGATAGATGATTCTATGAAGGAATATATAAGATTGTGAAGGAGTCTTTTGAAATGATTGAAAAGAAATCATAAATATAATTAGAAGAAATTGGATAATTGAATAGAAGTTGAAGTTTTGCATCAGTAAATCAACTGTTACTGTTATCAGTTTTCTTTTTTATAATCTAGATACCATATGTATACTGACTGTTTAAATTATATTTATAAATTTATAAATACTAATGATGGTTAACTTGTTGCAGTAGTGTTATGATAAAATACTATTACATTATACTGTATTTTTTTACTTCATTTGCAATATTTGCATGTGTAGTTATAAATGGATTGATTTTAATTTTATATATACTCTGTTTTTAAGTATTGAACCTAGGCACTGGTATGCAATCCTTAATATAATTATCCATAAAATATATTATGATTATTTATGAATGGACTCTAGAGTCCAACTACTTACATTAAAGGGCTTCCCTGATAGCTCAGGGAGTAAAGAATCCACCTGCAACACAAGAGACCCTGGTTTGATTCCTGGGTCAGGAAGATCTGCTGGAGAAGGCTTAGGCTACACACTGCAGTGTGTAGTGGGCTTCCCAGGTGGCTCAGTTGATAAGAATTCTCCTTCAATGCAGGAGACCTGGGTTCAGTCCCTGGGTTGGGAAAACCCCTTGGAGAAGGGAATGGCTGCCCACAACATATTCAGCAGAAAAAAATTATTTTTCTTTAGTTCTTCTTCTCTTTCTGCCATAAGGATGGTGTCATCTGCATATCTGAGGTTTTTTATATTTCTCCCAGCAATCTTGATTCCAGCTTGTCCTTCTTCCAGCCTGGCATTTCACATAATGTACTCTCCATATAAGTTAGATAAGCAGAATGACAGTATACAGACTTGACATACTCCTTTCCCGATTTGGAACCAGTCTGCTGTTACATGTCCGGTTCTAACTCTTGCTTCTTGACCTGCGTACAGATTTCTCAGGAGGCAGGTAAGGTCTGGTATTCGCATCTCTTTAATAATTTTCCATAGCTTGTTGTGATCCACAGAGTTAAGGCTTTGGCATAGTCAGTAAAGCAAAAGTAGATGTTTTTCTGGAATTCTCTTGCTTTTTCTATGATCCAACAGATGTTGACAATTTGATCTCTGGTTCCTCAACCACTTTTTAATCCAGCTGAACATCTGTAAATTCACAGTTCATCCCACTGTGGAAGCCTGGCTTGGAGAATTTTGATCATTACTTTGCTAGCGTGTGAGATGAGTGCAATTGTGCAGTAGATGTTTTCTTGGAACTCTCTTGCTTGTTTGATGATCCAACTGTTGTTTGCATTTTGATCTTTGGTTTCTCTGCCTTTTCTAAATCCAGCTTGAACATCTACCCACTCCAATATTCTGGCCTGGAGAATTCCATGGACACCATAGCCCATCGGGTCACAAAGAGTCGGACATGACTGAGTGACTTTCAGTCTCACCTTCATTAAAATCCCAGATTCCAAATGCAATAGTATATGTGCAAAACCAACTATTTATAATATTTATGTCTATATTTCCTTATCTGCAAAATGTTGAGTATAATACTTTAATAGTTTACTATAAATATTCTTAGTACTTTAGCAACTTTGTACTATTCTTTAAAACAGAGTCCTAAGGTATAGTACAAAGTTTCTAAAATATTAATATTAATTACTCAAAATATTACAAATAACCATATAGGTTATGCTTAGATTTAAATAAATTGAAATTCTTTCCATATTTTGCTATTCTAATCAATTTAAGTACTGACAAAATTTTGTATAGCACTTAATTTTTAAGTTATTATGAAGTCAGTTCAGGCACTCAGTCATATCTGACTGTTTGCAGCCCCTGGACTGCAACATGCCAGACTGAGGCAATATCAGTAGATGCAGAAATTCCAATCAACAGCCTAGGAACCTTACTCTCAGTAGAGTTTTGATGAAATGGTTCTCTGGAACGTGGGACTCTTCAACTGAGTCATGATTTCCAGTCTCCTGCATTGCTTCTCAACTTTTTTATATCCACTCAGGACTCAAGCACAGTGCTTCAGACTAAGGGCTGAGGAATGTTCTGTTTGTCACTAGGTCAAAGCTTCTTTTAGAAATAATTTTTTTTTTCTCCTGTCTCCTAAATTTCAACTGCTCCTTTTCTAAGTAGCCAACACCTAAAGGATCAGTGATGCTCTACCTTGATGTCAGTTGTCTTTCTTATGAATGTAAGATTAAATATAAACACAAACTGTTGGTGGAGTCACTGTTACCTGTAAATGGATATCTAGGATGTCCTTGTCTCAGCTCTAGTGTCTTTTAATTCTGGACACTGATGGAGAATGAAGGTTGAACTGTGTCTGAATTAGCCTGGCCAAGAGAAATCTAGAGCTTAACTAGAATATGTGCTGCTTGTATCACCTCTGCTGTGGGTCTCTTGTTGCATCTGGACTTCTCAACATCCTCTGCTTTACTACTGAGCCA
>SJYQ01001202.1:52656-64841 GCA_006410935.1 Redunca redunca
ATATTTCATAGTCAGTTTGAATATTTCTTTTTCTTCCCACTCCAAAGTAAAATGAAAATAGTCCTCAACTTTGTAAAACTATACTAACAATAATCATTGTTAACAGAAAACCTTTAGTATAGCAATGGAATAAATATTTTCTTCCAAATTAATGTATAGCCTACAGTTTTAAGTTGTGTAGAATTTGTGGGTGAATTCTAGTAGTTATTCAAACTCCTTTAAACAATATGGTGTTTTTAATGTAGGTCCATATGATAATTTTCCTAAAATACCATTGTGTTTTTCAAGACAATTATAGATTTTTAAAATGAAGGACCACTGCCTTAGGGAAAATCTGGCTATTCTATAACACATTTCAGAATTTGAATATACATTTTATGCTTAAAGAATACTTTTTCCTTGGTCATTGATTCTCAAATTATACACTAGTTCAACCTTTGAGTTGGGTGATACTAACATGACTTGAGGCCCCAGGTTGGTTGTCCCTAATCACAAGTAGTTATGCCTGAGGCTTCTTGGAGAACAAAGCTGCTTTGAAAAACATGCTTCTTAATCTTGATGTGATACAGTACCTCTAACAATCCCTGTTCTGGTCTAGGATGCTGAGTAACAAAGAGACCCTTTTATACCTATTCAGTGATAGTGAACATGCTGCTGTTTATTGTGGACAAAGGTCATATTTTGGTTACCTACTGTTGCATTTGAAAGTGCCTCAAAATGTAGCAGCTTAGTACAACAAACACTTATTATCTCAAGCAGTTCTGAATGTTGGGAATCCAGGAGCATCTTAGTTCAGTGGTTCTGGTTCAGAGTCTCTCATGAGGTTGCAGTCAACATGACAGCTAAGACTTCAGTTATCTGAAAACTTGACAAACTGGAAGAATAAACTTAAAATCTCAGTCTCCTGGCTGTTAGCAAGAGAAATTAGTTTCTCCCTGTGTAGGCCTCTTCCCAGAGCAAGTGCTTTGACAGATGCAAGAGTAATATCACACTGCCTTTATGACTTAGTCATCGAGTCGCACACCACCATTTTTGCCTTATTCTAGTAATTAGAAACAAGTCACCAAGTTCAGTCTACTCTAGATTAAGAGTTTACATAAGGGTATGTATACCAGGAGGTCAGGATCATTGAAGGCCATCAACTCTCCCAAGCCTGTGGGCCAGATTCAACACATCACTAGTTAGACTTCTGAACATGAATGGAGTTCCCTGCTGACTCCCTACATTCAATTGGGAACCCCAAACATGGGGAAAACTGTGAAAACACAAGCATACTAGTATCTCACATCCTTATACGTAAAGGAGCATACCACAACTAGAGCATTGACCCAAAACCATATATGAACACACACAGTAGGTATGGCTCTGGTTCCTGAGTGTGTTGTTGAAATAAGTGTTACAAATATCGGACAGAATCTTTGGCTGAGAGCTATTATCATGGGGAGGACCCATGGGGAAGTCCCAGGAACATTTTCTTCCTGAAGTGTAAAATCATAGATTGTATTAGAACAAACACAGGAAAAACACAGAAATCTTCATTCCTTTCACATTTTAATTATTCAGTTTTGTCAGAACAAAAAATACAAATGGATATTAATATTAGTTTATTTATAGGGATTGTTCTAGATGTGGTCTCTTTAATAAAAAAAGTGAATATTCTGGTAACTGCTATACAAATATAAATTGTCTTTTATTCTCCATCATGATAAGCAGAAAATACCATGGTTTTTATCTGACAAGAACTTTTAATTTGTATTGACTGTCATGCCTCCGGAGATATATAAATTATCTGACTCTGTGCCACAATAAAATCTGTGAAGAAAGTTGATGCTCTCATTATATTTATGATCAAATGATAATTTTATACATAAATGGTATCATCTATATTGGACTAAGGAGCAAGAAATATTTGTTAACTGTATACCTTGGTGAGATACATGCATGCCAGATTATATGAGATAAATTTCATGAAAATTCACAGAGTCCTCAATAATGATTATGCATTCTAATAGTTGGGGAATATCAGGATATCATTTAAAGTGATGATTAATAGAACCTATCTATTAATAGAACCTGCTGTTCAAAGGGACTCACAAGATTCTTTCACCACAGTTTGAAAGCATCAATTTTTTGGCGCTCAGCCTTCTTTATGGTCCAACTCTCACACCCTTCCATGACTACTGTACCTTCTACCATTAAGAAATAAAATCTTTAGTGGACTTCTGATGGCTGATTGTGTACCTCTGATTCATATACTGGCTAATAGAGAATCTTCTGACTTTGAACAGAGCCAGGGCAAAGGAAAACTATTTCCAACTTTATCAGGTTACAAGTAAGACAGTCTGTCATTTAGATATTTTGGAAATTGGGATTATGGCACTCTAATAGGAAACTTACTATGGAGGCCCCACAGTTTTAGAGAAAAGACATTTCCTCTTTGGAAAATATGAATTCTGCTTTTGACAAACATATTTTGGATTGTTACTGGGCCTTAGTAGAGACTCAAATCATGGGACACCAGATGATAATCAACATGAAGATCCTGTGCTGTTCAGTCACTCAGCTATGTCAAACTCTTCAGGATTGACCAGTTTGTTCTCCTTGCTGTCCAAGGGACTCAGAAGAGTCTTTCACCACAGTCTGAAAGTATCAATCGTTTGGTGCTCAGCCTTCTTTATGGTCCAACTCTCACATCCATACATGACTACTGGAATGACCATAGCTTTGACTATACACACCTTTGTTGTCAAAGTTATTTTTCTACTTTTTAATATGCTGTCTAGGTTTGTCATAGCTTTTCTTCTAAGGAGCAAGCGTCTTTTAATTTCATGGCTGCAATCACTGTCCACAGTGATTTTGAAGCCCAAGAAAATAAAGTCTGTCACTGTTTCTACTTTTTCCCTATCTATTTGCCATGTACTGATGGGACCAGATGCCATGATCTTAGTTTTTTGAATGTTGAGTTTTAAGCTAGCTTTTTTATTTTCCTCTTTCACATTCATCAAGAGGCCCTTTAGTTCCTCTTTTTTTTCAGCAATATGAAAGGTAAAAATGGTCTGGGAATTGTTTTATCATCTAATCTTAGGTTTAAGTGGTAATACTTCTTTTACAGTAACAGCTCTTCATTAATTGGACTTGATATCTAGCAGATCATGGGTTTCCCTGGTGGCTCAGAAGGCTTCCCAGGTGGATCAGATGATAAACGATCCAGCTATAAAGCAGGAGACCTGGCTTTAGTCCCTGGGTCAGGAAGATGCCCCAGAGAAGCAAAAGGCTACCCACTCCAGTATTCTTGCCTGAAGATTTCCATGGACAGAGGAGCCTGAAAGACTACATTTCATGGAGTTGCAAAGAGTTGGACACGATTGAGCACCTAATACACACAACACACACACACACACACACACCCCTAGCATATCATACCAAGTAAAGCTTGGTATACATGTGTAAGTTAATGAATAGCATATTCATATACTCAGAATATCAAACTTTGCTAAATTTCTGACTGCCCAATAATTTTGCACCAGTGATTTTGAGAATCTGATATACAATTCAAGTACAACTTTAAGTGGAAGGGAAACGGAAAGAATTCACATAGGTATCTGCAATCAGTACATCTTATTTTTCACAATGCTTTTAAAGAGAGATAAACTCTTCTTGTTTCAGATTGTCTAATTTCAGCAGCAGTGATCAATCCTGAATACCTTATATAGTAATATGTATCTTGGTAACCAGACAAATAGTACCTTATACATTGGTAATGATTTTGTTCATGGAGAGATGTCTTATTTTACTGGAAAACTAGATTTCAGTTTGCTATCCTTGACTCTTATATTTCTACTGTAACTTTAAGTGCTATTAAAAGTGCATCATGCTTCGATGCAGTGTGCAGAATAAGCTTTTGTTTCTGTGAAAAAAGAAACTAGTTTTGAAGCAAAAGAAAATATGTAAATTAATATAGAATTGACTGTGAATCACAAACTATATCACCAAGCTGGTCTTATATTATAGGAATGGATTATTAAAGATATAATTTTAGATTATGTGGTCAATTAGATTATGTATTCTGATATAAGGGCTTCCCTGGTGGCTCAAGCAGTAAAGAATCTGCCTGTACTCTAGTATAAAATATGAAGGATTAATGAATGAAATAAGAGAAAAGCCTTTTATACATGTAAAGGAAGTTGTGAACCTAACTGATAAACTGAGATCTCTATTACGGGTAGCCTGGGTATTTTTGACAGTCTTGGTAACCAAGTGTGTAAATGGCTAATATTATAAAAGCAAACGAGAACTTGGAAACTTGCAAGGTGGGCTGTTAAAATTGAGTAACCACATATGGTTTCTACTCTGGGAAAGGCTGCTATCTCAATGAAACATGTATAAGAAAAAACCCTCCTTCCTCTTGCAGTAATATTCATAACAAATTCTAATAGATTCATAAACATATTAGTTTCATGTGGTGATTGCCATAAGAATTTATGTGGTATTCTAAATCATTCTCATTCTCTAGTACAGAAGTCAACAAATTATGACCTAGAGGTACCTGGCTGATTTTGTAAATTAAGTTTTATTGAAACACAGCCATGACCATTGTTTTGTGTACTGTCTGAGGCTGCTTCAGGGCTATAAAGACAGAGTTGAATAAATTTTTAACAGAAACTGTCTGGCCTAAAAGCCTAAAATATTTATTAGGTGGCCCTTACAGGAAACATTTGCTGACCCCTGCTCTAGTGGTTCGCCTTCATTGGCTGCAAACCTAACTTGGACAGTAGTGACTTTAAAACAAGTAAGTGTCTCATCTGTGAGTTGCCACGGGAATTGTGTCTGCCTTTGAAAATTTTCTTTTAAAGAGCTAAGCCTCTGTTATACCAGCCAAGACCCACTGCAACAAGTTCAGAATAGATCTGACATTAATATAATAGACAACAAAAACGGTTTATAAGATGCCCGAGATGTCCCCACTCTTTTTAACAAACAATTTATGCTCTACTTTCTTGTCATCCAAGGAAACTTGCCAAAGTTCTAATGATTCATCTTATTACAGACCATAGAATTAATGAATTTACTTCCTTTTATGCTCAGTGTAAGTTTACATCTTCATGACTGCTGTCTGAGAGAGAGTAGAAACTTCTGCCAGCCCAAGCTGGCAAGGAAGTTTTCCCATCAAGAAGATAGAGAGCAACTACTAGAAAATCATTTGAGCAGCTGTCTTTCAGTCTGCTTCTGGTACTTAGCCTGCAACCCTCTACCAATTCTTTGTCTTTATCATTTAATACAGTAGAAGACTTTTTATTTTCCAACTGACCATAAAATTTGGTGAAAATATCCTGTACTAATTGCCACGGATTTACCTCAAATCACATTAATCATTCCATGGGATTATTATACCTCTTGAAAGCCATTTCTCTGTCACCTTTTCATTCATGTCACCAAAACTGCCAAGAGCCGAGAATGTTCTCAGATTTTATCCTACTTTCCAGCTAAGGAGTAAACCTTACAGTTTTATAGGTGCTGCCAGAAGATAGGAAACTCCAACTTTGGGGACAAAGGATTGAGTTATTCACAGCACAACCAGAAACCTGAACTTCAATGTATTTGATTCTGCTCCTCTCACCCTTGTGGCCCACTGGGATGATGAATTTGGACACAGAAGGGTGCTTGTATACAGAGTTGGAGTTTAGGAACCCACATCTTTTTATAATAGACAATAAATATTCTTACCATTTCCTCTATCTTCCCAAGTTTCTGTCTTCCAAAGTTATTCACTTACATTGCTGAAAAAAATAGTCTGAAACAAAGACACTTAGTACTTCTGGTTCCAAACACACAGAAACACAAGGAACCCATGGAAAATTGTCCTATCCCATGAGGAATGAAAACATGCAAGTATAGAGCTAAACAAAAGTATAGGCAGTAAAAATATACACATACAAAGTAATCATTTCATCTTTGGCAACTGCTTGATACTTATCTGCCGCTCTAGTTAGGAACATGTTTTATCTGGATGCAGACTAATTCATGCTGCCTCGAAATTAATTACCAAATAATTTGTTTCTATTTTATTTTTCTGTGCATAATCATTGAGTGCAAATTTTGTTATAAACTATTTTTTTCAAATTGTCTAAACAAACGAAATATGTTTTCAGTAATTTAAATTTATATCCTTCAAAGTGTAAGTAGATCAATTCAATCAAATGTTACAGATTCTTATTCTTCTATTTGTTTTGGAGGGGATTAAGAGTAGAGGACAGTAATGCTGTATTCTTTTACAAAGTGAAATGTTTCATAATCCCCATGATTCCTCGTATAATTTAAACAATAGTGTCTTTTCAAAATAAGTTGTATCACACTATATTTCTGTTTTCCATCTCAAAAGGATAGGCCTCGTGCTGTGAATTCAATTCAAATATAAGTGGTATGTTGGACACTTGAGCATAGTCACATTGCTAAAGACCAGTTTCACAGTTGGAATTAAATTTTTTTAATGGTAATGAAATATATATATGATGACTATCATTTTTGGAAGTAAAATAGAGATTTTCAGCAGGAAGGAAAAAGGATACTGTTACTAAGTTCAGTAGGTTTTTTGCACAAAATGAACAATAATTTTACATTGGGTTCAGATAAAGTCTACATTCTATTCTACTAATTCAATGTTGTTAACATCTTATTTATTATTTAATACAAATTAATCATATCAATATATCCCCAAGCATAATTTACCTTCATTTATTTGGTTATTCATTGAATCTTTTCTACTCTTTCCCTCTAATTAGTTTTTCTGGAGTTATTAAGATATTTTCAGTATTTAGAAATAGCACATTTTAATTTATTCATTTCTGACTACCACACACATTAAAAATGAAACTTTTGAGATGTCCTTTAACTTTGAAGTAATTATTATGATTTAAATGGTGAGGCAGGCAATAAAACTTGATCTTCCTCTGTGGAGTTAAAAAACAAATAAGAATTAAGATAGTGAATAGGTGGAGACTAAAATGTTAGATTTAAGGATAGTATAGCTTTAAATGCATGACTGATAAGACTTTTAGTTATACAGAGGTGCATCCTAATCACCAGAACAGTTGAACAGCTACAGAATTTCCCCATGAGTGAAAAATGGACTGTGTCCTTCTTTTCATATAGTAGAGAGCTCATCAGGCTGTGTTCTTTTTCATGGGCAAATAATCCTGAAGATAAGTGTTGAAAGGGCTGAGCAAGACAGCATGGTATGTGCATGTACTCAGTCATGTCCGACTCTTTGTGACCCTATCAGCTGAAGCCCACCGTGTTCCTCTTTCGATGAGATTTCCTAGGCAAGAATACTGGAATCAGTTGTCATTTCCTCCTCCAGGGGATCTTTCTAATCCAGGAATCGTATCTGTCCCTTGCATTGGCAGGCAGATTCTTAACACTGAGCCTTCACAGAAGCCTGAGCCAAGCAGCATCAATTCCTTATTCCAAACCCACTGTTGGGGAGGAGTAAATGAGCAATGAATGGAGCTATTACTCTGGACTTTTTCCTATGGAAACATGATTAGATTGGAGCTCATATAAGAGTAAATTTATTAGCAATCCCATTGACGTGAAGGAAAACTGGTAAGATGTCAAAATATATTTATTTACACATCAGTTCTATAACTGATATGTGTTTTTTTTTCAAATTATAACTCATTATGTTAGTTTTAGTCTATGAAACAGACATAATGAAGCATTCCCTAGCAATTATAACACGTGTCCTATTGAATTATTAGTAAAATTAAGTTGTATGTTCACATACAATAATAATGCATTGGTTTCTTGTTTAAGTTTTTTGGTCTAAAATCCAATCTGGGAATATTGCATAGAAATAATCATACTGAAATGGAAAATAAACTGGAAAGGAAGAACAGAAGTGTGAAATATTTATAATTATATAGACCTGGGGAGCTCCCAATGTCTCAGCAGATAAAGAGTTCACTTGTGATACAGGAGACACAGGTTCAATCCCTGAGTCCAGAAGATCCCCTGGAGGAGGAAGTGGCAACCCACTTCAGTATTCTTGCCTGGAGAACCCCATGGACAGAGAAGCCTGACAGCCTACAGTCCAAAGGATCTCAAAGAGTTGGATATGATCAAGCAACAGAGCAAGCATGCATAGACATGGGCATACTTGAGGGAAGAGCTGAGATGTTAGCATTGCTTTCCACTGATTTATTGATATTATGAGTAATGATATACTTTTACCATAAGGAAATCTTTTACTATAAATTGTAATCATTGAAAACATGAGATTCTATTCAGCAATTTAAAAACAAAAAAGGAAATTGTGCCATATGCAACAGCATAGATAGATCTTAGGGATAGCATGCTAAATGAAGCAAGTCACATAGAAAGACAAATCCTGTATGATCTCACTTATACGTGAAATCTAAACAAACCAAACTCAGAAGCTGAGAGCGGACTGGTAGTTTTCAGGAGTGGGAGTTGGGGGGATAAGGTGATAGTGGTCAAAAGGTGCAAACTTCCAGTTAGAAAATAAATAGTTTCTGGGATGCAACACACGTTATGATGGCTATAGTTAACAATGTTATATTTTGTATTTGGAAATTGCTATGAGAGTGAATCTTAAAATTTCCTGTTGGATTTTTGTGTATTTACAAAAGACACTGTATGTCTAGAACTGTAATGTCTATTTATAGTTGAAAATAGACCTTATGGCTGACTTTATTTTAGGGGTTATCTCTTATCCACTCCAGCTTATATTACTGCATCCACTCTGAATATGTAGGGGCTTCCCTTGTGGCTCAGCTGGTAAAGAATCTGCCTGCAATGCAGGAGACCTGGGTTTGATCCCTGGATTGGGAAGACTCCTTGGAGAAGGGAAAGAATACCCACTCTAGTATTCTGGCCTGGAGAATCCCAGTCCATGGGGTCGCAAAGAGTCAGACACAACTGAGCGACTTTCACTTCACTTCACTTCTGAATATATAGGAAGACTCACTTAGGAAGATAAAAAACTTGCCTCTTTCTCCGTTTCTTATTTATTCTCTTCTAAGGGAGGAGGGAAATATCATTAATCCAAAAAGTGAAAACTATTGACCTTTTTTGGTTTAGCTCTCCCCTTAAGCAAAGCCATACAATGAGTTGAGTGCAGGGAGTTTACTTGGGAGGAGATCCCAAGACACAGAAGAGATAGGAAGGAAAGTAGCAATGGAAGAATGAAAGTTAATAAAGTTTATATTAATAAGCTGATGACAGCTGTGAGGAGCTGAGGAGGGAAACTTGCTGAGGAGGCTCTGAAGAATCTTACAGAATGTACTTCATTGAATTTCCTTTTAGAGGACAGAAAAGATGGCAATTATCATCCAGGGCTTGATCCCAGAAGGTTACTTCCCCAGTTCAGTGGTGGACCTTCATGTAGGCCAGAAGCAGCAAAGCAGAGCCATCAACTATATCAGCACAGAAATCAGGCCAAGAGAATATATCCCCATGCATAGTAAGTTTTTGCTACAGGGTATCATTTTAATAAAGGATCTGAGTAATCACTGTATTGAAAACCCAGTTATCCTTGCTCTCCCTATTCCATAAAGGCAGAGAAACCAGAGATCAAATTACCAGCATCTGATGAATCATTGAAAAAGCCAGAGTTCCAGAAAAACATCTACATCTGGTTTATTGACTGTGCCAAAGACTTTCACTGTGTGGCTCACAAGAAACTGTGGAAAATTATTAAAAAGATAGGAATACCAGACCACCTGACCTGCCTCCTGAGAAATCTGTATTAAGGTCATGAAACAACAGTTAGTACTGGTCATGGAACAACAGATAGTTCCAAATTGGTAAAGGAGTACGTCAAGGCTGTATAGTGTCACCCTGCTTATTTAACTTATGTGCAAAATACATCATGTGAAATTCCAGGCTGGATGAAGCACAGGCTGGATTCAAGATTTCCAGGAGAAACATCAATAACATCAGATATGCAGATGACGCCAACCTTAAAGCAAAGACGTTCTAAAGAGCCTCTTGATGAAATTGAAAGAAGACAGTGAAAATGTTGGCTTTAAACTCAACATTCAGAAAACTAAGATCATAGCATCCTGTCCCATCATTTCATGGCAATTAGATGGGGAAACAATGGAAACACTGACAGACTTTATTTTTCTGGCCTCCAAAATCACTGCAGATGGTGACCACAGCTTTTTCCTTGGAAGAAAAGCTATTTCCAACCTAGACAGCATATTAAAAAGTGGAGACATTACTTTGCCAATGAAGGGCCATCTAGTCAAAGCTATGATTTTTTTCAGTAGTCATGTATGGATGTAAATTGCACTCGAAAGAAAGCTGAGTGCTGAAGAATTGATGCTTTTGTACTGTGGTGTTGGAGAAGACTTTTGAGAGTCCCTTGTACTGCAAGGAGATCCAACAGTCAATCTAAAGGAAATCAGTCCTGAATATTTATTCGAAGGACTGATGAAGCTGAAACTCCATAACTTTGGCCATCTGATACGAAGAACTGACTCATTGGAAAAGACCCTGATGCTGTGGAAGATTGAGGGCAGGAAAAGAAGGGGATGGCAGAGGATGAGATGGTTAGTTGTCATCACCGCCTCAATGAACGTGAGTTTGAGCAAGCTCCGAGAGTTGGTGATGGACAGGGAAGCCTGACGTGCTGCAATCCCTGGGGTCACAGTGAGTCAGACATGACTGAGTGACTGAACTGAACTGAAAGAAAGATGACCATCCACAGTTAGCTTGATAATATTATAAAGAACAATTGGAGAAATGCTTATGAATATCTTAGCAACAGGCCTATTACAAGGAGGCCGTTCAGTATAGTTTAACAGTCATTATTATCTTCATCTTCATCATTGTTAATTATTAAAAGATTTTATTTGTAAAATTCTATATCTCTATTCTTTCCAATATATCTCTAATTCTTGAATATATGTCGTACTGGCTTTTGCATTATCATTTCAGATAGTGGGATGAATTATATCTAGAAAGAGATAATCAAATTAATTAGAGATTTATTGCCTGTAAGACATTGCTATCAAAGAAGACCTCAGAAAAAAGGTTTGTTTATTAAATAGTTCATGCATTCAATCTCAGGTTTTTTCTTGGATTACTGATACATTTGTCTATATATATGTGTATTGTTGTATTAGTTGCTCAGTCATGTCCAACTCTCTTGAGACCCCATGGACTGTAGTCCTCCAGGTTCCTCTGTTCATGAAATTGTCTAGGAAAAAATACTGAAGTGGGCTGCCATTCCCTTCTCCAGGGGATCTTCCCAACCCAGGGATTGAACCCAAGTCTCCTGCATTGTAGGTAGACTCTCTTCCATCTGAGCCACAAGGGAAGCCCATATATATAGCCACATCTTAGTTTAGATATTATGATATTAAAATATTGTGCCAGCTCCTTTTTCTGTGTATAACATTCATAATCCAAATTAATCAAATGTATATTTTAGAAACGTACATATTAATATTCTGATCAGATTTGTTGCTCTACTATATAGAGTAAAATTTTTATCAAACCTTATGAGATTTATTCTATAGTCAAAAACTCTTTTGAGAGATTCTTTTGACTTTGTTTAAACCTTTAAAATATTTTCTTTAGTTTTTGATCTCATTTCAGATATAACTGTCCTAGACTTCAAATTTAAAGAGTAATCACCAGACATATCCACAACTGAGTGTCGTATCTCCTTCAGCCCAGCCACTTCACTCCTTCTGGGGCTATTGGTAATTTTCCTCTGCTCTTCCCTAGTAGTATATTGGACACCCTCTGACCTGGGGGACTCATCTTTTGATGTCATATATTTCGGCCTTTTATATAGTTCATGAGGTCCTCACAGCAAGTATACTGTGGTTTGCCATTCCCTCTTCCAGTGGATCACATTTTGTCAAGATTCTCTGCTATGTCCTATCCATCTTAGGTGTTCCTGCATAACGTGGCTCATAGCTTCATTGAGTTACACAAGCCCCTTCACCACAACAATGCAGAAATCCATGAAGGGGAATTTAATTCATAATGATAGTAATTATCCCACATATCTTAAGTTTTAAGTCAGATAACCAGCATAAGAAGATTGGACCTCTATAAGTTCTCTATAAGCTCTGAATTTTTATAAAAATATAAATATATCTGAAGTGTCTAAGGTTAATATTTAAATAACATAATATTAGAATAATACT
>SJYQ01001202.1:64932-112724 GCA_006410935.1 Redunca redunca
TTAATAAAAAGAGTAATGTTAGTAAAATAACAAAAAGGTTTATAAAGCCTTGATTTAATTTTTCTTTAAACATAAGGAAATCTTTTTAGCAGGCTACTACATTTGTGTTCATAATCATATGTAAGCTGCGACAAGTAGTTTAAATGGAAACTGGTTCTTTGAGTCTGAATTGGAAAAAAAAAAAATCAAGTTTCAACATTTATGGGAGGAGAGGATTCTGCCAGCAGTTTCTAAAACCAAAACTTATAGTCCAAAAAAAGAAAGCAAATCCTTAAGAATTATTGTTAGTTACTGAGCCTTCCAAACAGACAACAAAGAGATGTTTCCTGATTGCTACATTCATATATAAAAAATCTATGTGCTCCCACCTTCATTTTCTCTTTTATGGCTCTTCTTAATGTAAATATTAAAGTAAATGTATCCACATAAAATGTGTGATTCGTGAAACGTGTTAGAAGCAACTGTTTTGAATATCACAGACTCTAAAATGCCTAGAGGAAGCTTAACATCTGGAGTGATCTTGAAAGAGAAATTATCAAACTCTTTTCCTGCTCATTCAGTTAAACTAAATATGCTATAGGTACTGATAATCTTTCTATTCACCAGACATTGTACTAAGGGTTATACAAAATAAGTCTCAATTCAGCGTCTATGACTCATTCAGCCTCTTTTCCTCTGTATTTAGCCAAGTGCTGAAAAGGGTCAGTCATCTTTACTTGTTAACCCCTTTGTCTCTGCCCAATCACACCTATCCCAGCTGATCTATCAAATTGCCAGCCCAAGCACAAAACATAAACAGGTTTTGCTGAAGTTACAATAGCCTTTTAGTTATCAAATCAAAATATGGAAAATTGGTCCTTCATTGTATCTCTCTGATGCATATAACACTGTTGATCACTAATTTTTAATTCTCTGTGCCCTTGATTTTTCTGTGTGTTTTTGGATCTCCTTGCCATTTTATACATTCTTTGCCTGCCTGCTAGATTCTTGAACTTCTGTGAAATGGAAATATTTGTGCTTTCCAGGAATCTAGTGTATAAGCATATTAATCATTTCATCTATTCTCATATTTCTCATTATCTTTCATATATGTATCATT
The DNA here is from genome assembly GCA_006410935.1 of Redunca redunca. Lineage (NCBI taxonomy): Eukaryota > Metazoa > Chordata > Mammalia > Artiodactyla > Bovidae > Redunca > Redunca redunca. The sequence goes on from SJYQ01001202.1 coordinate 66,032, forward strand.
TCAAATTTTATATTCCCTGATCACACCACTCCCTGGAACTTCAGAACTGATTATATAATTATTTCCTATGTCTTTTTCAAAAACATGTATTTCAATACTGAACTTATTGGCTAAAAATAAAAGTGTTGCTAGTGCTAAATGCTGGTAGGTGACGAACAGCTGCAACTCTAATATCATGCTGGTGAGAATTTAATATGCTGAAACAAACCACTTTGGAAAACTTTTAGTAGTTCATTATGAACTTAAACATACAATAATCAAATGACTTTGCAATTGCTATCCTAAATATTTACCCAAGAGCAAATGCTCACACAAAGGTCTATACATGAATATACAAAACAGTGTAATTTTTAATTCAAAAGCCAGAAACAACTCAAATATTGATGAATGGATTAAATAGATAAACAGATTGTAACATAGCCATATGATGGAATACTACTCTGCCACGAAGAAGGAATATTCAGTTGATATACTCAATTATATGACTGAATATTGAAGATATTATGTTAAGGAAAATATAAATAATACATACTGCATTAGTCCCTTTATAATAACTCTAGAAAATACAAATTTAATCTATGGTGATAAAATTCATATCAGCAGTTATCTGCTGCTAGAGGCTGGTGGAACTTGACTTGCAAACTGGTGTGAGGGAATTTTCAAAATAGTTAAATCTTACTGTAAGTGATTAAGTCTCAATAAAAATTATTTAAAAAGTGAATTCATTGTGACTCCTTTTCTGCTCCTCTTACACCAAAATCTTTCATTTTTCCATATTAGCTTGGTGATGATTCCACAATCTGCTCCATCATCCAAGATAAATGCTTGGAATTCATTCATCCCTAATTCTATCTTTTCATTCTATGTCCAGTTGTCAAATTCCTCCATCTATGTCATCTGAGTATTTCCCAGATGTGTCAAATCCTTTGCTTTTACTCCCTTTCTTCTAATATCTTTCCTCTCTCTTGAGGTACATGCTCATTTGTTTCCTGTGGAACTGACCCTCACCAACTATTGATTGTACTTATACTTTACTATAATGCTTTATCCAATTAGCTCGATAATTTAGATCTTAGGAAGGGAAATTAAAACTAAACAGATTTACCACCTTTTCCCATGTTTTACTGGATTATTCAAAGTATACCTTCTTGAGATGCAATAATGTGTAACTCTAGTTCTTGAGAAAAATGTTAAAAGTCCAATAAATACAATATCTTGGCTCAGATTTTAGAATTAAATGAAAAACAAGGCACTGGAGACGTTAAAGTAAAGGTCAGTATTTCAAATTTATTACTAATAAGCCTGTTTGGACAGTGTGACTTTTGCACTACAGTTAAATAGGCTTGCTAATACTATCTCACATATGGACAGATTTACCTATCCAAGCATTGGCAGCTCTGAACCAGTAATCTACAATCCTCCCAGAAAAAAGCAGAAATTACCACTGTGAGGTAATGACAAAATAGAAGAACAAAGTAGAATGAACCTTTTCTCTGGTAGACAGATATGAAAGAGTGAGGTTAATGAGTTAGGCATATGAACTATTTCCAGGACCCCTCCTCCCCTTGGGAAAAACTTAATAGACTGTGTAGATATTAAGGAAATATTCCTTCCATATGTCACCCTTGTGGGTATTGGATAAGATATATGAAAAAGTTAAAGTATAGGAAATAAATTACCCACCAGACAGCTGTCTCTGCACCTCTCCTTGGCACATGGAAGAAGGGAAGAACCCATATGGAACTGAAGCCAACTCGGAAACAGTATTACCGGAGAAACTGAACAAAAAAGACAAATTCATGATGGCATTATTTGCACACCTAAATCCAGGCTGAGTAGGCCTTTATGTCACTGCTCCCTGGCTCCTACAAGGAGGACAGTGGGCTCTAATGTGGGCAGATAATATGGCTAAAGATCTATACAAGAACACAGCTGATTTCTCCTAATATACAACTGCATGCATGCTTACTAAGTCTCTTCAGTCATGTTGGACTCTTTGCGACCCCATGGACTGTAGCCTGCCAGGCTCCTCCATCTATGGAATTGTCCAAGCAAGAATACTGGAATGGGTTGCTGTGCCCTTCTCCAGGGGATCTTCTCAACCCAGTGATCAAACCTGCATCTTTTATGTCTCCTGCATTGGCAGGCGTGTTCTTTACCACTAGCGCCACCTGGGAATCCCAATATATAATTTCATGTCAGCTCAAATGCTTGTGAACTCCCCTCTATGCAAAAGGCTCTACATTTCTATCAGTTTTGAAGTATCACATGCTTACCACTTACCATGGCACAACAGGAGGTAGAGGTGAGCGGCTGGGGACTAATGAGAACACTGCGGTGTTGTGAAAAGGGCTTACCTGTGAGATAAGAGGGCTTCCCCAGTAGCTTAGTGGTAAAGAATCCACCTACAATGCAGAAGCTGATCCCTAAGTTGGAAAGATCCCCTGGAAGAAATGGCAACTTATTCCAGTATTCTTGCCTGGAGAATCCCATGGACAGAGGAGCATGGTGGGCTACATTCCATGGGGTCGCAAAGAGTCCAACATGACTGAAGCGAAAGTTTTGGTAACCAATCAAGGTTAAAGACAGTCTTTGCAGAGGATGAAGGATTATAGTTTTACATTATTTTAATGATATAAAGTTTTAAATTTTTATTTATTTTTTTTATTTTAATTTTTACTTTATTTTACTTTACAATACTGTATTGGTTTTGCTATACATTGACATGAATCCACCACGGGTGTACATGCATTCCCAAACATGAACCCCCCTCCCACCTCCCTCCCCATAACGTCTCTCTGGGTCATCCTCGTGCATATATTTTAAATTTAAAATATAAGATGATAGGTAAATAGCAGGTGGTAGCTAATATTTGTGCATATCTTTGGAAGAAATATTCTTTGAATATTGGATTTAGTATAATAAACTGTAACAGTTCAGTCATTCAGTCGTGTCCGACTCTGAAACTCCATGAACTGCAGCAGGCTAGGCCTCCCTGTGCATCACTAACTCCCACAGTTTACCCAAACTCACGTCCATTGAGTCGGTGATGCCATCCAACCATCTCATCCATTGTTGTCCCCTTCTCCTCCCACCTTCAATCTTTCCCAGGACCAGGGTCTTTTCAAATGAGTCAGTTCTTCTTATCAGGTAGCCTAAGTATTGGAGTTTCAGCTTCAACATCAGTCCTTCCAATGAACACTCAGGACTGATCTCCTCTAGGATGGACTGGTTGGATCTTCTTGCTGTCCAAGGGACCCTCAAGAGTCTTCGACAACACCACAGTTCAAAAGCATCAATTCTTTGGTGCTCAGCTTTCTATATAATCCAGCTCTACATCCATACATGACTACTGGAAAAAGCATAGCTTTGACCAGACAGACCTTAGTTGGCAAAGTAATGTCTCTGCTTTTTAATATGCTCTCTAGGTTGGTCATAACTTTCCTTCTAAGAAGCAAGCATCTTTTAATTTCATGGCTGCAGTCACCATGTGCTGTGATTTTGGAGCCCATAAAAATAGAGTCTGCCACTGTTTCCCCTTCTATGTACCTTGAAGTGATGGGACTGGATGCCATGATTTTAGTTTTCTGAATGTTGAGCTTTAAGTCAACATTTTCACTCTCCTCTTTCACTTTCATGAAGAGGCTCTTTAGTTCCTCTTCACTTTTGCCATAAGGGTGGTGTCATCTGCATGTCTAAGGTTATTGATATTTCTCCCAGCAATCTTGATTCCAGCTTGCAATTCATCCAGCTGAACATTTCTCATGATGTACTCTGCATATAGTTAAATAAGCAGGGTGACAATATACAGCCTTGACGTATTTCTTTTCCTGTTTGGAACCAGTAACATGATTTGGAGTATAAAAATTAAGGACAAAGAAAATAAAAAATGAAGCATTAAAAATACTTCTAAATTCTCATCTACTATATAGAAGAAACAAACTAAATAAAGAACACCTTGGATGTTTAATCTAATGAGCATATATGAAATTGTGCACTCAGTATGTAGAGAATACATGTTATTTCAAGTAAAAAAAATGGAGCAGTTTTAACACATTTTCAGGAACCATACTAGTTAAATAAGTACATTTCAATGAAAGCAAATTATCAATGCCATGCAGACCACCTACACTAATAAGTCAGAAATTAACATGGCCAGCAAAAGGATATACCTCTTTTTGTCTTGGGTGGACCCTTTAATAAATGATACTGATAAAAATGGATGCCATCTGGGTAAAAGAAAATAGATTCCCTGCATCATTATAAATATAATGTCCAGATGTATTAAGATGAAAATGTAAGCAGCAAAAATTTAACAACTTATGAAAACATAGAATACAAGGTATTTCTGACCCTTTACAAGGAAGAATTTTGTAAGAATTAAATGTATATGTAAGNCTCTCACAGTTCAGTGTGTAAAGACAAAGAACTCAATTGAAACTGGATGAAAAATACACAAACAGTTCACAGAAACTGAGCTATATCCTCCCACTTTATACATAGTTTAGTTTTCTGCAGTTTTAGTTACCTGAGATCATCTGCAGTCTGAAAATGTTAAATGGAAAATGCCAGATATAAACAGTTTGTAAGTTTTAAACCACTTGCCTTTCTGAGTGGCAGAATGAAATCTCATGCCCTCCTGTACCATCCCCCCTGAGGTGTGAATCATCCCTTTGTCCAGGGGTATCCATGCTGAATGCATTACTGCCCTTTCTAACAATATAGGAAAAATATAGTATATATAGAGTTCAGTACTGTCTGAAGTTTCAAGCATCCACTGGAGGTCTTATGTATTTTCCCCACCATGAATAAGGGGGGACTGCTGTATGTACATTTTGTTTATCATGACAATTTTAATTCTAGTTAGAGCAACTCTCTCATACAGATGTACTAGAGGCAGATGGAGATCTTTTACTGCTATATTATTTGTAAGGACAAAAACTTGGAAAAAAATTAAATGTCTTTCAATTTCAATATAGCAATAAATTATGGGGTGTTCCTATAGTGGTACTCTATAAAATAGTTAACAAGAATGAACTACAGCTATAAGTATCAAAATGGCTAATCTTGAAAATATCATTCTTGTGAAAGTAGCGAATTGTAAAAGAATATTTACAGGATGATAGCAGTTATGGTAATTTTATAAACACAAAATGGTACTATATATTTTAGGGTACATAAATAGGTAATGAAAATATATATTCATGCATAGAGAGAATAAGCAACTTCAGGATAAATGGATCAAGAAGAGAAGAATAGAGTGAGATAAGGCAAGTGCTTTAACTAGTTCTGTAACATTTTTGTTTTTATTTTAAAATATTACAAGGAAAATATACAAAATATTTTCATCTAAATTCTGGATGCATGAGATGTATTACATATTTTAAAGTAATGAACATTTTAAAAAACTTTAAAAATGATTTCATAATTTACCAGTTTAGAACTTACTGAGTTAAACAGCACTAATTTAAAATATTTCCTTTTTTTTTTTTTACTGGTAGTAGATCACAAAGATACTATGATTGAAATATTAAGCAAGCACTTTCAAGTTTCCTATATTATTAAATCTTTTGTATTTCTATGATGGGGGAAAACTAAATGTTTCTGTCTGTTATGCTTAATACATACTGTACTGGATTTTTATATTAGATATCCCTGCCAGAGAGCCTCATAAGACTAGAAATATTTTTACATTAGTAGCATTATTAGTTCAGTACAGTAGTACTCTGACATATATATATATTACTTTTTTGTGTATTTTTATTTTTATGAGAAAGTTTTTTATGATATCTAATTTAATTTCATTCTGTGAGATACAGCAATCAATAGTATGCAATTACATGAAGAGATGAGGCATATATTACCTAGCTTTTTCTTTGAAAATGTAGAAGGGCTATTTGTAAGAAGAAGTGAAATCATACACTTATAATACATTTTTAGAATTTAAATGAAGTTAAAATTAAGAAAATGTAGTTAATTTATGTTGAGAACAATGTTTGAAACTTCTAAGAAAGAATTCAAAACTGCTTCTTATATTTCAGATTCAATTCTATGAACTTTATAAATTAGCTCATATAACCTCATGATGGTTCTGTGAGGTAGGTATTGAGACTGTCCTCCTTTATACATGTGTGTCAACACTTAAGACACAGAAAAGTAAAGAAGTTACTTAATATCATAGAGCTCAAAGGTGATTGATTTAGGTGATGAACCTGACCACAGACATGCTACTCCTCACCACTTTCTAGGTTCTATTGCTGAGGCAGTACTATTTTTATTATAGTTTTGCTTTGATGCCAGTCTGCAACTGAATATATGATTTGAGGTCACCCTATTGGACTCCTTATAGACACCTGCACTTATTTCGGTACACATGAACTAGTGTAAGCATAGTAATTATCAGTGATAATATATTTAAACAAGGAATTCAGTGACCTACTGCATAGGTCCCCAGTCACAGGTCTATTTTCATTTTTGCTGAAAGAAGAGGTAGACTAAATATAACTATGTGGAGTCAGCAATGGGATTAATCTCTTTACAACTAAAATAACTCACAAACTTTAATTAAAGCATATGACAGATCATCTTTGATTAGATCTGTGGAGATGTGACAACAGTGCCTTGTCCTCCCACACTCTAGTTTTAATGCTTTCTTCTTCTTTAATAGGAATAAACTCAATGGCAAAGATCTAGGTTGTTGTTGAAACAACAGTAGTAGGTACTTCAAGTTGCCATGGTAATAGGAATCTTATTGGGAGCCTTCTTTCCTATTACTGCAGTACTGACTCAAGCCAAAATTTGGCATATCTGTCCATTTAGTTTGGGCTTCCCTGTGGCTCAGCAGTAAATATAAAGAAAGAGAAGGAAAAAAGAACATAAGAATCTAGTTTATGTACAGACGTTTTGTACTCCATCAACTATGTGAGTGGGAGCTTCCTAAGTGGCTCAGTGGTAAAAAATCCACCTGCTAATGCAAGTTCAATCCCTGGGTCAGGAAGATGCCCTGGAGAAGGAAATGGCAACTACTCCAGTATTCTTACCTGGGAAATCCCATGAACAGAGGAGGCTGGCAGGCTACAGTCCATGAACTCGAAAAAGAGTTGGACGTGACTTAGCAACTAAACAACAACAGTAACAACCACTTAGTTTATTCAGTAAAAATTAAATTGGCTACTTACACTGCCTGAGGTGTTGGTCTAGAAGCTTTAGGAAATGAAAGCTTTATGCTATTTATGAGATCCTATAATCTAGGTTATTTCTTCTTTGACCACATTTTTTGCCACAGATTCTAATTTTTTTTTCTTTACCTCAAGTTGGCCAATCAAATTCTTCTATGCACAGAGCTTAGGGGATCCTTGAATTCTGGGTGCTTCAATCTATTTTTTTTTATCTCCAACAGATTGATAAGAATTATGTAAAAATCTAAATGATTGCTTCTGTTAAAGCATTCATACTATTCCTATTATAAATAGCATGTGAAGATAATAAATCTAGTAACTCTTATATAGCTGCAATTTCTTGGGATAAAGTGCTTAATCCTCAAGAAATTACACTTTATTTATATTTCAGATGCATAACTCAATACATGTATATTTGGGGGAAGGAATGGGAAGAGTAAGATGGTTGAAGGATGATGACAAAGGTTTTTGTAATGTACCATGAGAATTGTACCATAATAACTACCATGAGTATATTTTAAATAATATCTAGAAAAATATTTATTAAAATAATTATTAGAAAAAATGTTTGCATTCCCACCAACAGTGTAAGAGGGTTCCCTTTTCTCCACACCCTCTCCAGCGTTTATTGCTTGTAGACTTTTGGATTGCAGCCATTCTGACTGGCGTGAAATGGTACCTCACTGTGGTTTTGATTTGCATTTCTCTGATAATGAGTGATGTTGAGCATCTTTTCATGTGTTTGTTAGCCATCTGTATGTCTTCTTTAGAGAAATATCTGTTTAGTTCTTTGGCCCATTTTTTGTAATTATCTTAGCTCAGGCTACCCAATAAAATACTGTATATAAAGAAATTTACTCTCACCCTTCTGGACGCTGGAAAGTCCAAGATCAGAGTGGCAGCATGGTCAGTTCTTGTTAAGAGCTCTCTTCTTGACTTGCGGATGGCAGTCTTCTCATTGTGTTCTCCCATGGTATAAAGAGGGTACTCTGATATATTTTTTCTTTATAATGCTACTGGTCATTATAGATTAGAGCCCACTTTGCAGACTCATTTAACTTTTATCATCTCCTGACAGACCTTGATGGTTGGATGGCATCACCGACTCAATGGACATGGGTTTGGGTAGACTCTGGCAGTTGATGATGGATGGGAGGCCTGGAGTGCTGCAGTTCATGGGGTCGCAAAGAGCCGGACACAACTGAGCAACTGAACTGAACTGAACTGACAGACCTTATCTTCAAATACAGTCACATTGGGAGTTAGGTCTTCAACATAAAATTTTGGAAGTGATGCAAACATTTGGTCCATAACACTAAGTAAAGGGCTATTAACAGCAGTAAGGAGTCTTTGATTCTTGAAACAAAATAAAAACAAAGTACTTCTAAAAACATGTTAATGGATTATGTGTATTTTGTATGTGACTTTGATTTTAGTGGCCATTTATATTTGAGGAAATATCAAAAAGAAATTCCAGTGACTGGCTGGGTCCTTTGGGATAATTTACAAAGATAATAAGATTCTGTGAGAATGCGTAAAATCTGAATGTTGAACTGTTGCTATGTTTTAGATAAGCTAACAAGGTGAGCAAGGATGCATTCCAGATCATCAGTTTCTCTGAATTTAGAATTGTTTTAAGATGACATTACTGCTAAGGAAAAACTTGAAAAATTTAAGCTATGGATTGTTAAAGAGAATTACTAGATTTATCAGAATAGCAGATAAATGTTTGGGGAAATGGTGTTCAATGCAGACTTATAAAGATAGCAATAAAACATTAGTAGGAAACTGAGGTTACAAAAGATGAATAGCAGAAAATAAGTCTAAGAGATTATCCTTGGGTTCATCCTCACCGTCTTTGTTAATTTTTTTTTCTATCAAAGATTCATTTTGCTTTCTCCTAAATCTTCCTTTCAGCTTGCTGTACTTAAACTGTATTGCAGTTCTGTTCTAATAAGAGTCTGTGTAGATTATTATATACTATTTTAAAGAAAAAGAGTTTTAAAAAGCATAAAAATGTTTTGCTGTTTCATATTTAATCTGACCTCAAATCAATATTAATTTTCAAATTTCTTAAATTACCTCCATTCAACTAAATTGTAAAACTCTAGCTTTCATAGGCATGTCTGCTTTATAAATTAAATATATATATATATGCCGCTGCTTCTACTACTAAGTCACTTCAGTCGTATCCGACTCTGTGCGACCCCATAGATGGCAGCCCACCAGGCTCCGCTGTCCCTGGGATTCTCCAGGCAAGAACACTGGAGTGGGTTGCCATTTCCTTCTCCAGTGCATGAAAGTGAAAAGTGAAAGTGAAGTCGCTCAGTCATGCCCAAATCTAGCGACCCCATGGACTGCAGCCCACCAGGCTCCTCCATCCATGGGATTTTCCAGGCAAGAGTACTGGAGTGGAGTGCCATTGCCTTAGTACAAATTAAAGCTTTTATCCTTCTTTCTTAAGAACCACTTGATTGGTCTAATTCTCTCTTACTTTCACAGGCAAGTGTCATTTACACTTCTACACAGTAGCCTAGCAACAGCAAATTTCAAGGCCTTTATATAGTAGTATTTTCTGAGATAATTTCAAAACGATGCCACTCTCTGAAAGCCAAAAGAATACTATTAGCAGAACTTTCCTCCTTGTTAAAAGTTTAGTTAGGTGAACTTCCTAATTACTCAGAACTTAGATTTGAAATCCAAAAATATCAAATACCCATTTATAAAACTACTTTGGACAGCAACAACATAGATCAAATAATGAGGTAGTTTGCAATCTAGGGGTTAGTAATACCACTTTCTGGTTTCTATCTCTTTCAAGGATAAGTAATGCAATCAATGTACTTAGATAATCAGATTAAATCAGTTGTAACTATTGAGTAATGTGCACAAAAATATGGCCAAACTAGTCAAGTAAGATTGATTTCCAAAAGCTACAAAAGAGATTTGAATTTAAGTTATATCACCCTTAAGAATTAACTTACATTATTATAATACAAAATGATTATAGGGTAGAGTAAAAAAGTGGCAGTCACCACATATTTGGCAATTTTTTCATTAATTGTCCAGAAAGTAGAATTGTCAGAGATAAAATCTGGGCCTCCTAGTAAAATTTGAATTTCAGATTAGCAACAAATAATTTTAGTGTAAGTATGTCACAAGCAACATTTAGGACAGACTTATGCACTAAAAAATTTCTTTTGTTGATTACCTGAAATTCAGATTTAACTGAGTTAGCCTACAATTTTATTTGCTAAATGTGGGAACTCTTATTACACAGTAATTAGAGGGAAAAAAATCTATAAAATAAGTTGATTAGTCACCTTGCAGACGTTAAGTTCAGTTCAGTTCAATTCAGTTGCTCAGTCATGTCCGAATCCTTGCGACCCCATGAATCGCAGCACGCCAGGCCTCCCTGTCCATCACCAACTCCCGGAGTTCACTCAGACTCACGTCCATCGAGTCAGTGATGCCATCCAGCCATCTCATCCTCGGTCATCCCCTTCTTCTCCTGCCCCCAATCCCTCCCAGCATCAGAGTCTTTTCCAATGAGTCAACTCTTCACATGAGGTGGCCAAAGTACTGGAGTTTCAGCTTTACCATCACTCCCTCCAAAGAAATCCCAGGACTGATCTCCTTCAGAATGGACTGGCTAGATCTCCTTGCAGTCCAAGGGACTCTCAGGAGTCTTCTCCAACACCACAGTTCAAAAGCATCAATTCTTCATCGCTCAGCCTTCCTCACAGTCCAACTCTCACATCCATATATGACCACTGGAAAAACCATAGCCTTGACTAGACGGACTTTAGTCAGCAAAGTAATATCTCTGCTTTTCAATATGCCATCTAGGTTGGTCATAACTTTTCTTCCAAGGAGTAAGCGTCTTTTAATTTCATGGCTGCAATCACCATCTGCAGTGATTTTGGAGCCCCCCCAAAAAAATAAAGTCTGACACTGTTTCCACTGTTTCTCCATCTATTTCCCATGGAGTGATGGGACCAGATGCCATGATCTTCATTTTCTGAATGTTGAGCTTTAAGCCAGCTTTTTCACTCTCCTCTTTTACTTTCATCAAGAGGCTTTTTAGCTCCTCTTCACTTTCTGCCATAAGGGTGGTGTCATCTGCAGACATTACAGACTAAATAAATGTTTAACAACCTGAGAGTACTGCTAAAGAATTTAACCTTTTTTAAAACTGAAGCATCACAGTATTAACTAAGTACTTTGACTAAAAAATAATGTACTAACAAATCTGATTTATGAGATGTTTCAGAATTATAATCTTTGAAATGTCCAGTTTGCACTTATTTTCTGTTTATTCAATAAGTAATAGTCTGTCTTATGGACATATTTAATATATGCTTCTTTTCTTAAAATCATTCTTATACTTGAATAAAACAAAAATACAATGAAAGAAAATGTCATGATGTATTATCCAATAACATAGTAGATAGCATCAGTGCTTTAAGATTGAGGGATAGTATGAGGCTATGTCAACAGCACTAACTGACCTAACTGAAATGAAATGATGTAGTTAAATATTTAAGAAAGCATAGTATTGGATGCAGGTTCGCTCAGGGATTGAAATGAGGAAATCCTTGTCATTTTTATTTCACTAGTTACAGTAGGTTTTCAACTTATAAAAAGTGGAGCACAGATCCTGGAAATTGAAATCCTGGAAGCACAGCCGAGTGCAGGACAATCAATGGCAAAATCAAATTGAAGTTGATGCCTGTTAATCAATGTGACTTAACCCTGATTTGGGAAAAAGTTCTTTTGACGGTGAGGATATAAACTCTAGTCACTCCTCTGTATTTCTGCTAAAAGTGACAATCATTTCTTATCAGTGATGATATGTAGCCTTTCCAAACATAGAATGTGCAAGAATAATGACTGCTGGTGGATGAGAGAGGGATGGGAGCTGGTCGTAAGCCAATTCTGCTGCTACAAACACGCTGTTTACAAACACTAAGCAATATAACAGTTGATGTCATATATTCTTGGTATCTAATAGTAGGTGAACAGCTTACTTGTGAGACTTACATAAGTTGTTTAACCTATCAGCTTCCTTTCTCTTAAATGAGATGAACCCTAAGTCTTACTGGCTTTTACCAACTCTGGCTGTACCAATGATCAGGATTTTTATGAATGAGCTGTGATTGCCCTACATGAATTGCTTAGACATAGAAGTATTCATAAGCATAGAAATACTAAAATCTATTTCCTAGGATAACATGTTGAGGGAAGATATTCTGAATATTTCTGAAGTCCCTGCTTTATCTTTTATATGAACCAAATTTCAGTCACTTATGCAAATGTATTGGACCTACCTATGTGTATTAAAAGAGGATGGACACTTTAAAAAACATTAATAATATTTATCTGACTTAGGAACATGTGTTTCTTTCAGTAGAGCTATGCTACAAATTTTATATATATATATATATATATATATGCATTTTTTTATTAAAATGCATTTTGGATTCTTTTGAGCCAAAGCCAGGAATGAAACCGTTATGCAAGGATTCCATACTATGATTTTTCTTAAACCCTCAACTTAGTGCTCTGTATTGGAATGGAGATAATGCTATATAAATAAAGCTCTGGTTAAAGTATTTTTCATTCAAGCAAATAGACATGGAGCATAGTAGCTATATGAATTTGAGCAAGGTATCTTGTTCTCTTATGCCTCTTTTTAAGCATAGTATAATATCTTACCAATCTCATAGGACTGTTGTGAATGTAACTGAGAACAGCACAATACAGTCTTGTGGTAAATGCTCAGTAAACATAAAAGCTATTGTTACTAACATGAAAGCTACAACTATTATCAAAATAATTATTTTTAATAATTCCAATAGATATAATAAAAGCATTTGATAAAATTTAACATCTTTTTTCATAAGACCTATCAAAAACTGGGTATGGAGGGAAGGAACATACCTTAACGTAATAAAGGCCATATATGACAAACCAACAGCTGAAAGCTTTTCCTCTAAGATCAAGAACAAGATAAGGATGCCCACTCTTGCCACTTTTATTAAACTAGTATTAGAATTCCTAGCTACACTATTTAGACAAGAAAATGAAATAAAAGGCATCCATATTAGAAAGGAAGAAGTATAACTGTCACTATTTGCATATGACATGATACTATATATAGAAAACTCTAAAAACACCAAAAAACTGTTAGAACTAGTAAATGAATTTGGTAAAGTTATAGGATACAAAATCAATAGATATAAATACGTGGTATTTCTATATACTTATAATGAACTACCAGAAAAGGAAACTACAAGAACAATTTCACTTATAATTGCATCCAAAAAAATAAAACATCTAGGAATAAATTTAACCAAAGTGAAAGGCAGGTATGCTGAAAAGTATAAGAATCATATCAAAGAACTTGAGGAATACACAAATATAAGAATAAAATATTCTGTATTCATGGATTGGAAAAAAGTGACATAGTGTAGCAGCTGAACTCAACATATATTTATAGAACATTGCATCCCCCCAAATCAGAATACATTCTTTACAAGTGCACATGAAACATTCTCCAAGATATATCACATTCTAGGCTATGAAACCAGTCTCCAAAAATTAAGTTTGAAATCATATAAAGTATCCTCACTACCTCAACANAATTAAAGATCAAGTAAGGAAAAAAAAACTAGAAAAATTACACACATTTAAAACTAAACAACTTACAACTAAACAGTAAATATTGTTAAAATGTTACTATTAGCTAAAGCTATCTAAGATTCAGTGTAATCTCTATCAGGATACAAGTGACATACTTCACAGAACTAGAATAAATAATTCTTAAATAGTATTGAAATTCAAAAGACCCCAAATAGCCAAATCAATCTTGAGAAATAAAAATAAAGCTGGAGGTATTATGACTCCTAATTTCAAATTATATGACAAAGCTCTAGTAATGAAAACAGTATATCACTGGCTCAAAACCAGATACACATATCAACAGAACAGCAGACAAAAACATACACATATATGAAAAATTAATTTACAATAAAGGAGCAAAGAACATACAATGGAAAAGGAATAGTCTCATCAATAAATGGTGTAGGTAAAGCTATACAACCACATGCAAAATTATGAAACTAGACCACCTGTCTTACACCATAGACAAAAATGAACTGAAATGAATTATAGACTTGAATGTAATACCTTAAACCATAATTCCTAGAAGAATATGGAGGTAATAATGTCATTCACATCTTTTTGTGAATCTGATTCAAAAGCAAGGAAAATAAAAGCAAAAGTAAACAAATGGGATTACATCAAGCTATTATAATCAGTTTCCACTCAGTAAAAGACACCATTACCAAAACAAAAAGGCAGCCTACTGAATGGGAGAAATTATTTACAAATCATATATTCAGTAAGGGATGAGTGTCCAAAATATAAGAACTCACACAATTCAACAACAAAAACTCAAACAACCCAATTAAAAATTAGGTAAAGGATCTGAACATATATTTCTCAAATGAAAACAAACAGATGATCAATAGACACATGAAAAGATGTTCAATGTCACTCATTATTCAGTTCAGTTCATTCACTCAGGCGTGTCTGACTCTTTGTGACCCCATAAATCGCAGCACGCCAGGCCTCCCTGTCCATCACCAACTCCCGGGGTTCAGTCAGACTCACATACGAGTCAGTGATGCCATCCAGCCATCTCATCCTGTCGTCCCCTTCTCCTCCTGCCCCCAATCCCTCCCAGCATCAGAGTCTTTTCCAGTGAGTCAGCTCTTTGCATGAAGTGGCCAGAGTACTGGAGTTTCAGCTTTAGCATCATTCCTCCCAAAGAAATCCCAGGGCTGATCTCCTTCAGAATGGACTGGTTGGACCTCCTTGCAGTCCAAGGGACTCTCAAGAGTCTTCTCCAACACCACAGTTCAAAAGCATCAATTCTTCGGTGCTCAGCCTTCTTTACAGTCCAACACTCACATCCATACATGACCACAGGAAAAACCATAGCCTTGACTAGACGGACCTTAGTTGGCAAAGTAATGTCTCTGCTTTTGAACGTGCTATCTAGGTTGGTCATAACTTTTCTTCCAAGGAGTAAGCGTCTTTTAATTTCATGGCTGCAGTCACCATCTGCAGTGATTTGGGAGCCCCATAAATAAAGTCGGACACTGTTTCCACTGTTTCCCCATCTATTTCCCATGAAGGGTTGGGACCAGATGCCATGATCTTCGTTTTCTGAATGTTGAGCTTTAAGCCAACTTTTTCTCTCTCCTCTTTCACTTTCATCAAGAGGCTCTTTAGTTCCTCTTCACTTTCTGCCATAAGGGTGGTGTCATCTGCATATCTGAGGTTGTTGATATTTCTCCCAGCAATCTTGATTCCAGCTTATGTTTCTTCCAGTCCAGCATTTCTCATGATGTACTCTGCATAGAAGTTAAATAAGAAGGGTGACAATATACAGCCTTGACGTACTCCTTTTCCTATTTGGAACCAGTCTGTTGTTCCATGTCCAGTTCTAACTGTTGCTTCCTGACCTGCATATAGGTTTCTCAAGAGTCAGGGCAGGTGGTCTCAAAACCATAATGAGATATCACCTCACACCTGTTAGAATTGACTATTATCAAAGAGAAGAAATAGCAAGTGTTGAAAAGGATATGAAGCAAAGAAAACCCTCATATACTGTTGACGAAACTATAAATTATTGCAGTCACTATGGGAAACAGTACAGAGATTCTTAAAACTAAGAATAGAATTATCATATGATGCAGCTATTCCACTTTTGGAGCTTATCTAAAAAACACAAAAGAACACATAATTCCAAAAGATACATGCACCTCTGTTCATGGCAGAAGTTTTTACAGTAGCCAAGATACGGAAACAACCTAACTGTTCATCAATGCATGAATGGATAAACAAAGACGTTTTGTGTACACACACACACACACAAAGATACACACACTGGAGTATTACTCAGCCACCAAAAAATAAAGAATGAAATCCTGTCATTTGCAGCAACATGGATGGACTATGAAGATATTCTGCTAAGTGAAATAAGTCAGATGTAGAAATACAAATACCATGTGATTTCACTAATATGTGGAATCTAAAACAAAGAAACAACCAAACAAAATTAAAACAGACTCATAGATACAGAGAGCAGATTAACGGTTACCAGTAAAGAACAGGCTTCAGTGGTGAGTGAAATTGGTGAAGAGGGACAATTGTATGGTGATGTATGGTAACTAGACTTGTGATGGTTAACACTATGTGTGTGCTAAATTGCTGTCAGGTCTGACTCTGCGACGCTATGGACATTAGCCCGTCAGGCTCCTCTGTCCGTGGGATTCTCCAGGCAAGAATACTAGAGTGGGTTTCCATGTCCTCCTCCAAGGGATCTTCCCAACCCAGGGATCAAACCCACTTCTCTTACATCTACTGCATTGGCAGACAGTTTCTTTATCATTAGTAACAGTTTGTAGTGGATGCAATATTGAATTATAGTACCATAGTACCCTGAAAATTATATAGTTAAAAAATTAAATAAGTATATTATTACAAATCTGAGAAGATCAGAGCTAATTAGAAGTCAATTCTGCTTTTCTTTTGCCTGTCCAGTGAATCCTCTACACAGATAACAATAAATTCAGGTTTAAATAACCTGGTGAAGAGAAAAGGAGAGCTTTTCACTTTATCAATATTCACAGAATATTTATAAAATATAGTGGAATGTAAGAGAGAGAATATGAGGACAGTTTTAAAGAAAAAGAAAGATGAATGCAGAAATAAAATTTATTTGCCTATACTATTGCCAATCACCAGTCAGATCCACAATTGGAATGCATCCTTGCCTTGAGAACCCCATGAATAGTATGATAAGGTAAAAAGATATGACACTGAAAGATGGACTCCCCAGGTCAGCAGGTGCCCAATATGCTACTAGAGAAAAGTGGAGAAATAACTCCAGAAAGTTTGAAGAGACGGAGCCACTGTGAAAACAACACCCAGTTGTGGATGTGGCTGGTGATGGAAGTCTGATGCTGTAAAGAACAATATTGCATAGGAACTGGGAATGTTAGGTCCATGAATCAAGGTAAATTGGAAGTTGTCAAACAGGAGACAGCAAGAATGAACATTGACAATTGAGGCATCACAAATTGGAATCAAGATTGCCAGGAGAAATATCAGTAACCTCAAATATGCAGATGATACCACCTTTATAGCAGAAAGCGAAGAGGAACTAAAGAGCCTCTTGATGAAAGTGAAAGAGGAGAGTAAAAACCCGGCTTAAAACTCAGCATTCAAAAAACAAAGATCATGGCATCCAGTCCCATCACTTCATGGCAAATAGATGGGGAAACAATGAAAACAGTGACAGACTTTATTTTCTTGGGCTCCAAAATCACTGTAGATGGTGACTGAAGACCAGTCTTTTAGTTTCATTAAAAGATTTGCTCCTTTGAAGAGAAGTTATGACAAACTTAGATAGCATATTAGAAAGCACAGATACTACTTTGCCAACAAGGTCCATATAGTCTAATCTATGGTTTTTCCAGTACTCATGTATGGATGTGAGAATTGGACCATGAAGAAAGCTGAGCTGAGCACCAAAGAATTGATACTTTTGAACTGTGACATTGGAGAAGACTCTTAAGAGTCCCTTGGACTACAAGGAGATCCAACCAGTCCATCCTAAAGGAAATCAGTCCTGAATATTCATTGGAAGGATTAATGCTGAAGCTGAAGCTCCAATACTTTGCCCACCTGATGTGAAGAGCTGACTCATTAGAAAAGACCCTAATTCTGGGAAATACTAAAGGCAGGAGGAGAAGGGGATGGCATCACCAACTCAATGGACATGAGTTTGAGCAAATTCTAGGTGATGGTGAAGGACAGGAAAGCCTGACGTGCTGCAGTCACAAAGGGTCAGACACAACTGAGCTACTGAACAACAACATCTCTCCACAAGAAAATTAAGTTATATGTTGTTAAAAAAAAAAAAAAGGCAAAAAGATAAGGACTTCCCTGATGGTCCAGTGGTTAAAAACCTCTGCACTCCCCATGAAGGGATGCAGAGATGAGGGTTAAATCCCTGGTCAGGGAACTAAGATCCTACATGCTGTGTGGCTCAGCCAAAATAATAATAATAATAAAGTAATCCCATGTCTCTAAAAAGAAAAAAAATAGCTAAAACTTCTCTAAATGATTGTGATTATCATACAACATGCTTATAAAAAGAAGAATACATGTGTAATTGAGAAAATATTTTAATTGAATAAAGTTTAAAACAACTTATCTGCTCTGTAGCTAAAATAGGACTTGCATATAAAATTACAGAATTAAGGACTTAGGGGAAAAAATCGATAATTCTAAAATGAATTTTTTGATTTAACAGATTTTCTTTTCCACTTATTTAGTCTGATTAGAATAAAATTCAATATTTTCTTTTTTTGTATCTCTGCAATGCAGANGCTGTGGATAGCTATCCTGTCTCTTCTTTTTTTGAACACTTAATCTTAAACTCTACATCAGCTCTAATGAATTACCTATTCAGCAATTTCTCATTTATGCTTTTATATTCACTTAGTCAAATAGTCTGTTTTTGTATTTTTATGACCTATGTTTTGTTAGCTGTGGAAAATGAAAGAATCCTTACATTCACAAAAGACATTGTTAAATGCCAGGAAAATAACAGATTATGTGATACTTTCCTCTATGCATACTTAGCTGTAAAGGAAGAAATAAAGAAAAAACTTTTTACAACTAATATTATTAGTACCCTCTGATCTAGCAATGTGAAATTCCTTGTAGGTAAAACACTTGTTCTCCTTTTACTCCTATTTTTTGGTACCTCCATCTTCCTACTTTACAGATTAATAATTTTCCTTTTTATGTAATTTTTTAAAGATTTTACTGACTATTTTAAAAAGAAAACAAAGTTATTAGCATCTTCTCTAATGATTTAATGCAAATAATTGGATAATAAAAATATCTCAGTAAGCAGTTTAGCTGAAGATTTTCAATACTGTAGTGAGATACAAGAACAGAAAAACTGGGCAAAAACAAAAGCTGAATTGATCTTGTTTTATGTACCCTTCATAAATCATCTTCCATCAAACATGTCTTACTTGCTAAAAATAAAGTTGTTTCTTATAGATCCTGACATTTCATATATTTATATGAAATGAGATACTCAAGTATTTCAGCTTTGTTGCTCTCTCATCTAGTAGACATTTTTGTTTTTGTCAAATTAAATGCTTGACCACAGTTAGGTATCCATTGATAGATAAATAGACAAATGCCATCCCTTGTGTTCCATTTTAAAAAAAAGCAGATACAACTAAAATTTTGTTATATGATATAAAATTAATTCATAACTGAGGATGAGTTTTAAATTGCTTGCACTGAAATTGAGATCATTCATCATTACGAATAATTGCATCTGGCAGGAATTCATAGAAACCACTTCACACCATGACTCTTGATGAGTTCACTATTCCTAACTGTGACATATCCTTTCATCTTAACTGGAATCCTCAGGAGGTAGACTGTGTTCATAACTGAAAACATAATTGAAAACAAAATATCACACAATGTCATTTGGAAAGTCAAAGTTATGATTTGCACATGCATTGAAGTAAAATTAACCATGTACCAAAAATATAGATGTCAAATTCAAGAGTGTTTTAATAATCCATGAGCAATGGCATGTAAGGGTAAAAAAAAGTTAGTTGAAATCAATTTATTTTCTTAATACATTGTTTTGGTTATTCATAAAAGACCTTTGTATCTGAAAGTGAGTCAATATTTTCTCTGGATGTTGAAAACCATTATTTAGGTCTACATTTGTATAATCTAGTCATTCAGGACACTGACTCTGAACAGAATAGACAAACTGCTGTGGTTTGAATACTGTCTCTCGTTACTAAATACGTGACCTTGGACAAATATCTTAGCATCTTCAGGTGTCAGCTTCCATATCAACAGAAGGAGGATATCAGTATTAACCATGGGATAAGGTGGTACAGTGTTAAAAAATCCTCCTGCCAGTGCAGGAGATGCAAGAGATGCAGGTTTGATCCCTGGGTAGAGAAGATCCCCAGGAGTAGGAAATGGAAACTCATTCCAGTATTCTTGCCTGGGAAATTCCATGGACAGAGGAGCCTGGTGGACTACAGTCCATAGGGTTGCAAAGAATCAGATATGACTGAGCAAATAAACACACATACACAAGAATGCTACAAAGATCATGTGTGCAAAGTGCAGAACATGGTGGTACAATTAAGTGAACACACTTAATCATGAGGTGCTCTTGCCAGCCTGGCAGTGAGAGATCTACTAAAAAAGCATCATCTTATCACCCCCTTGCTCAGATCACTTTAGGTACCAACTGCTATAATTTAGATTTTCCAATTGTGGAAACTGAGGTAGAGTAAATACAGCAAATGTCTGTTAGGGATCAGCATCAGTGAAATGAAAGCAACATGGAGAATTAGGTAGAGGGGACAGTGTAGTAAAAACCCTTGGTAAGTTTACTAGAGAGCTCCAGAGCCTATCAGAGCTCTGTGTCAGGTAGAAATGACCTGTCTGTTACACCCTACCTGGCCCCTAATCCATCATCTTCAAATGTAAGCCTGCCCTATGGAAAGGATGGCCTCAGGCAAGTGAGCACCCTGCTGGCCTGCCCTGACGGAGCTGGCTGCTGCAGCAAATACTTCCTTGAATGGGGAGGGGGAGCTACGTATCACATCTCTATGCATGCTGCATTCAGATCCACTGTCTTAAAATATATAAATATGTATGTGAAAGTCGCTCAATGGACTATACAGTCCTTGGGATTCTTCAGGCCAGAATCCTGAAGTGGATAGCCTTTCCCTTCTCCAACGAATCTTCCCAACCCAGGGATTAAACCCAGGTCCCCCGCATTGCAGGTGGATTCTTTACCAACTGAGCCAGGAGGATAGCCCATAGACACGCATATTTATATTTAATTATTTTAAAAGTACTCGAAATCACCAAAGTAAATTTAACAGCCTCCTGCTGCACCTTTCCCAATCATAATATATTGAATAAGAAAAATAATTTGATGACATGAATAAAAGACTATTCACTAACATCTAAACTTTTAAATAAGAATTTTATTTTACCTCTAATTTCTACATGGTTAATGTCCTCTCCCTGTTTTTAACACCTTATTTATTTTTCTTCAGACCTCTTTCTATTCTTTATTTTATTCACTCCATTCTACTTTCTTAAGTTTCTCTCATCTACTGAGATCTCATTGGCATTATAAATATTCCTTGGCAAGAGTTGACTTATTTTACATTTCTATACTCTACGTCTAGTCAAGACTATGGTTTTTCCAGTGGTCAGGTATGGATGTGAGAATTGGACTGGGAAGAAAGCTGAGCACTGAAGAATTGATGCTTTTGAACTGTGGTGTGGGAGAGGACTCTTGAGAGTCCCCTGGACTGCAAGGAGATCCAACCAGTCCACTCTAAAGGAGATCAGCCCTGCGTGTTCTTTGGAAGCAATGATGCTAAAGCTGAAACTCCAGTACTTTGGTTACCTGATGCAAAGAGTTGACTCATTGGAAAAGACTCTGCTGCTGGGAGGGATTGGGAGCAGGAGGAAAAGGGGACGACAGAGGATGAGATGGTTGGATGGCATCACCGACTCAATGGACATGAGTCTGAGTGAACTCCAGGAGTTGGTAATGAACAGGAAGGCTTGGCGTGCTGCAGTTCATGGGGTCGCAAAGAGTCAGACACGACTCAGTGACTGAACCGAACTGATACTCTACTACTTTCTTTCCTGAAATACTCAAAGAGCAACTGTACTTGCACTTGAATATTCTATCACAAGAGAAACAAAGGAAGATGGTATCTTTCATTTTCAATGGCCTTTTGCCCCATTATCCTGGCTCTGGGGTTACCTAATGCTCCATGTTTTCTTTCCCACAGATCAGTAGCTACTTTTGTACAGAAATATTCATATGGGAACCAGATGAAGATGTCTCTTCTCTGGAGACATCTCTTGCTTCCCTTCTATTAACTCAGAGACTTTCATGCTCTCCTTTCTAGTTCCTTCTGGTTTCAAAGCCTTTAAACATTTTATCTTCACTACCTAGAAATACTGCCCACTCTCTTTAGGGAATAAAATATCTACTTTTCTCAGTTCTTATTTGAAATGTAACTTTATCAAAAAATCCAGCCTTGACCATCCATAGTCTGTGTTCTCAGAGCTCCTTTTTCTTTTCTTTTGTAACATTGAACACAAGTACAGTAAGCACATTAGTGTAATTAGTTATTAATAATGATCTTACAGTATGAAGAGTTACATATCAATAATAAGATGTTTGTTGCTATATTTTCACTTCTTAGCATTCAGAATATACCCCAGTTCTGGAATATACTCAGTGATTAACAAATATGTGGCTGATTAATTAATAAATGAGTAAAAAGTAAGGTGCCATTATAAATAATAAAAAAAGTAAACATAAGATGCTCAAGATTATTTTGGTCTTTTTCATATCTATATAATAATCCTATGAAATAAGACTTCAAAAAAACAAAGAAAAACCTCATAAATGGCAAATAAACAAATTTCTATTTTACAATTGGNACTTATTTTTTGTTATTTTAAAACCCCAAAAGAACAATATAATATAGCATACATCTATGTTCAAAGGAAGAGATTTCGATAGATTCAGAGTATAATTATCACTAGCTATGTTGTTTGAAGCATTCTCAAAATTTAATTGCCCACTGAACCCTTCTAATGGAAAGTCTGAAAACTCTTCTAGTCTAAACTCATTTATTCTTTCAACAAATAGTACTTTAAAACATACTGTACTACACTCACATTTTTTTCACTGTATGAACTTGTGTGTGTGTGTGTGTGTGTGTGTGTGAACATATGTACATATACAACAGAAAGTCATAGTCTAGGTTAAAAATAGAAAAGTTAATCTGCTATATTGATATAAAATTAAGAATTTTTAATATATTATTTCATCATGTATTAGTTTTGCTTCAGTACATGTGTGTGTTGGCAAAATCTTCATAGAGTAGGTGTCATAAGAGTTCAGCCTTAATGGATCTGTAAAATTATCCTGTTACTCTTGTAACTTGAACATAGCAGTTATGCTGAAAAATGAAGAAAACAAGCTAGTGAGAGATAATCGGATAAGACCATGAATTGCATATTCATACTAAGCCCTTTAAACATTATTTTCTGGAAAATAGGGACCACTGGAGGATTTTTAAGCATTCAACATTCAGAATGGAGATATATATTCAAAGTAATAGTTTCTTCTGAGTCAGTAAGAATTATACTTTATTCACTAATGTAGAAATTATCACTTTTAAATATTTAGGTCATCATTGCTCATAAATAAGGATATTTATAAATATCATAAATCATAAATATAGATAAATGGAATCATTTTGTGTTCAGTGTTTTGTCTGAAGTCATTGAGGACAACGAGTGATAGTTAAGTATCAAAATATAGTAGAGCTAAATCCTTTTCCTAGGGTGTGGTAAGATGTGGCCTGAGCAAGTTTTGGAATCCTAAACCCATTACCAAGTTGCAACATATCTATATAAGAAAATATAAATTGAAAGTAGACTGTTGGATGATAGAGCTTTGCTTTAAAAGATTTAGTCTTAAAAAGAAATTCAGTTCAGTCACTCAGTCATGTCCAACTCTTTACAGCCCTATGGACTGCAGTACGCGAGGCATCCCTGTCCATCACCAACTCCCAGAGTTTACCCAAACTCATGTGCATTGAGTTGGTGATGCCATCCAACCATCTCATCCTCTGTCGTCCCCTTCTCCTCCTGCCTTCAATCTTTCCCAGCATCAGTGTCTTTTCAAATGAGTAAAAAGGAATTACCTGTCTTTTGTTCAGATAACAGATCTATTATTTCCTTACTCCTCTGTGTGGGGAAAGACAGACTGTACTTTTCTCTTCAAATCAAGTGAAAGGGACAGTAAAGACCCCCTATGAGTCACAGGAGGTGCTTTTCAGAAAGGATGCATCTTATTTCTTGATGGATTCCTATATAAACTACAGAAACTTCTTGACTACTATCAGAGCAGAGCACACATGGGTTCTTTAGATTTGAACAATATGATAAAGAGGAAGGGCTGCAGTTAGAGTGAACTGCAAGAGTGAAGATTTTTTCATGTTCAATCTATACAATAGAGGCTAACTGGGCTAATCTTATCTTGAGAAGATCCTTGCTTTTCAGAGTGAATAGAGCCCTGAAGTATAATGCCATAGGGAAGGAGCTGAGAAAGAGTCATGGAAATGTGGCCAGAGTGTGTAGTGCCCACATGTGGTTCAGAAGCTTAAGGAGTGAAGGGACTGAAGAAGGCCTTGGCAGGCAAGTGTTCCAAGATTCTACAGAAATGCCCTGAGAGAGGGAAAACCAGTGGTTGGATACCTGCCATGGCAGACAGCATTGAATAGCCTTCAGTGGTCAAGCTCCTCCATCCATGGGATTTTCCAGGCAAGAATCCTGGAGAGGTTGCCATTTCCTTCTCCAGGGGATCTTCTTGACACAGGGATAGAACCCAGTTCTCTCCCACTGCAGGCAGACTCTTTATCATCTGAGTCACCAGGGACTCCTTTAGTGGTCAAAGGAGGATCAAAAGACACTACTGCTTAGGTGTAGTGACTTTCCCCCTTTACCTCTAAACATTGCCTCTTGACCTGAGAAAAGCAACATGGTGAATAAGAAATGAGAGGTAGAAGGGTAAGGTAGGATACCTTATCCTCTTGTGGAAACATGGATCAGATCTGCTTACTTGAAGAGGAGAAGCTTTGGTTTAGAAGAAAGACATGCTTTATTAGAGAGAAAGTTGAATGTATTATAATTGTAGCATGCAAAGCAATACTTGTATGTGTGTGTATATATATATATATCTGTACTACATATATTTCTTTGATATAAAACATTCATGGTGACTTCAACAAAGCCAGGTACTGTATGATTATGAAGATATATAATCAAAATAATGATATATTTTGAAAAGTTTACCATGCATATTTGAGGTTGCTAATATTTCTCCTGAGTATATTGATTCCAACTTGTGTTTCATCCAGATGGGCCTTTTGCATGATGTACACTGCATATAAGTTAAATAAGCAGGATGACAATATAGAGACTTGTGCACTCCTTTCCCAATTTTGAACCAGTTTGTTGGTCTAACTGTTGCTTATTGACCTGCATACAGGTTTCTCAGGAGGCAGGTAAGGTAGTCTGGTATTCCCATAAGAATTTTCCACATTTTTTTGTGATCCACACAGTCAAAGGTTTTAGTGTAGTCAGTGAAGCAGAAGTAGATGTTTTTCTGACATTTCCTTGCTTTTTCTATGATCCAGCTGATGTTGGCAGTTTGACTTCTGGTTCCTCTGCCTTTTCTAAATCCAACTTGCATATCTGGAAGTTATCAGTTCACACTCTGTTGAAGCCTAGCATGAAGAATTTTGAGCCTTACTTTACTAGCATGTGAAATGAGCACAATTGCACAGTAGTTTGAACATTCTATGGCATTTTCTTTCTTTGGGATTGAAATGGAAACTGAATTTGTCCAGTCCTGTGCACACTGCTAAGTTTTCCAAATTTGCTATCATATTGAGTGCAGCGTTTAGCAGCAGATCTTTTAGAATTTGAAATATCTCAGCTGGAATTCCATCACCTCCTTTAGTTTTGTTCAAACTAAGGCCCACTTGATTTATGCTTCCTAAGGCACACTTGACTTCACACCCCAGAATGCCTGGTTCTAGGTGATTGACCACACCATTGTAGTTATCTTGGTCATTAAGACCTTTTTTGTATAGTCCTTCTGTGTGTTCTTGCAACCTCTTCTTAATTTCTTCCTTTCATTAAGTCCTTGCTGTTTCTGTCCTTTATTATGCCCATCTTTGCATGAAATGTTCTGTTGGTGTCTCCAATGTTCTTGAAGAGATCTCTAGCCCTTCCCATTGACTTGAGAAGGCTTTCTTATCTCTCCTTGCTTTTCTCAGGAACTCTGCAT
Organism: Redunca redunca; assembly: GCA_006410935.1. Taxonomy (NCBI): domain Eukaryota; kingdom Metazoa; phylum Chordata; class Mammalia; order Artiodactyla; family Bovidae; genus Redunca; species Redunca redunca. The sequence goes on from SJYQ01001202.1 coordinate 92,255, forward strand.
TCAGTTGGGTATATATTTCCCTTTCTCCTTTGCCTTTCACTTCTCTTCTTTCAAAGCTATTTGTAAAGACTCCTCAGACAACCATTTTGCCTTCTTGCATTTCTTTTTCTTGGAGATGGTTTTGGTCAATGCCTTCTCTACAATGTCATGGACCTCCATGCTTAGTTCTTCAGTCACTCTGTCTACAAGATCTAGTCCCTTGAATCTATTTGTCATTTCCACTATATAATCAAAAGGGATTTGATTTAGGTCATACCTGAATGGTCTAATGATTTTTCCTACTTTCTTCAATGTAAGCCTGAATTTTGAAATAAGGAGCTCATGGTCTGAACTGCAGTCAGCTCCAGGTCTTGTTTTGGCAACTGTATAGGGCTTCTTGATCTTTAGCTATATATAAAATCAATCTGATTTTGGTATTGACCATCTGGTGATGTCCATGTGTAGAGTCATCTCTTGTGTTGTGGGAAGAGGATGGTTGCTGTGTCCAGTGTGTTGTCTTGGCAAAACTCTGTTAGCCTTTGCCCTGCTTCAGTTTTTTACTCTTAGTCCAAACTTGCCAGCTACTCGAGGTATCTCTTGGCTTCCTGTTTTTGCATTCCTATCCCCTCTGATGAAAAAGACATTTAATTTTTTAGTGTTAGTTCTAGAAGGTCTTGTAGGTCTTCATAGAACCATTCAACTTCAGCTTCTTTGACATTATTGGTTGAAGTATAAATGGTTTGCCTTGGAAACAGACTGAGGTCATTCTGTCATTTTTGAGATTGCACCCAAGTACTGCATTTGGGGGGCTTCCGCTAGGTCTCAGTAGGCAAAGAACCCACTCCAGTATTCTTATCTAGAGAATCCCATGGACAGAGGAAACTGGAAGGCCACAGTCCATAGTGTCACAATGATGACTGAAGCAACTTAGCATGTATTCATGCACTACATTTTGGAATATTCTGTTGAATACTCCACTTTTTCTAAGGTATTCTTGCCCATGGTAGTATATATAATGGTCATCTGAATTAAATTTGCCCATAATGCAAAATCAAAAATAAAATACAGTAGTCCCATTCTATCACATTATACATGCTACAGTTATTGAATTTCATTTAAATATACAAACTTTACCAAGAGCCAGATCTTTTATATTACAATTCTAAATTCCCAATGTCATTTTATTTTAATTGTGGTATATGTCTAAGACCATTATTCTGCATCATACCAGACCAGAAAGAAGATATATTGAATATTATTATAAATANTAACTTTCTTGAATTAAGTAAAAGACATTTTCCTCTTTTTCTTTTCTATAGTATTTATAGAAACCCAAGTTTAAGCACAAGATATACATGGTGGAAAGTAATTTATCTCAAATAGATGCCTCAGTAGATCTTGAAACTTGCTACTCCGTTAACTTGCATAAATTAATTTTGTTGTACCATATCACAATGTTCAGAATGGCTATCATTAAAAACTCTGACAAATGTCAGATACTGTAGAGGACACAGAGAATAGGAAGCCCTCCTACACTGTTGGTGAGAATGTAAGTTGGTATACCTACTAAGGAAAACTGTAATAGCTCTGAAAGTGAAAGTGAGAGTCACTCAGTCATGTCCAACTCTTTGTGACCCTTTGGACTATAGTCCATGGAATTCTCCAGGCCAGAATACTGGAATGGATAGACGTTCCCTTCTCCAGGGGAGAAGTAGCTCTGAGTTTCCTCAGAAAACAGGGAAATAGAGCTACCATATGATCTAGCAATCCCACATCTGGGCATATATATATAGGCAAAACTCTAATTCAAAAATATACATGTACCCTTGTATTCATGGCAGCACTATTCAAAATAGCCAAGATATGGAAACAACCTAGATGTTCATTGACAGATGAATGGATAAGGAAGATGTCATACAGATACACAGTGAAATACTACCTAGTATAAGTAAGGATGGAATAATATCATTTGCAGCAACATGGATAAAAGTAGATATTGTCATACTCAGTGAAGTAAATTAGAAAGAGAAAGAAATACCATATGATATCACTTGTATCTGGAATCTAAAATATGACACCAATGAACCTATATATGAAACAGAAACAGAGTCATGGACATAGAGAACAAACTGTTCACTGCCAGTGGGGAGAGGGTTGGGGGAAGGATGCAGTGGGAGACTGTGGGTCGCAGATGTAAGGTACTAAATATATAATGAATGAATAACAAGGTCCTACTGTAGAGCAGAGAGAACTATATTCAGTATCCTGTGAAAAACTATGGTGGAAAAAAAACAAAGAAATGAATGTATTTGTATAACTAGATCTCTTCACTGCACAGCAGAAATTAACATAACACTGTAACTCAACTGTACTTCAAGAAAAAAAAAAGTCTGCTAAATCAGATACATTATACATGCTAAATATATATTTTAGGGATTTTGTTTTTATGAAACCGACCTTGTAGAATATAAGGACAAAATACTAAACTACTGACATACCAGAGAATAAGATGTGATTATTTATAGCAAGTCAGGAAGCTCCCACTAAGCTTGTGAAAACAACTTACCTTTATAGAACAACTATAATTTCAAAGAGTAAACTAGGACCAAAAAAGCACATGTAGGGAGTGGTGCTTTGTTTTCCAGAAAGACTATCATTTAATATTCCTTTCATTGGAGACAGTTTAGCAGGTCAGATATTTCTGAGAAGGCAGCTTATACCTTACCATTTCTTCTCAGTAGCTGAGGAGCTTCCCTGGTGACTCAGATGGTAAAGTGAAGTCATTCAGTCATCCAGCTCTTTGTGACCCCATGAACTAGAGCCTACCAGGCTCCTCCATCCATGGGATTTTCCAGGTAAGAATGCTGGAGTGGGTTGCCATTTTCTTCCCCAGGTGATCTTCACGACCCAGGGATCAAACCTGAGTCTCCCACATTGCAGGCAGATGCTTTACCATCTACGCCACAGGGAAGTGACTCAGATGGTAAAGCACCTGCCTACAATGGAGGAGACCTTGGTTCAATCCTGGGTTCGGAAGATCCCCTGGAAAAGGGCATGGCAACCAACTCTAGTATTCTTGCCTGGAAAATTCCATGGATGGGGGGCCTGGTGGGCTACAGTCCATAGGGTTGCACAAGAGTCAGACCTGACTGAGTAACTGACTAACATACTCAGTAGCTGAGTGGCATTCCAGAAGATGACTCTAGAAGTGTCAGTGTGCTTAATGATAGAACAAACCACAAATGGATTGTATTAAAACTAAATAAGATGGGCTTTACCTAACAAAATAACAATAAAAACATTAATAATTTCTCTTTTGTCTTCTAGCTACAAAATTATCATATAATAAAATTTCCATGGATTCAGAAGCAAGGAAATACACAAATGGCCAAGCATGTTGTATCTATATAGCTTTACTGCCATCAAAGCCTTCACTATTTCTACCTTCTTCCCCACCCTGTGACATCTGGCTCACTGGACCAAATTACATTTCCCTCTCTTTTAAAATAAATTCTCAGTTTGTAAAAATGTCTACATTTAAGATTCTAATTCTCTTGGTGTTTTCTGTGGTTCTTTACTTTTTTGCTTCCATTTCCTGGTATACAAATAACAAGCACTATCTTATAAATAAGAGATGAACCACAGATCATTTCATAGCAATGCCTTAGATAGGTCTGGGCTCGTAGATAGCTACTCAGATAGAATCAGTCTGTATGCAATATTTTTTTAATAATCAACTTCATGAAGTTGTGCACCACATATGTATTTACAATGTATTAGATGTGCACTTAACTTTCACTTGTCCTAATTTACCCACTTATTTCCATTTTTCCTTTAAAATATACTGACTAGTACCCTAGCATTTGTATGTATAAAAACATACTTTAGTACATTTGTACACTTCTCCCACTAGTTGAGTGTTTACCAGCAGTTAGTTCTATTTCCAGACCTGTTTATTGTCAATTGCATTTGTTGTTGTAATCTGGAAAACTGATTAAAATATTGTGTGGCTTGATGAACTCTGAAAAAAGAGAAGATTAATTCAATGAAAAATCTCCATAAGCAAGTCATATATAGGTCTTATATTTTCCAAAAGGGCTCTACAGAATGAGACTGAACTGAATTTAAATTCAAACTTTAAAACTAGAGCAACATTTAAAAGTTATAAACTGATTTGTTTGTTTTGCTTATTTATCTTTGATTTCTCACATTTATTAGTGGTTTTGGTATTGCAAGTAGTGGGCTAATTATTAATTTCTGTAATAAAAATAAATCCAATAGGAAAGAATTATGTTTCTGTGAAACACTAATTTTGAACCAATAGATGAACTCTCAGGGTTATTCATTTCCTTTGCTACCTGTCAGATGTTCCGGTACTTTAATCTGTGATGAACATGGGGAGGTATAATTGTGTATATTCAATAGCACATCTTTCTGTGCTCATGTCTGGTGAACTGGAAATTAAACTTCAGCTATAGTTATGCTTTGTAGGGTTTTTTGAGATACAATAATCCTATTTTAGTAAAATGCTGATTGAAAGAAGTTCACTGGAAACAATTGTTAAGTGTTTGCTAGAGTAAGTTAAGGAGTTACTATTGACAAATTTTTAGTCAAAGGAGATCTGAATCTGATGTCCGCTGCTTTTAATCTAAGCACTCTTGAGAGGTCACCTTCCTATCTATTTAGATGAACTAAACATGTTGAACATTTTTGGGCTCCAAAATCACTGCAGATGGTGACTGCAGCCAAAAGACGCTTGCTCCTTGGAAGAAAAACTATGGCCAACCTAGACAGCATATTTAAAAGCAGAGACATTACTTTGCCAACAGAGGTCTGTCTAGTCAAAACTATGGTTTTTCCAGTACTCATGTATGGATGTGAGAGTTGGGCTATAAAGATGGCTGAGTGCTGAAGAATTGATGCTTTTGAACTGTGGTGTCGGAGAAGACTCTTGAGAGTCCTTCGGACTACAAGGAGATCCAACCAGTCCATCCTAAAGATCAGTCCAGAATATTCATTGGAAGGACTGATGCTAAAGCGGAAACTCCAATACTTTGGCCACCTGATGAGAAGAACTGACTCATTTGAAAAGACCCTGATGCTGGGAAAGATTGAGGGCAGGAGGAGAAGGGGATGACAGATGATGAGATGGTTGGATGGCATCACTGACTCAATGGACATGAGTTTGAGTAAACTCCAGGAGTAGGTGATGGACAGGGAGGCCTGGTAGGCTGCAGTCCATGGGGTCGCAAATAGTCGGACACGACTGAGCAACTGAACTGAACTGAAACATGTTGAATAGGTTTCACTTGGACAGAAATTACAAGTAACAAAATATGTTAGTTTTACAGATGAGGATACTGAATCTGAGAAATAAAGATACAGAGTCAGATTATTATCTAAAAGTATAAACATAAATCCAGTTGGAAATAATCCATCTGGGAAAGACAAAAGAGGGTTCCAAGATAGTCACCAGTATAAAAAAGAAACACAAAGACATAAAATCTGAGTACAATACATATTTAGATAGGTGGATAAATAAAAGCAGGTTATCAAGAGGGAGTTTTAAATAACAATATTTATTGATTTCTGCAGTGTGGATTCTTACCTGGAGATATTTCTCAGATCTTTCCCTTTTAGGTTTGACTTCTGTGAGATATTAGAAATATTTGAACTAACTGATTAAATTTGTTAATGTGCCTTGTTTGATGCCATCTTCTGAGATCAGCAATATAAGGAGAATGAAACTGAAAGCACCATTACCCCTATATTTCTTATATCCTAGGTAAATTCTTACTTTTTAACTATTATAGTCCTATTGATTTCTAAGAATAAAAATAATATTTTTTATGTAGAGCTTCCCCTCCTGTCATAGCTGAGGTTAGAATGAATATTTAAACAGGATTTTAATTTCATTTTAGCCTCCACAAGGCAGAGAGAACAGCATAGATAGACAATTCTCTCAGGACCAGGTCCCTGTATTTTCCCATCTTCTGGCTTGCCTTGTTGTAGCAATGTATACATTTCCATCTTTATCTTTACTACCTGAACATCCACATTTTAAAATAAATCCTCAAAAGTCTGTTCCTGAGAAATCATAATCTCAAGAGTAGTTATACTTTCCTCTCAAAAGCCAAAGTTGAAATTTTATTTTCAGTTCTGTGCCTGGGAAAGTCTTCCCTAAAAAATTGATACAGGGAATATCCACCTCCTTCAGATATTTCTTTAACTTATTTCTAATTTCTATGAGAAAAACTATGTAAAAATGCATATGTGGTTAACAAAGTGAAATAGCAATTCAGTGAAATATTAGATAGCAATTAATTTATTTGACAGATATTATACAGAAAAGTATATTTAAGGAATTTTTTAAGTTCCTTTTAATTTTTCTATTCACTGAAAAAATTGTTTATTTTTATTGGCATATAGTTGATTTACAATGTTATATTAGTTTCTGTTATATAGCAAAGTGAATCAGTCATGCATATATTAATACATATATCTACTTTTTCTAGACTCTATTTCCATATAGGTCATTGCACATATATTGTCAGTTGTGTATAACTGTGTGATCCTACAGACTGTAGCCTCTGGGTCCTCTGTCCTTAGGACATTTCAGATGCATAACAACTCATTGAGTAGAGTTATTAAGTAGAGTTTCCCTGTGTTATACAATACGTCCTTATTAGCTATCTACTTTATGTATAGTAGTGTGTATATGTGTTTAATCTTTTGATAGTAAATTATTAAGGAGAATATATCCCTATGGTTCAGTTTAGTTCAGTTCAGTCACTCAGTCGTGTCTGACTCCTTGTGACCCCATGAATTACTGCACTCCAGGACTCCCTGTCCATTACCACCTCCTGGAGTTCACTCAAACCCACATCCATCGAGTGGGTGATGCCATCCAGCCATCTCATCCTCCGTCATCCCCTTCTCCTCCTGCCCCCAATCCATCCCAGCATCTGGGTCTTTTGCAATGAGTCAATGCTTTGCATGAGGTGGCCAAAATACTGGAGTTTCAGCTTTATAATCATTCCCTCCAAAGAATACCCAGGGCTGATCTCCTTTAGAATGGACTGGTTGGATCTCCTTGCAGTCCAAGGGACACTCAAGAGTCTTCTCCAACACCACAGTTCAAAAGCATCAATTCTTCTGTGCTCAGCTTTCTTCACAGTCCAACTCTCACATCCATACACGCCCACTGGAAAAACCATAGCTTTGACTAGACGGACCTTAGTTGGCAAAGTAATGTCTCTGCTTTTGAATATGCTATCTAAGTTAGTCATAACTTTCATTCCAAGAAGTAAGCATCTTTTAATTTCATGGCTGAAATCACCATCTGCAGTGATTTTGGAGCCCCAAAAAATAAAGTCTGATACTATTTCCACTGGTTCCCCATCTATTTCCCATGTAGTGGTGGGACCAGATGCCATTATCTTAGTTTTTTGAATGTTGAGCTTTAAGCCAACTTTTTCACTCTCCTCTTTCACTTTCATCAAGAGGCTTTTTAGTTTCTCTTCACTTTCTGCAATAAGGGTGGTGTCATCTGAATATCTGAGCTTATTGATATTTCTCCCAGCAATCTTGATTCCAGCTTGAGTTTCTCCCAGTCCAGTGTTTCTCATAATGTACTCTGCATAGAAGTTAAATAAGCAGGGTAACAATATACAGCCTTGACGTACTCCTTTTCCTATTTGGAACCAGTCTGTTGTTCCATGTCCAGTTCTAACTGTTGCTTCCTGACCTGCATACAGATTTCTCAAGAGGCTGGTCAGGTGGTCTGGCATTCCCATCTCTTTCAGAATTTTCCACAGTTTATGGTGATCCACACAGTCAAGGGCTTTGGCATAGTCGATAAGGCAGAAGTAGATGTTTTTCTGGAACTCTCTTGCTTTTTCCATGATCCAGCGGATGTTGGCAATTTGATCTCTGGTTCCTCTGCCTTTTCTAAAACCAGCTTGAACATCAGGGAGTTCACGGTTCACATATTACTGAAGCCTGGCTTGGAGAATTGTGAGCATTACTTTACTAGCATGTGAGATGAGTGCAATTGTGCAGTAGTTGGAGCATTCTTTGGCATTGCCTTTCTTTGGGATTGGAATGAAAACTGACCTTTTCCAGTCCTGTGGTCACTGCTGAGTTTTCCAAATTTGCTGGCATATTGAGTGCAGCACTTTCACAGCATCTTCTTTCAGGATTTGAAATAGCTTATCTGGATTTCCATCACCTCCACTAGCTTTGTTCATAGTGATGCTTTCTAAGGCCCACTTGACTTCACATTCCAGGATGTCTGGCTCTAGATGAGTGATCACACCATCATGATTATCTGGGTCGTGAAGATCTTTTTTGTACAGTTCTTCTGTGTGTTCTTGCCACCTCTTCTTAATATCTTCTGCTTCTGTTAGGTCCATACCATTTCTGTCCTTTATCAAGCCCATCTTTGCATGAAATGTTCCCTTGGTATCTCTAATTTTCTTGAAGAGATCTCTAGTCTTTCCCATTCTGTTGTTTTCCTCTATTTCTTTGCATTGATCTCTGAGGAAGGCTTTCTTATTTCTTGCTATTCTTCGGAACTCTGCAATCAGATGCTTATGTCTTTCCTTTTCTCCTTCGCTTTTTGCTTCTCTTCTTTTCACAGCTATTTGAAAGGCCTCCCCAGACAGCCATTTTGCTTTTTTGTATTTCTTTTCCATGGGGATGGTCTTGCTCCCTGTCTCCTGCACAATGTCACAAACCTCCATCCATAGTTCATCAGGCACTCTATCTATCAGATCTAGTCCCTTAAATCTATTTCTCACTTCCACTTATAATCATAAGGGATTTGATTTAGGTCATACCTGAATGGTAGGGCTCTTCCCTACTTTTTTCAATTTAAGTCTGAATTTGGCAATAAGGTGTTCATTATCTGAGCCACAGTCAGCTCCCAGTCTTGTTTTTGCTGACTGTATAGAGTTTCTCCATCTTTGGCTGCAAAGATATAATCAAACTGATTTCGGTGTTAACCATCTGATGATGTCCATGTGTAGAGTCTTCTCTTGTGTTGCTGGAGGAGGGTGTTTGCTATGACCAGTGCGTTCTCTTGGCAAAACTCTATTAGCCTTTGCCCTGCTTCATTCTGTATTTTTACATTTAAATCTCTGTCTGCCCCTGAATTTCACTGTAGCTAGTTAAAGATCATGTCTTTGCTACAAAATCATAGCTAGAATTAGTACATTTCAACTCTTAAGAGAGGAGAAATACCATGAAATGTAATCTGTTAATTCATAAAAACAGTTATTAGAGCTTACTATATGGCAGGTGCTCTTTTAGTTTATGCACATCCAAAACATATAAGCAGACAAACAAAAAAACAGGTCTTGCTTAGAAGTAACTGCTATGTTAATGGGAGAAAGGAAACTAAGGCCATTAATAGTGTGATAATGTAAAATAAAATGAACTTCTATTTGAAATATTATATTTATACTTAGAAAAAATTTAAAACTGAAATTAAAATATTTGAAATGACAACGAGAGTGGGTTTTTTTAAATATCTGTACTGTTTTCAATTTTATAAATGTTTCAAATACTTTGATAATAACGTGAATATACAACATCACAACTCATAAAATCTGGCATATTTATTCAGTATAATTTTATTAATTGCACAAGTAGCAGGGCAACAGAATTAATAGATGATGTGACCAGAGTACTGAGTAATTAGAATGAGAATGTTAAAATTAGATCATTAACCGCCTGTCTTTCTGCCTAATGACTAGGTATCCACTGAAACTAGAAACAAAGGAAGGAATAATAAATTCAGTAAAGAGTTGTATTTAATTGCACGTAGTGAGTTTGTATAATAGAAAGCTAAAATAAAGGAGGGGGGCTTGTGAGAGATTATAATTTATATGGAATGCAGACTTTATTTAGTTGGATTTACTGTTAACTGAAAAAAGATAAAAAGAGCTACTGCACAAGCATCTGTTACTTGAAACATTGCTGCTCATTGTTAACATTCTCAAAAGGATAGAATCATATACTGTCATAGAAATCTTACTGAGTATCACAAGTTTTCACTGGTGACTGTAGATGTGATGCTTATTTCTAGTTTTCCCCTCTAGATCCAATCTCCGTTCTTTGCCCACCTGTGTGCTCTGGGGAGATATGATCTTCATGAACTGCATCAGGGAGCCCCTTTACCTCTAGCTTGCTCTTGCATTTTTAACAAAAGGCATACACTTACAGTAACAAGGGAAAAGGGCAAATGAAGAGGTAGAGTATTTTTGCCAGTCTCTATCCCTCCGGAGTGGACAGGAGGTAGGTCTGTTCATCCTGTGGGCCCTCCCACATTTACAACCATTTTGGAGAAGCAGTTAACTACTCTGTGGGCTGGAGACTTCACACTTAGGAACTAGGAGTTTCTAGCCCTGGGTGCTTCACACTTCATTTGATTTTTTATATCCTCTGTCATATCTATGGGCTTCCCTGGAGCTCAACTGGTAAAGAATCTGCTGCAATTCAGGAGAACTCGGTTTGATTCCTGGATTGGGAAGATATGCTGGAGAAGGGATAGGCTACCCACTCCTGTATTCTTGGGCTTCTCTGATAGCACAGCTGGTAAAGAATCCACCTGCAGTGTGGCAGACCTGGGTTTGATCCCTGGGTTAAGAAGATCCCCTAGAGAAGGGAGCAGCTATGCACTTCAGTATTCTTGCCTGGAAAATTGCCTGGAATGTATAATCCATACTGACACAAAGAGTCAGACATGACTAAGCAACTTTCACTTCCACTGCATATTTTTGTTAGCTGTAGATTTATACACATATATTTTACAAAACTTTACAAATTGTCAACAGAAAATTATAAACAGAAATTAGGTCTCATATGTAATATTTTGAATAACTGAAATATAAACTAATGTAAATATCTTAAGAGATATAGTATCTCTTTCCTTTAATGGGTATATTGTTTTAAAACTTACATATATTGATTCAAAAATGGTATGTTATAAACTATGATGTATAATTAGAGGTATTTATAACTCCTACAAAAAAGATCTTCACGACCCAGATAATCATGAAGATGTGATCACTCACCTAGAGCCAGATGTCCTGAATTGTGAAGTCAAGTGGGCCATAGGAAGCATCACTACAAACAAAGCAAGTGAAGGTGATGGAATTCCAGCTTAACTGTTTCAAATCCTAAAAGATGATGCCATGAAAGTGATGCACTCAATATGCCAGCAAATTTGGAAAGCTCAGCAGTGGCCACAGAACTGGAAAAGGTCAGTTTTCATTCTAATCTCAAAGAAAAGGAATGGCAAAAAATGCTCAAACTACCGCACAATTGCACTCATCTCACACACTAGCAAAGTAATGATCAACATTCTTCAAGCCAGGCTTCAACAGTACATGAACCGTGAACTTCCTGACATTCAAGCTGGATTTAGAAAAGGCAAAGAAACCAGAGATCAAATTGTCAATATCCGTTGGATTATCAAAAAAGCAAGAGAGTTCCAGAAAAACACCTATTTCTACTTTATTGACTATACCAAAGCCTTTAACTGTGTGGATCACAACAAACTGTGGAAAATTCTGAAAGAAATGAGAATATCAGAACACCTGACCTGCCTACTGAGAAATCTGTATACAGGTCAAGAAGCAGCAGTTAAAACTGGATATAGAACAACACACTAGTTCCAAATTGGGAAAGGAGTATGTCAAGGATGTATATTGTCACCCTGCTTATTTAACTTATATGCAGAGTACATCATGAGAAATGCTGGGCCAGATGAAGCACAATCTGGAATCAAGATTTTGGGGAGAAATATCAATAACCTCAGATATGCAGATGACACCACCCTTATAGCAGAAAGTGAAGAGGAACTAAAAAGCCTCTTGATGCAAGTGAAAGAGGAGAGTGAAAAAGTCGACTTAAAGCTCAACATTCAGAAAACTAAGATCATGGCATCTGGTCCCATCACTTCATGGCAAAGAGATGGGAAAACAGTGGAAGCAGCGACAGACTATTTTTGTTGTGCTCCAAAATCACTGCAGATGGTGACTGCAGCCATGAAATTAAAAGATACTTGCTCCTTGGAAGAAAAGTTATGACTAACCTAGACAGCATATTAAAAACCAGAGACATTACTTTGTCAACAGAGGTCTGTCTAGTAAAAAGCTATGGTTTTTCCAGTGGTCATGTATGGATGTGAAAGTTGGGACTACAAAGAAAGCTGAGCACTGAAGAATTGATGCTTTTGAACTGTGGTGTTGGAGAAGACTCTTGAGAGTCAGTTGGACTGCAAGGAGATCCAACCAGTTCATCCTCAAGGAGATCAGTCCTGAATATTCATTGGAAGGACTGATGCTGAAGCTGAAACTCCAATACTTTGGCCACCTGGTGTGAAGAGCTGATTCTTTAGAAAAGACCCTGATGCTGGGAAAGATTGAGGGCAGGAGGGAAAGGGGATGACAGAGGATGGGATGCTTGGATGGCATCACCGACTCAATGGACATGAGTTTGAGTAAACTCCGGGAATTTGTGATAGACAGGGAGGCCTGGCATGCTGCAGTCCATGGGGTCACAAAGAGTTGGACACGACTGAGCGACTGAACTGAACTGATAACTCTTAAGCCCTAATGAAACTTTCTGGGTAGGTTTCATACCTGATCACATTTAAAGTCTTTTACATAACAAAATTGTTTGTTTGATTCAGTATTTTGGGCTTCCCTGGTGACTCAGATGTTAAAGAATCTGTCTGCAATGCAGGAGACCCAGGTCAATCTCTGGGTCCAGAAGATCCCCTAGAGAAGTGAATGGCTACCCACTCCAGTATTCTTGCCTGGAGAATTCAATAGACAGAAGAACCTGGTGGGCTACATTCCATGGGATTGTAAAGAGTTGGACACGACTGAGTGACTAACATAATCACAACTAATTGTTTAAATCAAGTTAATTGTGGTAAGGTCATACTTTTTCTAAATACTAAACAATATTTATATAATTAACTTGTGAACTTTTTCACTATTTCTTTTCTCAAATCGCTATTATTCTGTTTTCAAATATAATATGATATAAATGTCTGTGTATGTGGTATATGTATTTGTTATCTATTATTGTATAGGAAGTTACCCCAAAATTTATTGGTTTAAACATCAAATGTTTACTATCTCATAATTTCTATGTTAGGAATTTAAAGTGAATAGTTTTAGCTAGCCTTCCCATGAAGTTGAAGTCCAGATATTGGACAGGGCTGCAGTCATATGAAGGCCCAACTGGTATTGGAGGATCTATTTCCAACTTCATACTTCCTTATTGGCTATAGGCAGGAGGCTTCAGTTCCTTACCTCATAGACCTCTCCCTAAAACATGGCAGCTGACTTAATTCAGAAGCTCCCTAGAGCAAATAGGTAAAGAGACGAAAAGGAAAGAATTAGAGAGAGAAACCAAAATGCCTGAAGTTACATATCACTTCTTCTGTCATATTCTATTACTCATATATACCAGTGCTGACACAATGTAGACAGGGACAAAGACATGAATATCTGCAAGTGGAGATCATTGCATCATCTTGGAGACAGGCTAACACAGCAAGTAATTTTTATACCAACATACATTTCATCAGACATCAGGCATGTAAATACCAGTAGTTCTCAGGTCAGAGAATAATGAAGCACGTTGCTATTTGAGTTTGAAATTCCTTGATAATGGTACAAAGAATCCTGCAATACAAAAAGAGAAAAAAATTGTACAGACAATGGGATTCAGTTAGAGATGGTGCTGCATTGTATTCTGTGTTACCTCTTTTCACTCTCAAATGATAGTTAATGGGATTTTTCTGGGAATGTGCTGATCGTGTACAAAAGACAGAAAATTTATATGCTTCTATCATCCTCATTCTACAGATATGGTATGAGTCAAGCTGAGTAAAATATTAATAAATCTATAGGACCTTTAGCATTTGACATAAAAATGTGTAAATTATAAATAACATGCCCTTTAGTTAGTGAAGTTTTGCCTGTTTTATTTTACCCAATGTCTTTAAGCACTCATTTATTCATTGAGCTCAAAAACTTTTTAAAATAAGTTTAACATTATAAGATAAGAGGTTTATATACCTAAAGAAATGTCAGGAAATAAGGGTTTTTAAACTTAACACTCTTCTTCTTAGCATGAAATTTGTTTTTCTCTTGTGACTGTTTCACTACATATTTATTCAATGTCTTATTTTCACAGTAACTAACATATTAAGATAGTAAAGGGGGTTCAATACATGGTAATCCAAGTCTATGTTCCAACCAGTAGTGCTGAAGACTGAAGTTGAATGGTTCTATGAAGACCTCAAAGACCTTTTAGAACTAACACCCAAAAAAGATGTCCTTTTCATTATAGGGGACTAGAATGCAAAAGTAGGAAGTCAAGAAACATCTGGAGTAATGTTTCTAATGTACTCCAAATTTGACTTTGGAGTACAGAATGTAGCAGGGCAAAGGCTAATAGAGTTCCGCCAAGAGAATGCACTGGTCATGGCAAACACCCTCTTCCAACAACACACGAGAAGACTGCACATGAACATCACCAAATGGTCAAAACCAAAATCAGTTTGATTATATTCTTTGCAGCCAAAGATGGAAAAGCTCTATACAGTCAACAAGAACAAGACTGGGAGCTGACTGTGGCTCAGATCATGAACACCTTATTGCTAAATTCAGACTAAAATTGAAAAAAGTGGGGAAAACCCAGGTATGACCTAAATCAAATCCCTTATGATTATAAGTGGAAGTGAGAAATAGATTTAAGGGACTAGATCTGATAGAGTGCTGGAAGAACTATGGACAGAGGTTCGTGACATTGTACAAGAGACTGGGACCAAGACCGTCCCCGTGGAAAAGAAGTGCAAATAAGCAAAATGGCTGTCTGGGGAGGCCTTACATATAGCTGTGAAAGAAGAGAAAAGCAAAGGAGAAAAGGAAAAATATACCCATTTGAATGCAGATTTCCAAAGAATAGCAAGGAGAGATTAAAAAAAAAAAAAAAAAGCCATCCTTAGTGATCAGTGCAAAGAAATAGAAGAAAACAACAGAATGGGGAAGACTAGAGATCTCTTCAAGAAAATTAGAGATACCAAGGGAATATTTCATGCAAAGATGGGCTCAATGAAGGACAGAAATGGTATGGACCTAAGAGAAGCAGAAGATATTAAGAAGAGGTGGCAAGAATACACAGAAAAACTGTACAGAAAAGATTTTCATGACCCAGATAATCACGATGAAGTGACCACTCACCTAGAGCCAGACATCCTGGAATGTGAAGTCAAGTGGGCCTTAGAAAGCATCACTATGAAAAAAGCTAGTGCAGGTGATGGAATTCCTAAAAGATGATGCTGTGAAAGTGCTGCACTCAGTTTGCCAGGAAATTTGGAAACCTCAGCAGTTGCCACAGGACTGGAAAAAGCATTCATTCCAATGCCTAAAAAACACAATGCCAAAGAATGCTCAAATTATCACACAATTGCACTCATCTCATATGGTAGTAAAGTAATGCTTAAAATTCTCCAAGCCAGACTTTAGGAATACATGAACCATGAAATTCCAGATGTTCAAGCTTATTTTAGAAAAGGCAGAGAAATAAGAGATCAAATTGCCAATGTTCGCTGGATCATTGAAAAAGAAAGAGAGTTCCAGAAAAACATTTATTTCTGCTTTATTGACTATGGCAAAGCTTTTGACTGTATGGATCACAATAAACTGTGGAAAATTCTTCAAGAGATGGGAATACCAGACCACCTGAGAGGCCTCTTGATAAACCTATATGCAGGTCAGGAAGCAACAGTTAGAACTGGACATGGAACAACAGACTGGTTCCAAATAGGAAAAGTAGTACATTGAGGCTGTATATTGTCATCCTTCTTATTTAACTTCTATGCAGAGTACATCATTAGAAACACTGGGCTGGAAGAAGCACAAGCTGGAATCAAGATTGCTGGGAGAAATATCAATAAGCTCAGATATTCAGATGACACACCTTTATGGCAGAAAGTGAAGAGGAACTAAAGATCTTCTTGATGAAAGTGAAAGAGGAAAGTGAAAATGTTGACTTAATTCTCAACATTCAGAAAACTAAGATCATGGCATCTGGTCCCATCACTTCATGGGAAATAGAGGGGAAACAGGGGAAACAGTGACAGACTATTTTTTGTGCTCCCAAATCACTGTAGATGGTGACTGCAACTGTGAAATTAAAAGACACTTACCCCTTGGATGGAAAGTTATGACCAACCTAGACAGCATATTCAAAAGCAGAGACATTACTTTGCCTACAAAGATCCATCTAGGCAAGGCTATGGTTTTTCTAGTGATCATGTGCTGATGTGAAATTTGTACTATAAAGAAAGCTGAGTGCCAAACAATTGATGCTTTTGTACTGTGGTGTTGGAGAAGACTCTTGAGAGTGCCTTGGACTGCAAGGAGATCCAACCAGTCCATCCTAAAGGAGATCAGTCCTGGGTGTTCATTGGAAGGACTGATGCTAAAGCTGAAACTCCAATACTTTGGCCACCTGATGCGAGGAACTGACTCATTTGAAAAGACCCTGACGCTGGGAAAATTGAGGGCAGGAGGACAAACGGACGACAGAGGATGAGATTGTTGGATGGCATCACTGACCTAATGGACCTGAGTTTGAGTGAACTCCGGGAGCTGGTGATGGACAGGGAGATCTCATACTGTGATCCATGGGATCATGAAGAGTTGAACATGACTGAGCAACTGAACTGAACTGAACTGAAGAGGTTCTTTGACCTTGGTGAAGCGAAGCGAAAATCACTCAGTTGTGTCCAACTCTTTGTGACCTCATGGACTGTATAGTCCATGGAATTCTCTAGGCCAGAATACTGGAGTGGGTAGGTAGCCTTTCCCTTCTCCAGGGGATCTTCCCAACCCAGGGATTGAACCTAGGTCCCCCCCATTGCAGTCAGACTCTTTACCAGCTGAGCCACAAGGGAAGAAGTAACTTTAAATGAGCAACTTAAGTTAATTTAGTACAACTAGGTTTGTGTATGTGTGTGTGTAAGATCAGTCATGTCCAAATCTGTGACCCCATGGACTGTAGCCCACCAGGCTTCTCTGTCCTTATTGATTTTCCACGCAAGAATACTGGGTTGCCATTTCCTACTCCAAGGGATCTTCCTGACCCAGGATTCGAATCTTCTTCTCTTCTGTCTCTTGCATTGGTAGGCTGGCTCTTTCCCACTCTGACACCTGGGGAACCCAAGGAATGTTTTTTATTTTTTTTATTTTTTTAATTCATCTTCTAAGAAGTTTACTCTTATTTTATAAGACAGAAATCAATATTTATCTTAGATATTTAAGGTATTGATAAAGCCAGGTTCTCATTCTTTTCCATAAGTTAAAGAATTTAATAGTTTGTTTTAGACTTAAACACATAACAGGCAAAATTGTAGCATCTATTATTGAAATGTGACATCGCAGCACACTTCCGTGAGGTACTCGAAATATTCTCACAGAAGTACTGAGAAATACATATTTTGGACCCAAGTTTTCCCAGATCCATGTTATTTACTAGGAAATGTTTCAAGTGAATTTTTACATACAGTTAATATTTCCAAAACTAAGCAGTGCACATTTGTCAGAAAAACATATTAAATCCTTTTCTCAATTATTGAGATACTTAATTCATTCATCCACTCATTCAGCACACAATCATTGAGTATTTTAATATTAGGCCTTATGTTAGGAATTGGATATAGAATACTGTTTGGAAATATCAATTCATATTATCTACTCTCAAGAATTGTACAGACTAAGAAATGTAGAGAACATAAATAACAAAAATTGCAAATTCAAGCTATTATACTATAAGGTAGAGAAGGCACTGGCAACCCACTCCAGTGTTCTTGCCTGGAGAATCCCAGGGATGGGGGAGCCTGGTGGGCTGCCGTCTATGGGGTCTCACAGAGTCGGATACAACTGAAGCGACTTAGCAGCAGCAGCAGCAGCATACTATAAGGAAATAAAGTAGGTGCTATTATAGTCAATAAAATAATAATCAAATTTTGCTATTGATAAGGATATTCTCACTTGGGAGATGACATTTAAACTGAAACCTGAAGTATGAGAAATGCTGCCTGGGAGGATCTGGGAAAAGAGCATTCTTGGCAGGGAGAACAGCCAGTGCAAAGATTATGGTATATTTTAAGAACATAAACAGTCATGTGTAATAAATGCAGAGGAGAAAGCCATGAAATGAGGTTTGGAATGATATAGTAAAATCACACCTTCAGTTCAGTTCAGTTCAGTCCCTCAGTCGTATCCGACTCTTTGCGTCCCCATGAGTCACAGCACGCCAGGCCTCCCTGTCCATCACCAACTCCCAAAGTTCACCCAGACTCACGTCCATCGAGCCCGTGATGCCATCCAGCCATCTCATCCTCTGTTGTCCCCTTCTCCTCCTGCCCCCAATCCCTCCCAGCATCAGAGTCTTTTCCAATGAGTCAACTCTTTGCATGAGGTGGCCAAAGTACTGGAGTTTCAGCTTCAGCATCATTCCTTCCAAAGAAATCCCAGGGCTGATCTCTTTCAGAATGGACTGGTTGGATCTCCTTGCAGTCCAAGGGACTCTCAAGAGTCTTCTCCAACACCACAGTTCAAAAGCATCAACTCTTCGGCCCTCAGCTTTCTTCACAGTCCAACTCTCACATCCATACACGACCACTGGAAAAACCATAGCCTTGACTAGACAGACCTTTGTTGGCAAAGTAATGTCTCTGCTTTTCAACATGCTGTCTAGGTTGTTCATAACTTTTCTTCCAAGGAGTAAGCGTCTTTTAATTTCATGGCTGCAGTCACCATCTGCAGTGATTTTGCAGCCCCAAAAAATAAAGTCTGACACTGTTTCCACTGTTTCCCCATCTATTTCCCATGAAGTGATGGGACCGGATGCCATGATCTTCATTTTCTGAATGTTGAGCTTTAAGCCAACTTTTTTACTTTCCACTTTTACTTTCATCAAGAGGCTTTTTAGTTCCTCTTCACTTTCTGCCATAAGGGTGGTGTCATCTGAGATCTATTTCTGTTTTATTGACTATACCAAAGCCTTTGACTGTGTGGATAACAATAAACTGTGGAAAATTCTGAAAGAGATGGGAATACCAGACCATCAGACCTGCCTGTTGAGAAACCTATATGCAGATCAGGAAGCAACAGTTAGAACTGGACATGGAACAACAGACTGGTTCCAAATAGGAAAAGGAGTACGTCAAGGCTGTATATTCTCACCCTGCTTATTTAACTTAATGCAGAGTACATCATGAGAAATGCTGGGCTGGAAGAAGCACAAACTGGAATCAAGATTGCCGGGAGAAATAACAATAACCTCAGATATGCAGATGACACCACCCTTATGGCAGAAAGTGAAGAGGAACTCAAAAGCCTCTGTGATGAAAGTGAAAGTGGGTTTGTAAGTCACTTAGTGTGTATGGTTTCCTAGGATTGCTGTTATAAATTACCACAAATTTGGTGGCTAAAAATATATATAAATTTATTCTTTGACAGTTCTAACAGAACTCTGAAATCAAGGTGTCTGCAGAACCACACCCTCTCTAAGGATGCCAGGGAAGCATCCATCCCTCTTACCTTTTGGTGATTGCTGGAGTTCCTTTGCATTCCTTGACTTGTGATTGTCTTCCAGTCAGCTTGCATCATCAGCTCACCTCCTATGATTCCTTGTGCCCCATATATTTTATTATGATGCTAGTCATTGCTTTAAAATCCAGTTTAAATCCAGAAGTGTCTTATTTGACAGTTTTAGCTTAATTACATCTGAAAATACCTATTTTCAAAATGATCATATTTACAGATAGAGGGAGTTAGGGGTTGGGCATATCTTTTGGGGGGCACACCTCAATCTACTACACTAAGAGTCCAAGTTATTCTGAATAATATGAGTAGTCATTGAAAATTTATAAGCAAAAATCTAAAATTTATAAGCAGGAAACTATTATTATAGATTTAATAAAAATAGCTCTTTTAGCTCTATGTAGGAAAAAGTGGTACTAGAAAAAGCAAGAGAAGAATCTATTTAGGGAGCTGCTTTCACTGTTTAAATGAGCAACTACAATGGCCAATGGCTCAAACTAGAGTATTACCAGTGGAGTAAAGAAAAAGCGTATTAGATTCAAGATACATTCTGAAGGTAAAATAATTAGTATTCAGCAGTAGATACTATATTCCATGTGTCAAGGTAAGGAAGAAAAGAGAATAAAAGATGATTATCACATTTCTGATTTGAACATCTCAGTTCTAACTGAAATGGAAATAATAGGTTTATCTAGTCTATAAAAATGTCTGTTTCCAAGACATATTACTTTAGAGCTTTACCGGAATTAGTTAACTAAATATCGGACGACATTAGATCCAACTTTCTACATGAATAAATATAGTTTTTTAAAAGAAAATATACAACTCTATTGGATATTTGCATTAAAGCA
>SJYQ01001202.1:112814-129376 GCA_006410935.1 Redunca redunca
AATTATTTAGATCTTTAATTCATAAAGAAAATTGGGTTATTTCTTAGAGTATAACTGGATGGTCAAATTCTAATGATGTTTAATGTTTTGAGGAGGCTAATGTCCTGTATAAAAGGCAACCACAGTGGGCTTTATGTAGCTTTCATGCAGATAATAAATACAAACTCACATGCAAGTTGCAGTCAAAGAAAACATTAAGTGTATGAAAATTTCTACTCTCAACACACTGTTGTGTCAACTACAGTAAATAAGCCAGTGAGAACCCATCATCACCTAGAATTCTTGCTTTCCTCTGAGGGACTTATTCAAAACAACTTTCTCCTTTTCTCTATAAAATAAAGTTCCTCTTTGATGGACTTGCCTATGGCTTTTTTCTATAGCCTGCTTGTCCCAAATGAACCCATTTTTCTGGTAAAAAACAAACAAACAAAAAAACCCACTGTGGCCATGAAAACTAAAGATATACTTTCAATAATATTTTACTATTCATAGTATGTTAAATATTTACATTTATGGGTGATAGGTCTTAATTATCTTTAATAAAAGCATGAGTTTAGAAAACCCTCTAGCAAATCCATTAACAGGGTTTATTTTAAGTAAGTCTCATAAAAAGCCCCAGTCCATCTTAAAGGGAGGCTTGGAGACTAACAGATTAGAACTAAAATATGAACAGAATACAGCTATCAAAGTACAAATAATACCATCACCTTCTTAGCTATGAAATTAAGATATTCTTGATGCTTATCTTAGGTCATGTTCCCTTGAAGCAGAGTTTGGTATAAAAATTCAGATGTGAAAATTTATATTTTACTTCCTGATACTCATTTTCATTAAAACTGTGTCTCTGGCTTCCATATATTCTGGATATTTTAATCATAATGGACTACTAAACTCTTTCAGAGTTGCCTCTCTTTTGTAGGAGTACACATTACCCTCTTTAGAACCCTCTTTATTTTATAAAGTAGCTTTTTCATGTACCATTGATCAACATTTAACTTGTCACAAGGAATGCACTGATTTTTTTTTTTTTTTTAATTAGAACTTCTGTGGTAGTCCAGTGGTTAAGAATTAGCCTGCCAGTTGAGAGGACATGGGTTGGATCCCTGCTGTAAGATTCTACATGCCTGCAGGGTGGTTAAGCCAGTGCAGCACAACCGAGCCAATGCTCTAGAACCCTTGAGCTACAGCTACTAAAACCTGCAGGCTTAGAGCCCATGCTCTACAACAAGAGAAGCCATAGCAACCCAAAGCCCACTTACCCCAAGTAGAGAGTCGCTCCTGCTCACTAAACTAGAGAAAGTTCACGTAGCATCCAAGAAATGGGTCAGCCAAAAATATACTTTTTTTTAAATGGAAAAAATTAATATATACTACTAAATATTTATACTATTTTAATGCAAATTTTAGCTTTTCTTAGCATATTTTTCCTATTGAGTATTATTTCAACAATTATCAACAAGACTTTGTCAGAAAAGCAAATATAGGTAGTGATAAAGGAATGTGAAATATGTTAGCAAGAAAAAAATTGGATAATACTAATGAAATAAACACATAATTGAAATAATCTCTTTTGTGTAACATTTATGTGCTAGACTGTATTATACTATAAACATTGTATAAGATTATGAGGAACAGTTTTGGTTTTTAAAACAGAGACATACAGTGGCAAACATATATAATACTACCATTACTAATTTAAGTTCAGAATCTGAGGCAGTGTCATGTGTTGTTCACTTGCCATAAAGCACTAGTATTTCCTCCTGTCTGCCCTTACTACCTTCTGTGATCCATGACTCAGCACTTCATTCTGAATATCTAATAATGTATATATTGCAGACACTCAATTTACTTTTTGGAATTCCAACTTTATTGGAATCAGGAGATTGTTCTAGGAACTTAATTATGAAGCCTGCCTTAAAGTTGGTGGCTGCATCATTATATCTTCACGGGTACTTCTCTAAACTTTGTAAATGAAGGTAGGAGTTTATGGTATAAACAAGGAACCTCCCTTGCTAGGTAGCCCACTGGAAACTTATGAATCCAGATTTTCAATAAATTGTAAATGGACAAGATGGACTACACCAAGAGGGATGATAAAGCTAATGAAACTACTACTACTAAGTCACTTCAGTCGTGTCCGACTCTGTGCAACCCCATAGATGGCAGCCCACCAGGCTCCCCCGTCCCTGGGATTCTCCAGGCAAGAACACTGGAGTGGGCTGCCATTTCCTTCTCCAATGTATGAAAGTGAAAAGTGAAAGTGAAGCTGCTCAGTCATGTCCGATCCTCAGCAACCCCATGGACTGCAGCCTTCCAGGCTCCTCTGTCCATGGGATTTTCCAGGCAAGAGTACTAGGTGCCATTGCCTTCTCCAAATGAAAACTAAATAATAGTTTTAAATTGATACATTATTTAAATAAGCATTAAAATCTGTTATGGTCTCTCTAAAAACATGAAAAAACAAAAATAATGATGTGCAAAATATGAATATGTTATCAAAAACCAATACAGCAGACCTAGTATAAATAGTCAAAACTTTCTTGAACTTCAGAACACATTTTTATGAAAGCATGGTTCTGTGCTTTTAGAAATCCACTGGATTTATTCCACTGGTTAAGGTAAAGAATATGTCAATCATTTTGCTCTTTGAACATGCCTCTCTTCTTAGTTCTTCCATACAGTTTAGTTAGTGCAATTCTCTGAAAGATATATGCATCATTTGTCTCCTCAGTCTTCCTTGAGCACATGTATACATCTCATTTTCATCTTTACAAAGTGATAAAGCTGATTGGATATGCTGTTGTTTTTAATCCTAAATATTTGTACAAAATATACTAAATATAGTCTTCATTAATGGTGTAGGTGAACCACAATTTTGCCTTTAACCTCTTGGAAGTTAAACCCCTTTAACCTTTTTCCAGATGTGCCTGAGAATTAAATTGACATGAAACAGATAGATTAAAACCCCCTGATACTAGTAAAGTTTAAAGACAGTAGGAGAAGGGGATAACAATGAACAAGATGGTTGGATGACATCACCAACTCAATGGACATGAGTTTGAGCAAGCTCTGGGAGTTGGCGATGGACAGGGAGGCCTGGCATGCTGCAGTCCATGGGGTCACAAAGAGTTGAACATGACTGAGTGACGGAACAACAACAAAAAATAGATTAACAAGTGAAGAGCATACATATTTATGTAAGTTGTGACAGAGGGGCCCTCATAAGGACATGAAAAAAGACCCAGAATAATGGCAAAATCTCAATACATTTATACTGGTTTGAACAAAGGGAGACAATTGTAGGAAAGTAACTGAAATATACGGGGAAATTAAAGGAAGATAAGAATTATTTTAACAAAGTTTAAAGCCAGTAGGAACCTGAAACATCTTGTAGTTGTCTGAAGATTCTTCAATCACTATGTCAAGTGACACAGATGTTTCTCTTGCTTCATATGATGAAGATCAGGCACCATTTGTCCCCACTGGAATGGCAGGTTTTGGAGCAATTGTTGCATATGGATAATATAGATCGAAGAACAGGGGGATACTAAAATGTCTGTTCACCTGATCCACATGCATGTGGCAGCCCAAGGCTTCATTGTGGGAGCAATGACTCTTGGTATGGCCTATTCCCTGTATCAAGAATTCTGGGCAAAGCCCAAACCTTAGAAGAGGAGATGCCATCTGCTTTAGTTAGACATCTCATATTGAGGTTATATGTTTATGCTGAAAATAAATTTTTTGGGTCAGACAAGAACCTGGTAATTTGAATATTGGCTTCCTTTCTTGCAGGATTGATTTGCCTGGTGACCAAGTTACTAGTGACTAGTTCACTAGCTAGGTCATTCAGGGGAGTCAGATCAGCAGAAAAGAAACATGTCACTTTTAAATACAGTTGATAACCTGTTCACCTTCTTAAACTGTTCTGTTGAAATTAGTTCTAAAGAAGACAACATGCCAATCCTGAAAATGCTCCCAGTTGCTGCAGAATACCATATGTTTTTGATGTAATGTAGGAATCCTATTTACTGCAGTTAATTTTCTCTTGTTGACTGAGTGCTGTTTTAAGGTCCGGTTAGCTCTTGAGGAGACGTCGCTGGTGGCTCAAAGGGTAAAGCGTCTGCCTACAATGGGGGATACCCAGGTTCAATCCCTGGGTCAGGAAGATCTCCTGGAGAAGGAAATGGCAACCCACTCCAGTATTCTTGCCTGGAGGATCCCATGGATGGAAAAGCCCGGTAGGCTACAGTCCATGGGGTCGCAAAGAGTCGGACAGGATTGAGTGACTTCACTTCACTTCACACTTACCTCTTGAGGAACCTTTCAGAACAGTGGATGGAATACATTTTAAACCTCCCTGAAAGTCTGTGTGTTTTTTAAACCAAACCTAAAAAGCTGGTAACAGAGCCACTTTGAAGTAGTATTTATTTTGGAATCATAGTTGTGGACATGAGAATAACTTAAATTGTAGATCCCCTTTCAGTTCAGTTCAGTTCAGTCCCTCAGTTGTGTCTGCCTCTTTGCGACCCCATAAATCGCAGCACACCAGGTGTCCCTGTCCATCACCAGTTCCCGGAGTTCACTCAGACTCATATCCATCAAGTCAATGATGCCATCCGGCCATCTCATCCTCTGTCGTCCCCTTCTCCTCCTGCCCCCAATCCCTCCCAGCATCAGAGTCTTTTCCAATCAGTCAACTCTTCGCGTGAGGTGGCCAAAGTACTGGAGTTTCAGCTTTAGCGTCATTCCCTCCAAAGAATACCCAGGGCTGATCTCCTTCAGAATGGACTGGTTAGATATCCTTGCAGTCCAAGGGACTCTCAAGAGTCTTCTCCAACACCACAGTTCAAAAGCATCAATTTTTCAGTGCTCAGCTTTCTTCACAGTCCAACTCTCACATCCATACATGACCACAGGAAAACCCATAGCCTTGACTAGATGGACCTTAGTTGGCAAAGTAATGTCTCTGCTTTTGAATATGCTATCTAGCTTGGTCATAACTTTTCTTCCAAGGAGTAAGCGTCTTTTAATTTCATGGCTGGAGTCACCATCTGCAGTGATTTTGGAGCCCCCCAAAATAAAGTCTGACACTGTTTCCACTGTTTCCCCATCTATTTCCCATGAAGTGTTGGGACCAGATGCCATGATCTTCGTTTTCTGAATGTTGAGCTTTAAGCCAGCCTTTTCCCTCTCCTCTTTCACTTTCATCAAGAGGCTTTTTAGCTCCTCTTCACTTTCTGCCATAAGGGTGGTGTCATCTGCATATCTGAGGTTATTGATAGTTCTCCCGGCAATCTTGATTCCAGCTTGTGTTTCTCCCAGTTCAGCGTTTCTCATGATGTACTCTGTATATAAGTTAAATAAGCAAGGTGATAATATACAGCCTTGATGTATTCCTTTTCCTATTTGGAACCAGTCTGTTGTTCCATGTCCAGTTCTAACTGCTGCTTCTTGACCTGCATACAGATTTCTCAAGAGGCAGGTCAGGTGGTCTGGTATTCCCATCTCTTGAAGAATTGTCCACAGTTTATTGTGATCCACACAGTCAAAGGCTTTGGCATAGTCAGTAAAGCAGAAATAGATGTTTTTCTGGAGCTCTCATGCTTTTTCCATGATCCAGCGGATGTTGGCAGTTTGATCTCTGGTTCCTCTGCCTTTTCTAAAACCAGCTTGAACATCAGGAAATTCACGGTTCACGTATTGCTGAACCCTGGCTTGGAGAATTTTGAGCATTACTCCACTAGCATGTGAGGTGAGTACAATTGTGCGATAGTTTGAGCATTCTTTGGCATTGCGTTTCTTTGGGATTGGAATGAAAACTGACCTTTTCCAGTCCTGTGGCCACTGCTGAGTTTTCCAAAGTAGCTGGCATATTGAGTGCAGCACTTTCACTGTTATATTAGAATAATATTAAATGTTATTTTAAACAAATGCATATTTAAGTGCTAATGGAAAGGTAAATGAAAAACACTTTTTAAATGTGTACAGTAAGTTTATTTTCTCTGAAAGATCATCAACTAAATAAAATGCCTATAATGGAAGTGATTGATGAGCTAGCTGGTTTGGTCAGACATTATACAAACTTTTGGTATATCACAGAATGCTTTGCTGTAATTGTGAAATTCTCTTGTCTAATCTTAATTTACATTCCATGGTGATAACATGGTAAATGTAGTGTTATTAAAGTAAGTGAACACTTCCAAAAACAATTATTTTAACAAAGTCTGTTTATTCTCTCTGCAGAATTCTTATTTTCTCTCAGCTTTGATTCCCAGTCGAAAAATATTTCTTTTCTCCTAGTATATGGAGCACATCTCTCACATGGGAGTTTTTAATCTCTTGTTTCAGGAATAAAAGGAGATTTGTTCACTCTTCTTGCATCTACTGTTTTTAGTGCCTTTAGCTCAAAATAATTCTTATGCCCAAGTGACATATTTTGAGGTGGGATATTCTTCTACCCCTCAATGTCATACAATATAGTAAACTTTAGTTTATTGAATATGATAATCTGAGACCAGCTCAATGTCTTACTCTCTAAATTAGTTGGATAAAATAGAGGCACCTTAACACATAGGTCTGTTTATACCACTGTAATAAAATCAAAGAATTATTTTACTAAAGCCTTTTTCCCCTAGAAGATAATGAAAACTTGTAGCCATTTTTCCAAACAAACCTCTCTACACATCATTTACTTTCTCAGATGCAAAGTTGACATCACTATTAAACATCGGTACAGTGGAGCAATATGTTTTAAATTACTTACAGCACTGTTAGAAGCTTGGATCATCATTCCTAGTAGCTGTCTGCACAGTAACCAGCTATCATGTGTAGGCAGACAGCCTAGTTACAATTAATGAGTTTGATCCTTCCAGCAATTGCTTCAGACATTATATCTCATTCTTAAGAGAGTCTCTATAAAATACCATGTTCCTGAAGTTCAGAAACATTTGAAAATTCTTTATGGAGCACTAGTAAATCCTTTCTTTAAAAAAAAAGAGAGAGAGAGAGAGAGAAAGGGAAAAAAAGTAAAAAAAAAAAAAAATTCACATAGATGCAATTTTGGATCCTTATAGATAGAAAACTCCCTGATTGGCTTGTGGTATTTTTTGAATGATTAAAAAGACAGACTGTATGTTACTGATAAACTAAGTCTAATTCAAAAATTGAAAAGTCCTTTCTGGTAAATGATGTTTTATTTGATTTATAATGAAGTATTATTGATACAATAATTGAGACATTCTAGTAGCATTTTTGACATGGGAAAACCATTAGCTCTGATATACAATCTATGAACATAGATGTCCATAATGGCCAATATATAGTATTAAGCATTCTGGGTTCAATAAATGTTCCACATAGTATAGCATATAGAAGTCATGGTGGTCAGAATATAAAATGAAGCTTAACTTAAAATAATGGGTTATACTCATGGGCAGTCAAAGGGGAAGGTTAGGGAGATCAAATTTTGTGCATAAAGGTTCTCTAAAACAGATATAGTACTTTATGAATATATACTTTATAATACAGCATATACATAATTTCCCTAAATGTATGTTAAAGAATATAATTTCTCTAAATATTATCTAATCTTCAGAAATTATAAAGTATAGTTTAGTCGCTCAGTTGTGTCTGACTCTTTGCGACCCCGTGGACTGTAGTCTACCAGGATCCTCTATCCATGGGATTTTCTAGGCAAGAAAACTGGAGTGGGTTGTCATTTCCTTCTCCAGGGGATCTTCCTAACCAAAGGATCAAACCTGGGTCTCCCATGTTGTAGGCAGACGCTTTACCGTCTGAGCCACCAGGGAAGTCAAAGGAAGCTGAGCACCAAAGAATTGATTAAAAAGTATAGAATTCTTACAACTATTAGTAACGTGATTAAGAAGAGAACTGTATAACACAATTAAATTATTCTACATTTTCTCTTATTAAAAAAAAAAAAAACAGTGTTAACAGTCAGCTAAAGTGAGAAAGCCAAGCCAAAGTTCATATTTCCTTACATCATAGAATTTTTAACTTAAGTAATCTGGATGGTTACATGGTGTAACCATGTAATGTTATGGTGTTTTATTCCCTTAACATATCTAAGAAAATATTTAACATATAGCAAATAAAGAGGATATTTATAAAATACAAACAATTGAATATTGAAAATTATAAGAACATAATGCAATTTTAAAAGGATGTTATTGACTTGTATTTAGTTTTTAAAGGAGTTTTGTTAATAAAGACAATTACAGTATGATAAATCTCATGTGCTGATCTCTCTCCATTATAGCTTTTAGGTTTTGTAGTTAGTGGCATCATAATTTTCAGTACCTTTCTGTTTATATTTCTAGTAGACTATATGAATTGAAATATTTAATGCATTAATTATTGCACACTAAATGTTACTGCCTGTCCTGCATACAAGTTTCTCAAGAGGCAGGTCAGGTGGTCTGGTTCTCCCATCTCTCTCAGAATTTTCCACCGCTTATTGTGATCCACACAGTCAAAGGTTTTGGCATAGTAAATAAAGCAGAAATTGATGTTTTTCTGGATCTCTCTTGCTTTTTCAATGAGCCAGTGGATGTTGGCAATTTGATCTCTGGTTCTTAGGCCTTTTCTAAATCCAGCTTGAACATCTAGAAGTTCATGGTTCATGTATTGCTGAAGCCTGGCTTGGAGAATTTTAAGCATCACTTTACTAGTGTGTGAAATGAGTGCAGTTGTGCGGTAGTTTGTGCATTCTTTGGTGTTGCTTTTCTTTGAGATTGGAATGAAAATACCTTTTCCAGTCCTGTGGCCACTGCTGAGTTTTCCAAATTTGTTGGCATACTGAGTGCAGCACTTTCACAGCATCGTGTTTCACCATTTGAAACAGCTCAACTGGAATTTCATAACCTTCACTAGCTTTGCTCGTAGTGATGCTTCCTAAGGCCCACTTGACTTTACATTCCAGGATATTTGGCTCTAGGTGAGTGATCACACCATCATGATTATCTGGCTCGTGAAGATCTTTTTTGTACAGTTTTTCGGTGTATTCTTACCACCTCTTCTTACTATCTTCTGCTTCTGTTCAGTTCTGTTCAGTTCAGTTCAGTTCAGTCGCTCAGTCATGTCTGACTCTCTGCGACCTCATGAATCGCGCACACCAGGCCTCTCTGTCCATCACCAACCGCCGGAGTTCACTCAGACTCACATCCATCGCGTCCATGAGGCCATCCAGCCATCTCATCCTGGGTCGTCCCCTTCTCCTCCTGCCCCCAATCCCTCCCAGCATGAGTCTTTTCCAATGAATCAACTCTTCACATCAGGTGTCCAAAGTACTGGAGTGTCAGCTTTAGCATCATTCCTTCCAAAGAAATCCCAGGGCTGATCTCCTTCAGAATGGACTGGTTGGATCTCCTTGCACTCCAAGGGACTCTCAAGAGTCTTCTCCAACACCACAGTTCAAACGCATCAATTCTTCGGCACTCAGCCTTCTTCACAGTCCAACTCTCACATCCATACATGACCACAGGAAAAACCATAGCCTTGACTAGACGGACCTTAGTCGGCAAAGTAATGTCTCTGCTTTTGAATATACTATCTAGGTTGGTAATAACTTTTCTTGCAAGGAGTAAGCGTCTTTTAATTTCATGGCTGCAGTCACCATCTGCAGTGATTTTGGAGCCCCATAAATAAAGTCGGACACTGTTTCCACTGTTTCCCCATCTATTTCCCATGAAGTGATGGGACCAGATGCCATGATCTTCGTTTTCTGAATGTTGAGCTTTAAGCCAACTTTTTCCCTCTCCTCTTTCACTTTCAAGAGGCTTTTTAGCTCCTCTTCACTTTCTGCCATAAGGGTGGTGTCATCTGCATATCTGAGGTTATTGATAGTTCTCCCGGCAATCTTGATTCCAGCTTGTATTTCTTCCAGTCCAGCGTTTCTCATGATGTACTCTGCATATAAGTTAAACAAGCAGGGTGAGAATATACAGCCTTGACGTACTCCTTTTCCTATTTGGAACCAGTCTGTTGTTCCATGTCCAGTTCTAACTGTTGCTTCCTGACCTGCATACAGATTTCTCAAGAGGCAGGTCAGGTGGTCTGGTATTCCCATCTCTTGAAGAATTGTCCACAGTTTATTGTGATCCACACAGTCAAAGGCTTTGGCATAGTCAATAAAGCAGAAATAAATATTTTTCTGGAACTCTCATGCCTTTTCCATGATCCAGCAGATGTTGGCTATTTGATCTCTGGTTCCTCTGCCTTTTCTAAAACCAGCTTGAATATCAGGAAGTTCATGGTTCACGTATTGCTGAAGCCTGGCTTGGAGAATTTTGAGCATGTGAGCATGAGTGCAATTCTGTGGTAGTTGGAGCATTCTTTGGCATTGCCTTTCTTTAGGTCCCTACTATTTCTGTCCTTTATTGAGCCCATCTTTGCATGAAATGTTCCCTTAGTATCTCTAATTTTCTTGAAGAAATCTCTAGTCTTTCACATTCTATTGTTTTCCTCTATTTCTTTGTATTGATTGCTGAGGAAGGCCTTCTTATCTCTCCTTGCTATTCTTTGGAACTCTGCATTCAAATGGGTATATCTCTCCTTTTCTCCTTTGCTTTTCACTTCCTTCTTTTCACAGCTATTTGTAAGGCCTCTTCAGACAGCCATTTTGCTTGAACAACAGACTGGTTCCAAATAGGAAAAGGAGTACGTCAAGGCGTATATTGTCATCCTGCTTATTTAAATTATATGCAGAGTACATCATGAGGAACGCTGGAATGGAGGAAGCACAAGCTGGAGTCAAGATTGCCGGGAGAAGTATCAATAACCTCAGATATGCACATTATACCACCCTTATGGCAGAAATTGAAGAGCTGAAGAGCCTCTTGATGAAAGTGAATGTGGAGAGTGAAAAAGTTGGCTTAAAGCTCAACATTCAGAAAACTAAGATCATGACATCCTGTCCCATCACTTCATAGTAAATAGATGGAGAAACAGTGGAAACAGTGGCCAACTTTATTTTTCTGGGCTCCAAAATCACTACAGATGGTGATTGCAGCCATCAAATTTAAAGATGCTTACTCCTTGAAAGGAAAGTTATGACCAACCTTGACAGCATATTAAAAAGCAGAGACATTACTTTGTCAACAAAGGTCCATCTCGTCAAGGCTATGGTTTTTCCAGTGGTCGTGTATTGATGTGAGAGTTGGACTACAAAGAAAGCTGAGCATCAAAGAATGATGCTTTTGAACTGTGGTATTGGAGAAGACTCTTGCGAGTTCCTTGGACTGCAAGGAGATCCAACCAGTCCATCCTAAAGGAGATCAGTCTTGTGTGTTCATTGGAACGACTGATGTTGAAGCTGAAACTCCAGTACTTTGGCCACTTCATGCGAAGATCTGACTCATTGGAAAAGACTCTGATGCTGGGAGGGATTGAGGGCAGGAGGAGAAGGGGATGACAGAGGATGAGATATTTGGATGGCATCACCGACTTGATGGACATGGGTTTGGGTGGACTCCTGGAGTTGGTGATGGACAGGGAGGCCTGGTGTGCTGCGGTTCATGACGTCACAGAGTTGGACATGACTGAGCAACTGAACTGAACTATTGTACACTATCCAGTGGTATGACAGTTAATTTATGTATCGACTTGATTAAGTAGTTTCCAGATATTTGGCTAAATATTATGACTGAGTAAGGTTTCCCAGGTGGCTCAGTGGTAAAGAATTTGCATGTCAATGCAGGAGATGTAAGAGACAATGTTTTGAGGTTTCGATCTCTGGGTTGGGAAGATCCCCTGGAGAAGAAAATGGCAACCCTCTCCAGTATTCTTGCCTGGGAAGTCCCTTGGGTAGAGGAGCCTGATGGGCTCCAGTGCCCTGCGTTGGTATTACTGAGTATTTCTGTGAGGGTGTCTTCAAATGAGATTAGTATCTGAATCAGTAAACTGCACAGGGGAGATTGCCCTCTGTTCAGGAGATTGTAGATGAGAATCATCCAGTTGGTTGATGGCCTGAATAGAACAAAAATCAGAAGAAAGGAAAATTTGCTCTTTTCTTGATAGGTTAAGCTAGAACATCGGTTTTTCTCCTGCACTTGGACTGGGACCTACACAACAGTTCTCTTTGATTTTCAAGCCTCAAACTTGAACTATCACTCCAGGTTGGTGAGTAGACTCTGCAAACAACCTAGTTGGCATTTGGGCAGGAAATTTCAAGTTCTCTATATTCAGGGTATGGTCAAGCCTGAGTTTTTTTCTTTTACTTTTTATGGAGGGAAATAGTCAAAAGAAGGATTTTCTCAATAGATAAACAGAAATAATGAAGTCAGTCACAAAGAAAATTATTTTTAAGTTTGATCAAATAAAACTAAAATATTTCTGTATATTTAAAGCCCCAACAATAAGCTAATTTCCAAAGGTAAACTTAGAAAACTATGTTAAATATGACAAAAATACAAATTCTTTAACAAAAATTTGAGGAGATAATTTCATTTAAAGATGAAAATGAATAAAATGTGTATGAGTTAACCCTAACTAATAAACAAACAGCTAAAAATTATGGTGGCTCAGACAGTTAAGAAACTTCCTGCAATACAGGAGATCCAGGTTTGATCCCTGTGTTGGGAAGATCCCATGGAGAAGGAAATGGTAGTCCATTCCAGTATTCTTGCCTTGAGAATCATTTGGACAAAGGAGTCCATGGGGTCACAAAGAGTCAGACACATCGATTGACTAACACACACACACACACACACACACACAATGTTATGTCTATCTCCAATTCTCAATACTAAAAAACAGTATACTTCAGTACAGAAAGATGATCACCTTATGTTACTGGTTATAATGTAAATGACAACTTTTTAGGAAGGTGACTAAGTAAGATAAATCAGAAGTCTTGAAAAATTAAAAGCGCTTTGATTTTATATTTCCACTTTCAGGAATATTTCAAAAGAAAATTCATGCACATGAATAAAGATTTATACAATGGTTGCTCATCACATCATAGTAAAAGCAGAAACAATGTAAGTGCCCAGTAAGAATGATGGCTGGGTGAGATTATTTAATATAAGTATTTTATAATCAGTTAATCCCTGATAAATCACTAAGTCTTTGGTGGTATTTAGTCATCTGTCTGCAGTACAGATTTTTTTGCACATCAAAAATTTAAAATAAGTTTTTGCCCCCATCAATATGAAGGCATTCATACTCTTATTATTTTGCAAATNGAAATACATAGGATAAATACGCTAATCAAATGGTATCCTGTATATTCAGCCCTATTGGAAGTGGATTGCACTTCTGAATATGAAATTCTGATGTAATTTAGTAAAACAAAAAACATATTACCTGATAACAAACTTTATAGAAAAATATTTTACTTCAAACTGAGTGTTATTAGCATTATATTGACAATGGAATTTTAAGCATACCTCAGGGAGATCGTGGTTTAATTCCAAACCATCCCAATAAAGTGTATATTGCAATAGAGTCACATGAATTTGGAGATTTCTAGGAGCATAAAAATGTTATGTTTATACTAATTGTAGTCTATGAAGTGTGCAAGAGCATTATGTCTAAAAATTTTACATTTGTTGTTGTTATTTAGTTGCTAAGTTTTGTCAAACTCTTTTATGAACCTGTGGAACCTATGGACTCCAAGGAGTCTGGCAGACTACAGTCCATGGGCCTCAAAGTATCAGACATGACTGAGTAACTAAGCATGCATGACTGATCAGGGGAATGGTTGCTAAAGGTTTTGGTGGTTGTGGAAATTTCCTAAAATAAGAAAATAATTGAAGTCTGCTGTATCGATTGACTCTTCCTTTCACCGATGATTCATCTGTAACATGTAGTGCCCATTGATAGCATTTTACTCACACTAGAACTTCTTTCAGAATTGAACTCACACTCTGCCACTGCTTTATCAACTAAGTTCTTGCAATAATCTAAATCCTGTTATCATTTCAACAATCTTCACACCATCTTCACTCAAAGTAAATTCTATCTCAAGAAGCCACTTTCTTGCTCATCCATAAGAGACAACAATAAATGTTTTATCACGAGATTGCTGCAATTTAGTTACATCTTCAGGCTCCACTCCTGATTTTATTTTGCTTGCTATTTCTACCACATCCGAAAGGTACTTCCTCCACTGAAGTTTTGAGCCTCTAAAAATCAGCCATGAGGATTGGAATTAACTTCTTCCAAACTCCTTTTAATGTTGACATTTGGCCCCTTCTCATGAATCACATAAGTTCTTAATGGAATCTAGAATAGTGAGGCCTTTCCAGAAGTTTATCAATTTACTTTGCCAGATTAATCAGAGAAGTCGTATAGCACTTATAGCCTTAAAATTTTAATTTCTTATATAATATTTGAAAATCAAAATTACTCCTTGATCCATGGGCTACAGATTAGATGTTGTATGGTCAGGCATGAAAGCATCATTAATGTCATTGTATATTTCCATCAGTACTATTGAGTGTCCAAGCACATTGTCAGCAAGCAGCAATATTTTGAAAGGATTTTTTTTTTTCCTGAGCAGTAATCTCAACAGTGGTATTAAGATATTCAATAAGCCATGTTATAAACAGATATGCTGTCATCCAGCTTTGTTGTTCCATTTATAGAGTACTGGCAGAGTGTGTTTAGTGTAATTCTTAAGAGCCCTAGAATTTTCAGAATGGTAAATGAGCACTGATTTCAACTTAAAGTCACTAGCTACACTAATCCCTAACAAGAGTTAACCTGTCGTTTGAAGTATTGAAGCCAAGCATTGACTTCTCCTCTCTGTGAAAATCCTAAATACCATCTTCTTCCAATAGGAGGCTATTTTCTCCAAATTGAAAATCTGTTTTTTTCATGTAACTAAAATTCTGAAAGAGATGGGAATACCAGACCACTTGACCTGCCTCTTAAGAAATCTGTATGCAGGTCAGGAAGCAACAATTAGAACTGGACATGGAACAACAAACTGTTTCCAAATAGGAAAAGGAGTACGTCAAGACTGTATATTGTCACCCTGTTTATTTAACTTACATGCGGAGTACATCATGAGAAACGCTGGGCTGGAAGAAACACAAGCTGGAGTCAAGATTGCCGGGAGAAATATCAATAACCTCAGATATGCAAATGACACCACCCTTATGGCAGAAAGTGAAGAACTAAAAAGCCTCTTAATGAAAGTGAAAGAGGAGAGTGAAAAAGTTGGCTTAAAGCTTAACATTCACAAAACTAAGATCATGGCATCTGGTCCCATCACTTCATGGGAAATAAATGGGGAAACAGTGTTAGACTTTAAATTTTTGGACTCCAAAATCACTGCAGATGGTGACTGCAGCCATGAAATTAAAAGACACTTACTCCTTGGAAGGAAAGTTATGACTAACCTAGATAGCATATTAAAAAACAGAGTCATTACTTTGCCAACAAAGGTCCATCTAGTCAAGGTTATGGTTTTTCCAGTGGTCATGTATGGATGTGAGAGTTGGGCTGTGAAGAAAGCTGAGCAGAGAATTGATGCTTTTGAACTGTGGTGCTGAAGAAGACTCTTGAGAGTCCCTTGGAGTGCAAGGAGATCCAACCAGTCCATTCTAAAGATCATCAGTCCTGGGTGTTCTTTGGAAGGACTGATGGTAAAGCTGAAACTCCAATACATTGGCCACCTCATGTGAAGAGTTGACTCATTGGAAAAGACCCTGATGCTGAGAGGGATTGGGGTCAGGAGGAGAAGGGGATAACAGAGGATGAGATGGCTGGATGGCATCACCTACCTGATGGAGGTGAGTTTAAGTGAACTCCGGGAATTGGTGATGGACAGGGAGACCTGGCGTGCTGCGTTTCGTGGGGTCACAGAGAGTCACATATGACTGATCGACTGAACTAAACTGAACTTAACTGAAGTGTACTTTGAAGGTATAGCTAATAAAATTTGCTGATGGACTGGTATCAAATATCATCCTAAGTTTTTTCTACCAGGCAGCTGACTGAATGGAGTTCTCATTAATTGAGACAGAGAATTTCAGGAAGAGCTGGTGGATAATGTGCCTATCAGTGGATTGTTTTCTTGTATGTTACCACTGTATGTATTTTATGGGAGATATGTCAAAAAGATCAAAAGATTGCATGGTGGAGGTGCCATCTGTCCATGGAGTACATGGCCAGAACCTGAATTTTCCCAATAAAAGGATATTGTTAGCACCAATAAAGGTTATCTCACAGATGATTTTATTGGTACTAACAATTTCTGTGAGAGCTCTCACAAGGCCATACTTATACATGGAAATAATGACCATGTTGAAATTAAATTTTATGTGAATTACTAGTACATGGAATAATAGAGGAAAGAACATGACATTTTCTAAATGTTGAAGATACACAAACAAGAGTACAATATTATATAACAGGAGTAACTATTCTATTATTTTTTCACCATGTAATGTGAACATAATACAATTTAGCTTTTTCAAAGTTATCATAAAAATGTTTTACATGTAGATTTATTACAGTGAAATATGTTACTATGTGGAAATTAAGCTAGTAATCTATCAATATTTAAATTTTTTCTCAATATCTTTAAAAAGATA
>SJYQ01001205.1:0-30350 GCA_006410935.1 Redunca redunca
ATGCAAACTAGTACAGCCACTATGGAGAACAGTGTGGAGATTCCTTAAAAAACTGGAAACAGAACTGCCTTATGACCCAGCACTCCCACTGCTGGGCATACACACCAAGGAAACCAGAACTGAAAGAGACACGTGTACCCCAATGTTCATTGCAACACTGTTTATAATAGCCAGGACATGGAAGCAACCTAGAAGTCCATCAGCAGATGAATGGATAAGAAAGCTGTGGTACATATACACACTGGAGTATTACTCAGCCATTAAAAAGAATACATTTGAATCTGTTCTAATGAGGTGGATGAAACTGGAGCCGATTATACAGAGTGAAGTAAGCCAGAAAGAAAAACACCAATACAGTATACTAATGCATATTTATGGAATTTTAAAAGATGGTAATGATAACCCTGTATGTGAGACAACAAAAGAGACACAGATGTAAAGAACAGACTTTTGGACTCTGTGGGAGAGGGAGAGGGTGGAACGATTTGGGGGAATGGCATTGAAACATGTATACTATCACGTAAGAAATGAATTAGTCTAGGTTCGATACAGAATACAGGATGCTTGGGGCTGGTGCACCGGGATGACCCAGAGAGATGATATGGGTGGGAGGTGGGAGGGGGGTTCAGGGTTGGAAACTCATGTACACTGTGGTGGATTCATGTCAATGTATGGCAAAACCAATACAGTATTGTAAAGTAAAAAAATAAAAAAAATTAAAAAAGATAAATTTATATAGTTAAAAACACACACACACACACACAAGGTATGACTCTACACATGGAAATCACCAAATGGTCAATACCAAAATCAGATTGACTATATTCTTTGCAGTCAAACATGGAGAAGCTCTACACAGTCAGTAAGAAAAAGACCAGAAGCTGACTGACTCAGATCATGAACTAATTAATTGGAAAATAAGGGTTAAATTGAAGAAAGTATGGAAAACCACCAGACCATTCAGGTATGACTTAAATCAAATCCCTTATGATCATACAGTGGAAGTCACAAATAGATTCAAGGGATTAGATCTGACAGATAGAATGCCTGAAGACGTATAGGCAGAGCTTTGTAACACTGTACGGGAAGTAGTGATCAAAACTATCCCCAAGAAGAATAAATGCAAAAAGGCAAAATGGTTGTCTGAGGAGGCTTACAAATAGCTGAGAAAAGGAAAAGGAAAAAAAGGAAACATATATCCTATAAATGCAGAGTTCCAAAAAATACCAAGGAGAGATAAGAAAGCCTTCATAAGTGATAAACGCAAAGAAATAGAGGAAAACAATAGAATGGAAAAGACTATAGATCTCTTGAAGAAAATTAGAGATACCAAGGGAACATTTCATGCAAAGATGAGCAAAATGAAGGACAGAAACTGTATGTACCTAAAAGAAGCAGAAGATATGAAGAAGAGGTGGCAAGACTACACAGAAGTACTATACAAAAAAAGATCTTCATGAACCAGATAACCACGATGGTATGATCACTTACCTAGAACCAGACATCCTGGAGTGTGAAGTCAAGTGGGCCTTAGGAAGCATCACTACAAACAAAGCTAGTGGAGGTGATGGAATTCCAGTTGAGCTGTTTCAAATCCTAAAACATGATGCTGTGAAAGTGCTGCACTCAATATGCCAGCATATTTGGAAAACTCAGCAGTGGCCACAGGACTGGAAAAGGTCAGTTTTCATTCAAATCCCAAAGAAAGGTAATGCCAAAGAATGTTCAAACTACTGCAAAATTGCACTCATCTCACATGCTAGTAAAATAATGCTCAAAATTCTCCAAGCTAGGCTTTAAAAGTATATGAACTGAGAACTTCCAGATGTTCAAGCTGGATTTAGGAAAGGCAGAGGAATCAGAGATCAAATTGCCAAGATCCTTTGGATCACAGAAAAAGAAAGAGAATTCCAGAAAATATCTACTTCTGCTTCATTGACTACCCTGAAGCCTTTGACTGCAGGGATCACAACAAACTGTGGAAAATTCTTAAAGAAATAGGAATACCAGACCACCTTATGTGCCTCCTGAAAAACCTGTTTGCAGGTGAAGAAGCAACAGTTAGAATGGGACATGGAAGAATGGACTAGTTACAAATTAGGAAAGGAGTATGTTAAGGTTGTATATTGTCCCCTTGCTTGTTTAACTTATATGCACAGTACATCATGCAAAGTGCCGGCTTGTATGAAACACAAGCTGGAATCAAGAGAGCAGGGAGAAATATCAATAACCTCAGATATGAAGATGACACCACCCTTACGGCAGAAAGCGAAGAGGAACTAAAGGGCCTTTTGATGAAAGTGAAAGAGGAGAGAGACAAAACTGGCTTAAGAGTCAACATTAAAAAACTAAGATGAGGGCATATGGTCCCATCACTTCATGCAAATAGCTGGGGAAACAATGGATATAGTGACAGACTTTATTTGTTGGGCTCCAAAATCATCACAGATAGTGACTGCAGCCATGAAATTAAAAGACACTTGCTTCTTGGAAAAAAAGCCATGATCAACCTAGACCGCATATTTAAAAGCAGAGACATTACTTTGCTGACAAAGGTCTGTCTAGTCAAAATTATGGTTTTGCCAAGTCATGTATGGATGTGAGAGTTGGACCATAAAGAAAGCTGAGCCCTGAAGAAGTGATGCTTTTGAACCGTGGTGTTGGAGAAGACTTTTGAGAGTCCCTTGGACTTCAATGTGATCAAACCAGTCAATCCTAAAGGAAATCAGTCCTGAATATTCATTGGAAAGACTGATGCTGAAGCTGAAGCTCAATACTTTGATCACCTTATGTGAAAAACTGACTCATTGGAAAAGACCCTGATGCTGGGAAAGATTGAAGCAAGAGGAGAAGGGGATGGCAGAGGGTGACACGGTTGGATGACATCACTGTTGTGATGGACATGAGTTTGAGCAAGCTTTGGAAGCTGTTGATGGACAAGGAAGCCTGGCATGCTGCATTCCAAGGGGTTGCAAAGAGTCGGACATGACTGAGCGACTGAACTGAACTGAACTTTCAGTGTTATTTATATTTTCTTAGGCACACTTGGTTTCAGATATGTGGTTTGCGAATTATTTTATACTTCCAAATATTTTATACTACAAATGTAGCTTTCATTCTCTTAACAAGTTCTTAGACTAAACAGTTTAAATTTTGGTAAGATCTAATTTATCCATTTTTTCTTTTTATTGATCATATTTTTCTGTCTAGTCTAGGAACTCTATATATCTTAAGATCCCAAAGATGCCTATCTTTTTCTAAAAGTTTTTAAAAAGCATTTTCTGCACTATTGTAATTTTACATTTAGTATATAATTCCATGATCTCTTGGGAGTTAAATTTTACATGGAATGTAAAGTTTAGGTTACAGTTCAATTTTTGCTTGTGGACATCCAATTGTTTCAGTCAGATTTAGTATCAAGTGTTGAAAAGTCTATCCTTCCTCAACTAAATTGCTTTAGCACCTTTGCAAAACAAAATGAAAAGGTGGTGAATATCTACATGTAAGATTAAAGGAAAAAAAATTAAGAAACCAGACTCCTATCCCTGTAGTAGATACTTTAAATATGTAAAAAATTAATTCAAAATACATCATAAACCTAAATCTGACTTAAAATATAAAATCTAAGAAGAAACCATAGGAATAAGTCTTTATAAGTTTTGATGAGCATTTATACACAATGAAAGCATAAGTGACAAAAGAAAAGGTAGATAAGTTGGCCTTTACCAACATTAAAATTTCTACTTCAAAGTTTCACTCTTTCATCAAAGAGTGAAAAGACAACCCACAGAATAGAAAGTATGCTTGAGAATCATATATCTGATAAGGGATTTGTATGTAGACTATATAAATAACACTAACAACTATATATAATATTGTACCTCAACTAGGCGTTAATCAGTCTTGTCCGACTCTTTGCAACCCCATGGACATAGCCCACCAGGTTCCTCTGTCCATGAAGGTCTCCAGGCAAGAATACTGGAGTGGGTTCCCATTTCCTTTTCCAGGAGATCTCCCAACCCAAAGTTCGAACCCTGGCGTATATTAACTATACCTCAATAAAAATAAAATTTAAAGATAATATGAGAAAGAACTTTACTGACTCAACAATAAGATAAATAACCCAGTTTTTAAAATGAGCAAAGGATTTGAAAACAAATGTCCTCAATGACAGTATACACATGACAAATAAACACACCAAAATATTGCTTAAAATCATGAGTCATTGGAACAATGCAAATCAAAATTACAGTGAGATGTTACTTCACACATACTAAAATGGCTAAAATTTTTAAAAGACAGACAATAACAAATGCTAATAAGCAGGTGGAGAAATTGAAACCTTCATTAATTGTTGATAGGATTATAAAATTATGCAGCCCCTTTGGAAAACAGTTTGGCAGTTTCTCAAAATATTAAACATATAGTTACCATGCTGCTGCTGCTGCTGCTAAGTTGCGTTGGTCGTGTCCGACTCTGTGCAACCCCAGAGATGGCAGCCCACGAGGCTCCCCTGTCCCTGGGATTCTCCAGGCAAGAACACTGGAGTGGGTTGCTATTTCCTTCTCCAATGCATGAAAGTGAAAAGTAAAAGTGAAGTCTCTCAGTCGTGTCCAATTGCTTAGAGACTTCATGGACTACAGCCTACCAGGCTCCTCCGTCCATGGGAATTTCCAGGCAAGAGTACTGCAGTGGGTTGCCATTGCCTTCTCCTGACAATTCTACTTATAGTTATTTACCCAAGAGAAGTGAAATACATATATTCACGTAAAAACTTGCACACAAAATATTCAGAGTAGCATTGTCCATATAGCTGTAAAAAATTAAATAAATGAATAAAGCTAGAGCAAGAGTACTAGAATAGCAAGAAGTGGAAGCAGTCCCAAATAATGAATGGATAATAAATTATGGTATATATGCTATATTATTTGGCAATAAAAATTTTATATATGCTATAAGATGGATAAACCTTGAAAACATTATGCTAATTGAAAAAAGCTAGTCACAGAATAAGACTGATTTCTTTTATATGAAATGTTCAGAATAAGCACATTTATAGAGACAGAAGATAGTTGAGGGTTTTCAGGGGTTGAAGAAAAGAGGAAATAAAGAGTTATTGCCAGTGGATATTGAGTTTCTTTTGGGGGTGATGAAATTGTTCTAAAATAGTGATGGTGGTTATACAATTATATGGATATTCTAAAAACAGCTTTTTGTTTCCATTTAAAAGGGTGAATTTTATGGTATACAGATTACATCTCAATAAATCTACTATTTAAGAAAAAAGCAAAACAAAACAGGCAAACAAAAATAATTAGTTGAGCATATTTGCATGTATCTCATTCTAGCCCTGTACCCTGTCCCTTGGTTCATGTGTCTGTTCTTCTGCCAATACCATTTTGTGTTGACCACTATAGTAGTGTATAACCTAGAAAGATTCCTCCTAATTTATTTTTCTATTTCAAAATTGTTTTAGCTATTCTAGGTCCCATGGTTTTCCATATAAATTTTAGAACAATCTTGTCTACATCTACATAAAACCTGCCTGTGATTTTGACAGCTATTACCTTAAACCTGTAAATGTAGCAACAGCTATATTATACTGTGCTTTCCAATGCATTTGGTCCTGAACCCCCTTTTTAGCAGAATAACTAACATTATGCAGTACCTGTTTTATGAAATCTTCATTTAAGTAAATTTGCCCATGACAAAAATCATAAGTATAAAGGGAATCTAAAGATGTCTGGTATCTTTAATGTCTGAAGACTGTCACAAATACAATTTTTTTTACAGCTAACAGATGAGGTGATTTATTTAAAATTATCATTGTTGACTCTGTATAC
The DNA here is from genome assembly GCA_006410935.1 of Redunca redunca. Taxonomy (NCBI): domain Eukaryota; kingdom Metazoa; phylum Chordata; class Mammalia; order Artiodactyla; family Bovidae; genus Redunca; species Redunca redunca. The sequence continues at coordinate 5,844 of SJYQ01001205.1, forward strand.
ATTCTACAATGTTTTAAAAATACCCAACCTTTTAAGAAATTTACCAGACTATAATTTATGAACTGACAAGATCAGGTAGAGGTGCTAGGTATCGTTGTCTGCTAGCTAGAGGACAATGATAGAAGTTATGATTTATATGAGGAAGTCAGCATTCTTAAGTTTGATCAGCAAAGTGTTATTTGGAGAAAATATGTCTCTAAATTTCATAACTAATGAACATCAGCTCAGAGCAATGAAATGAGAAAGCTGGCAGAGGAATAATCGAAAGTTCATTGGGCCAGGAATTAAGAGACAGTGTATTTATTTGTCTTCTTCCTGTTACTAACTAGCTGTGCAAATTTAGGTCAGCTTCTTAATTTCTAGAAGTGGCAGCATCTTCTTATACACAATGAAACAGTCATTTTTAGTAGTCATTATGGCCAGGATTTAGGAATTAGAAGATTTAGGGGTGAATCAAGACTCTGCTACTTCCTTACCTTATTACTTGGCAAGTTACTTGATCTCCTTAAGCTAGTGTCCTCAAAAAGGTTCTTGTAAGGATTAAATAAGATAATTCATAGAAAGTACTTAATATACACAAAGACTGGTAGCTATAACCATTTGGACACTGAATTTGTTAGTGATCAGAATACGTGGTCTAGAATCAGACTGCCTTGGTTTTACTCCCATATTCATCATTTATCAGACACTGAACTTGGAAAAATAAAATACTCCGAGCATCAGTTATTTAATCTGTAAAATGGAGATTATTAATAAAGTCTGTCTCTTCAAGTTGTTGTAAAGATTAAAATAATGCATGAAGGTAGAGATTTAGCTTGGAAACACACGCAAATGTGATATGAAAAAAATGTGAGATGTAATCATTATTAACTATAAGTAAAACTAGGAAGTTCCCATAGACTAGCAGGATTAGACCTTCTACCTTCTTATTGGGAGGTCACAGCTATAAATCTTAATACACTTTGGTCATGTCATATGTAAAGAAATAGACCCAGAAAGACAGAGAGAGATGCCCAAATTAAGGGTCAATAGTTTTCAGCAGCCTCTTACGTACACAATGTGGTAATAGACACTTGTATAGACCCATAAAGGACAGGCATTTTTTGTAAAAGAACTGGAATTGTCACCCAAGTTGCCCTTGACCTTAATCTTTCCGCTAGACTACGTTTCTGATCAATTTATACCCCAGTTTTTAATGTCTCACATTCAGGATTTTCTGTGTGATTGAAAAGCATGGATGGACATGGCACTTCCAAAATTCACCGTTGTCTGCACTTCTGCTGGGAGCAGCAGTCTTATGATTAGTTCCAGCAGCATTCACAGATAATAATACTGCACGTGCCGCATGGAATCCCTGAGGCAGAATACTGTCCTTTTCAGGAATCGGGATTTTTCTCCAAATGTAAAAATAACACTTTTGCATCATGTATGCATGCATGCTAAGTAACTTCAGCCATGTCTGAATCTTTGGAACCCTATAGACCATAGCCCACCAGGCTCCTCTGTCCATGGGATTCTCCAGGCAAGGATACTGGTTTGGGTTGCCATGCCCTCCTCCAGGGGATCTTCCCATCCCAGGGATTGAACCTGCATCTCTTACATCTCCTGCATTGGCAAGCAGATTCTTTAGCACTAGCACCACCTGGGAAGCTCTTTCTATCACGACACTGAATCATTTCTTACAATATGAACCTAGAGAAAAAGTCTCATGGAGATGCATTATATATCTCTTCTTCAGATTGCCTCATTATTGTTATTATATTTTTTTAATTTTTAATTTTACTTTATTTTGCTTTACAATAGTGTATTGGTTTTGCCATACATCAACATGAATCCTCCACGGGTGTACACGTGTTCCCAATCTTGAACCCCCCTCCCACCCCTCCCCATACCATCTCTCTGGGTCATCCCAGTGCACCAGCTCCAAGCATCCTGTATCCTGCATCGAACCTAGACTGGCCATTCGTTTCTTATATGATATTGTACATGTTTAAATGCCATTCTCCTAAATCATCCCATCCTCTCCCTCTCCCACAGAATCCAAAAGACTGTTCTATACATCTGTATCTCTTATCTTTTTAATTTATCTTTAATTGGATGATAATTGCTTTATAATGTTCTTTTGGTTTCTACCCTACAACCTGAATCAGCCATAAGTATATATATATATATATATACTTACATAGATGTACACTTGAACCTCCCTCTCTTCCTACCCATCCCACCCTTCTAGGTTATTACAGAGCACCAGGTTGAGCTCCCTGTGCTACACCCACAACTTCCCAGTAGCTACCCATTTTACATATGGTAATGTGTATGTTTCAATGCTACTCTGTCAATTCATCCCACCCTCTTCTTCCGCCACCTGTTAATACTGTTATTTAATATAACTGTTAGTATCATTATTTAATTGATCTAGGGAACAATCCTTGTTAGAAAAATACACACCTCCAAATATACTTCCTTTGTTGCACTGTCTATTGAGAGTTTCCAGATAAAACACAGGATCACATAAAAATCTGAACTTCCAATAAATAGCAATTTTGAAACTATAAGATGTCATATGTATGACAAAGAATATACTTATATTAAAAATATTTTTATCTGAAACTGAACTTTATTTCCTGTATTTTTATTCAGTAAATCTGGCAATCCTAGGATCCAGAAGACTAATTTGTCAAATATATTTCTTTCCCTATCTCTAAGCTCTGACAGCGTGGAGAATATGACTCTTATGCATCATTTGTTTCCTAGGGTCCATCATAGAACCTGACATATAATAGACACTTGATATGTACCTACAGATTAAACTGAGATTGACAGAAGTTCCTTCCCTAATCAAAGACACATATGTCATTTGGCTCTGAATGCTTCAGAGAGGACAACATTTTAAAATTAGAAATTAAGATACACTCAAATGATCATACGGCTTTAGGATGAATCCCAGGAAAAGGAAAGGAAGAAATGAATGTCTCTCTTATCAGTGAGATTAGAGAAAAAAAATCCTCTCTGGAAATCAGTGGGGTAATGTAGACGAAAGCCACTAGACCTGTAACATTCTTGTTAGTTTATAAATAATGACACTAACTTTTGAAACACATTTTCATCATCCATTCAAGTATCACTGACTCACCAGCACTTCTTTTTTCTTTACTTGCATGTTAGCAAAATCCATGTTTGTTTTCTAAAAAAGCTTCTGACTTCTATTATCTTTACAGATATAAGATGAGAAAATAATTTTTGTCAATATTTTTATTACTATTTTTATAAAATAAAAAGAAACTCCTATGATTGATTAAGGTTATGGCTGGGGGGTTTGTGGGGTATTTTGTTTTGCTTTTTGCCTTTCCTTTTAACTTTAAGCTTTAAGTTGAAACATTCTCAAATATCTGTGGGCAAAACATCCTCTTAAAATGGGTCCTGGTGCCTGCCTTCTGGGGAGGTGGTCCTGAGCAGGTGAACTGAGAGAGTGCACCCATCTCTTCCCCCTCAAATTTTGCCTCTTCAGTTGTTATGCCACTTTTGTCCTTACTTTGTTACATTTCTATAGTTAAGTTGGTTTTACTTGAATGATTCATGTTTAGGGGAAAAAAAATCAAAATACCCTTAAAATCTGTTTCAACTCATAAATGAAGTGGCAGACGTTAAAAAAAATAAAATAAAATCCATGGTGCTGATCCATGAGTGGCTGTCTCAATTCAAGTGAAAATTTTCAGTGTTATTTTCCAGGATGCTTTTGAAAGTATGTTTAAAGGAAGTCTTTGGCTGGCTATGGTGTTGGCCTTAATCTGAAAAAAAAGAAAAAAGAAATTGGTATGATCCCTGGGTCAGAAAGATCCACTGGAGAAGGGAATGGCAACCCATTCCAGTATTCTTGCCTGGAAAAAATCTCATGGACAGAGGGGCCTGGTGGGCTACCACCCATGGGACCACAAAGAGTTGGAGATGACTGAGTGATTGAGCACACAGAACAATCAAAAAAAAAAAAAAAGAAGCAAGTTTCTACCTTAAAATATTATTCTTATCTTAAATGGGTGAAGACAAAACCTGGAGTGGATGATTAGAAGACATGGATCTTCCATTGTAGGAGCGCAGAAGCTATGAGTATGGGTGATACCAGACTAAACACACCTTATCTGTCAGACAGGGGACTGAATCCTAGGGAAAAGGACATAGAAAACGATATGAGAGGTGATTTACAAAGGATATGAGCAGTATGAGATGCATACATTTGCTTCCCTTTGGGTAATCATGACAAAGTGTGTAATAAGAAAGGGTTACATTATTTTTGTTGGATGAGAACAGATAAGATTCTATCCCTTTTACTTCTGAAAGGAATATCCTGATGTTCCTTAAGGAAACTACACCTCCTCCATTGCATATTACTTAGCATAGCTGTCATTCAAAGTGTCCTGTTCTCCATGGCCAAAATGAGGGCACTTTAACCAGATAAGCCAATCACCTTCTCTCCACCTGAAATTTGGATCTTGATTTGTGTAACACAAAGACTGAAATGTATTTATAAATACTATAAATTGACTCATTTCCCATTAGTGCTCTGAAGAGACTTTTCCCAGATCCAAGTAATGCCCCAGTTCCTGGGTTTTCCATACCCTTCTAACACATTTCTCTTTGCCTGAGTTAGCAAGAGTAGTTTTCTGTGCTTGGATCTGTGAGTCCTAAATGAGACAAAGTTATTAGTCTAGAGGGGATAGACAATGAGAATTGAGTGGATGGGAATTATCCCTAGCACAGCTGAATAGTATTAGCACTATCTAGTACTGAAGTGAAGTGAAGTGAAGTCGCTTAGTCATGCCCGACTCTTTGCGACCCTGTGGACTGTAGCCTGCCAGGCTAATTCTGTCCATGGGATTTTATTAGCACACCTGAAATTCCATGGGAGCTTTTAGTAAGAAGTAACACTAGTGCCAGGAAACAGTTCCAGTAGCAGAAACATTTGGGAAGCCACTGTTTCCTATTTTCCATTTCAAATGTTTGGGAAAGAGCTAGAACAAGAATGGAAGAGATGTGGATGTCATACAGTAGCTCATAAAATACGTTACCTGTTTATTTATAGAACTTTCTAGGGGGACACTTTGAGTGGAGAAAGAGCTGGATGCTCCATGTAAGGGTCTAAGAGTTATTAAGCTATACTATTTAAGTTCCAAACCACCTTCCTTTATAGATTCTTGGTGAAGCATACGTGTTCAGGTTGTTCTCTACTAGGTTCTGGTTATAAATGGTGTTAGAGGGAGATGATAAAGATGAAGGGACTTGTTCCTTTCTCTGTTGATTTCCAGTTCTTTCTGCATTTCCATACAAGTGTTCCTTCATACTAGCAGGACTTATTACTCCAAGTGTTACCAATCAAGCTTTTTGGACTCCATAATCAATAGAAATTGATAAATGACCAGTAAGAAATTCAGACAAGGGTTTACGGGGCCCCTGCTGCAGCAGGGGGAAGTGACAGCAAGAACCAGGTCCCCTTGCTCGCTTGCTCCCTGAGAGGGGAAGAGCTGCTTCCTCACATGGGTTGAGAGTAGGGATATGTCCAGGAGTTGGGCTGGAGGGGTGGCTTAGGTGGTTTGTCACCCCTTTTGCAGTGTTTGTGTGCAGAGGGCATGCACAATGTCCTGCTTTTGCTCCCAGCTTTTCAGAAGTGGCAGTGGGGTTTTTGGTCTCTTTTGTATCTTGTACATAATTTACCCCAGTTGCACATGTATGCAGTTATTTTTATGCCTTATAGTTTCTTTGTATTTCATTGCTTGAGAAGATGTTTGAACAGGTGCAAGCACTGCAGCAAAGGGTCCTATGTCCCAAGTCCCAGCCTGTCTCACATGTTTCCACTTTTTCCTTTCTATTTCCATTAAAAGTTTCAATCAGTTGATGCTTTCAAATTGTGGTGCTGGAAAATGCTCTTAAGAGTCCCTTGGACTACAAGGAGATCAAACCAGTCAACCATAAAGGAAACCAACACTGAATATTTATTGGAAGTACTGATGCTGAGGCTGAAGCTCCAATACTTTGGCCACCTGATGATGCAAATAGCTGACTCATTGGAAAAGACCCTGGTGCTGGCAAAGATTGAGAGTAGGAGACGACAATTGAGAAGGCAGCAATAGAAAGACAATAATTGAGTCCCAGTTGAGAAGGGGACAACAGCGGATGAGATGGTTAGATGGCATCACTGACTCAATGAACATGAGTTTGAGCAAACTCCAGGAAATGGTAAAGGATAAGGAAGCCTGGTGTGCTGCAGTCTATGAGGTCACAAAAGTCAGACACGACTGAGTGACTGAACAACAAAAATAATAATTATGCCTGGATGGTAGGTATTCTTCCAAGGAGCAAGTGTCTTTTAATTTCATGACTGCAGTCATCATCTGCAGTGATTTTGGAACCTCAAAAGTCTCTCACTGTTTCCACTGCTTCCTCATCTATTTGCCATGAAGTGATAGGACCAGATGCCATGATCTTAGGCTTTTGAATGTTGAATTTTAAGCCAGGTTTTTCACTCTGCTCTTTCACTTTCATCAAGACGCTCTTTAGTTCCTCTTGGCTTTGTGCCATTAGGGTGGTATCATCTGCATATCTGAAGTTATTGATATTTCTCCTCACAATCTTCATTCCAGCTTGAGCTTCATTCAGACTGGCATTTCCCATCACGTACTCCACATATAAGTTAAACAAGCAGGATGACAATATGTAGCCTTGATGTACACCTCTCCCAATTTGGAACCAGTCTGTTGGTGCATGTCCAATTCTAACCGTTTCTTCTTGACCTACATACAGATTTCTCAGGAGGTAGGTAAGTTGTCTGGTATTCCCATCTCTTTAAGAATTTTCCAGAGTTTGTTGCGACCCACACAGTCAAAGGCTTCTATGAAGTCAGTGAAGGACAGGTAGATGTTTTTCCTTAATTCCCTTCTTTCTCTATGATCCAATGGATATTGGCAATTTGTCCTTTGGTTCTTCTGCCTTTTCTAAATCCAGATTGTCAATCTGGAAGTTCCTGGTTTATGTGCTGCTGAAGCCTGGCTTGAATGATTTTGAGCATAACCTCGGTATAAATATTAAATTTATACTTATATAAATGGCAGCCCACTCCAGTATTCTTGCCTGGAGAATCCCACGGATGGAGCAGCCTGGTAGGCTACTGTCCACTGAGTTGCAAAGAGCTGGACATGATTGAGCGACTTCACTTCACTTCATAGTTAAATTTAAATTTATATAAATGTAATTATAGTTAATCTGTAATATTATATTAGTTTCAAATGTACAGCTTCAGATTCTTTCCCATCATGGGTTATTCTAAGATATTGAATATAGTTCTTTGAGCTGTAATGTAAATCCTTGTTCTTATATGTAGTGGTATGTAGAATTCTATATTCAGGAAAAATTATCTCTCTAAAATGCCAAAGAAATAAACATTTTTCTCAAGCAAACAAAACAACATATTCTGCAAGAAGTGTTAAGGGAGTTCTTTCAGGAGAGGAATATTATATAGGGGNNNNTTGGTGATTATAGCATAGGGATAAGTAAAATTAATAACTGTGATGCTATAAGGGAGGATTTGGAAATACTATAACATGATATTATAAGATATATATACTATAGAAGAGGACAGTGTAACAGTAGTGTCATTGAAGGTGGATATAATCTCAAAATTCTAAAGCAAGATTTAAAACATTTAAAAAGAAGTACAATTAACATGCTAAGAGGGGAGAAAAACTCAAATCATATAAAATGCTAAATTATACCCAGAGAAGAGAATAATGGAGAAAAAAGAAAAAACAAATGTCACAAACAGAAAATAGTTACAAATGTGACAGATTGTAATCCAACTATACCAATAAACACTTTAAATGTGTATGGCCTAACTACACATATTAAAAGGTAGAGACTGTCAGATTGGATTAAAAAAAAAAACAAACCCAAGAAACAAAAAGAAGACCTTTAACTATACATTGTTTACAAGAGACACATCTTAAATATAAATAATCAAATAGGTTGCATATAAAGACACAGAAGAAAGATACCATATTAACAGTAAATGAAAGATCTTAAGAGTGTCAGAGTAACTATATTAATTCCAAAGAAAGCACAGCAGAACAAAGAAAATTCTAAGGTTTAAGAGGAGAATTACACTGTAACAAAAGGGAAAAATGGAGGGCTTTCTAGGTAGTGCAGTGGTAAGGAATCTACCTGACAATGCAGGAGGTGAGGAGATATGGGTTCAATCCCTAGGTTGGGAAGATCCTCTGGTGTAGTAAATGGCAACTCACTCCAGTTTTCATGCCTGGAAAATTCCATGTAAAATCCATGGGGTCACAAACAGTAGGACACAACTCAGCAATTAAGTGCACACACATAACAATCCTTAATGTGTATGCCCTAAACAACAGAGTAGCATAATATATGAGCCCAAAATTGGTAGAACTGAAAAGAAGATGAAATCCACTATCATAGTTTGAGTCTTCAGTACTCTTCTTTAAGCAAATGATAGATCAAGCTGTCAGAAAATCAGTAAAGATATAGCTGACCTGAACAGTACTATTAATCAACTTGTCCTAACTGACATTTATAGAATATTCCTTTCAACACCAGCAGAATACACATTCAAGCTCCTATGTAATATTCAGCAATATAGATCTCATTCTGGGCGGGAAAAAAAAAAAATACTCCATAGTTTAAAATGATAGAAATCATGTAAAGCACATTCTCAACAATGTGATAAACCAGAAATCAATAACAGAAAGCTGAAAAATATTAAAGTATTTGAAAATAAAGTAACAATCTTTCAAATAACACTTCAGCCAAAGTGGAAGAGAAATACTAATTTTAAAATATTTTAAATTTAAACAAAAACACAAATGCAAGTTATTAAAATGCTGTGAAAGTAGTGTTTAGAGGGAAATGTACATAATTAAATGCATAGAGCAGAAAGTGAAGAACGAAAGAGCCTCTTGATGAAAGTGAAAGAGGAGAATGAAGAAGTTGGCTTAAAACTCAACATTCAGAAAACTAAGATCATGGCATCTGATCCCATCACTTCATGGCAAATAGCTGGAGAAACAATGGAAACAGTGAGAGACTTCACTTTGGGGGCTCCAAAATCATTGCAGATGGTGACTGCAGCCATGAAATTAAAAGACACTTGCTCCTTGGAAGAAAAGCCATGACCAACCTAGACAGTATATTAAAAAGCAGAGGCACACTTTGCGAAGAAAGTTCCATCTAGTCAAAGCTATGGTTTTTCCAGTAGTCATGTGTGGATGTGAGAGTTGGACTATAAAGAAAGCTGAGTGCTGAAGAATCGATGCTTTTAAACTATGGTGTTGGAGAAGACTCTTGAGAGTCCTTGGACTGCAAGGAGATTCAATCAGTCAGTCCTAACGGAAATCAATCCTGAATATTCACTGGAAGGACTGATGCTGAAGCTGAAACTCCAATACTTTGGCTACCTGATGCGAAGAACTGACTCATTGGAAAAGATCTTGATGCTGGAAAATGTTGAAGGCAGGAGGAGAAGGGGACAACAGTGGATGAAATGGTTAGATGGCATCACCGACTAAATGGACTTGAGTTTGAGTAAATTCCAGGAGTTGGTGATGGACAGGGAGGCCTGGCGTGCTGCAGTCCATGAGGTTGCAAAGAGTTGGACATAACTGAGTGACTGAATTGACTGATGAGTAGAAATGAAGAAAGATCTAAAGATCAATAACCTAAGCTTACATTTTAGAACTAGTAAAGAAGAGCAATTTAAGCCTAAAATGAGAGAGGAAAAAGTATAATAAAACTTTGAAAATAAATCAAGAAAAATAAAGCGGAAATTTAAAACAGAGAAAAAATCAGTGTAACCAAAACAGGTTCATTGCAAAGATCAATATAATTGGTAATTCTCTAGCCAGGTTGATCAAGAAAAAATTAAGAAGAGTTAAATCACCAATAATGAAATGAAAAAAGAGACCATTACTACTGGTCACACTGACCTCAAAAGGATAATAAAAGAATACTGAAAACAACTCCACAAATTTGATAAACTAGATCAAATAGACTAGTTCTTTGAAATACATAATCTACCAAACTTATGTAAAGAGAAACAGATACTATAAGTAAGTGCATACCTGCTAAAGAAATTGAATAAAAAATGAATAAGTTTTCAAAGAGGAAAGCACCAGGAAAGACCAGGCTAGTTTCTTTGATAAATTCTACCAAATATTTATGAAGAAATAAGATCAATTCTCCAACATTTTTTCCTAGAAAATAGAAGAGGGAACATGTCCCCAANAAGGGGGAGAGGAGATTTAAAGAGATGAAGCACTGGGTTTGTTTTTTTTAGAATACTGAAGCTATTTTGTATGATGTTTTAATCACAGATGTATATCGCTGTCCATTTGTCGATACATTTTATATTAAAGCACAAACACTGAGCCTTAATGTATGCATTTTTTTTTTCAAAACCATTTAGGAAATGGGGGGAATCTCATGATAAAATGTTTAATACAAAACAATCTAACTATGCTAAAAATGTATGAAATGTATGTAAGGCTAAAGGTAAAAGGTTTCATTTGAGTTTGACAAGAATTATACAGGAGAAGGAAATGGCAACCCACTCCAGTGTTCTTGCCTGGAGAATCCCAGGGACGGGGGAGCCTGGTGGGCTGCCGTCTATGGGGTCGTGCAGAGTTGGACACGACTGAAGCGACTTAGCACCAGCAGCAGCAAACAGATTTAGCCCCTCAACATTTTATTGATTTGTTTTTATCAACATTTTATTTTTAAGAAACCTTCCTCAATAGATAATAAATATATCTCTACTACAAACGCTAAAATTTTCTTGTTAGGGTAATTAAACAGTGAAAATAAATGCTGAAAGTATTTTCAATGATACAGGCAAGCTTCTCTGCACCAGAAGACAATCCAGTAAAATATAAGGTAAATCTCTCAGGTGGAGACTACCCTCAGATGGAAATAAATGGTTGCTTAAGTATGGTTTGTATGCTGACAGCTCAGTTGGTAAAGAATCCGCCTGTGATGCAGGAGACACTTGGATTCCTGGGTTGGGAAGATCCACTGGAGAAGGGATAGGCTACCCACTCCAGTATTCTTGGGCTTCCCTTTTGGCTCAGCTGGTAAAGAATCCGCCTATAATGCAAGAGACCTGAGTTCAATCCCTAGGTTGGGAAGATCCCCTGGAGAAGGGAAAGGCTACCCACTCCAGTATTCTGACCTGGAAAATTCCATGAACTGTATAGTCCATGGGACTGCAAAGAGTTGGACAGGACTGAGTGACTTTCACTTTCACTAAGTATAGTTGGGCAATGGTGAAGCCCTTCTTGTGCTGGTCATAGAAATATCTTTTGGTCAAACAGCTGAGTTTCAAAGCCTCTGAGCTGCTTCTGGTGAATTCCCTCCCTAGAGACTAATATCCCAAGAATTTGAAAGGAGTTTGGCACAACAGAGGCAGCTTGAGAAATGAAAGTAAATGGACCTTGAAGAGAATCAGAAACAGAATCTGAACGGCTATATAAGCTTAGGCATATATCTTAATTTTTGTGAGCCTCAATTCCTTCTTCTGCCAAATGGTGTTAATAAAGAAGCATCTTATAGAATCACACTAAAGGATTACACAGGATATATCTAAATATAAACATATGTTAAATTATAAATAATAGACTGCTATTGTTATCACCACTGTCATCAATGAGCCAACTTGATACAGCTACAAAACATAGTTCTTATGTACAGAGTACCACTGAATTATTTCCTTCTAGTGCCTTACAATAATAAAATAACAAGAATAGAAATAACAGCACTACTATAAGGATAACACTAAGAACACTAGTTGAGCACTAACTAAGCAATAAGCACTGTACCAAGTGACATATATGTTTCATGTGTACTTAATCCACAACTTTATCATATTCGAAGGATAATTTTGACCAGGGTCTGGCTTCACTGGCTGTTGGAATATGATCATTTAATAGCAACATCTTGTGAGACATAAATAACCCAAGATTAGTGCTAACCACTCAATGTTCATCCATTAAACCATTACATAAAAACCAAAGAAGGAGAAATTCATTTTGCAATGCAAACACAAGCTGGAATCAAGATTGCCGGGAGAAATATCAATAACCTCAGATATGCAGATGACACCACCCTTATGGCAGAAAGTGAAGAGGAACAAAAAGCCTCTTGATGAAAGTGAAAGAGGAGAGTTAAAAAATTGGCTTAAAGCTCAACATTCAGAAAGCGAAGATCATGGCATCTGGTCCCATCACTTCATGGGAAATAGATGGGGAAACAGTGGAAACAGTGTCAGACTTTATTTTGGGGGGCTCCAAAATCACTGCAGATGGTGATTGCAGCCATGAAAATAAAAGACGCTTACTCCTTGGAAGGAAAGGTATGACCAACCTAGATAGCATATTCAAAGCAGAGACATTACTTTGCCAACTAAGGTCCGTCTAGTCAAGGCTATGGTTTTTCCAGTAGTCATGTATGGATGTGAGAGTTGGACTGTGAAGAAGGCTGAGAACTGAAGAACTGATGCTTTTGAACGGCGGTGTTGGAGAAGACTCTTGAGAGTCCCTTGGACTGCAAGGACATCCAACCAGTCCATTCTGAAGGAGATCAGCCCTGGGATTTCTTTGGAAGAAATGATGGTAAAGCTGAAACTCCTTTACTTTGACCACCTCATGCAAAGAGTTGACTCATTGGAAAAGACTCTGATGCTGGAAGGGTTTGGGGACAGGAGGAGAAGGGGACGACAGAGGATGAGATGGCTGGATGGCATCACTGACTCGATGGACATGAATCTGAGTGAACTCTGGGAGTTGGTGTTGGACAGGAAGGCCTGCCATGCTGTGATTTGTGGGGTTGCAAAGAGTCGGACACGACTGAGTGATTGAACTGAACTGAACTGAACTGATGGTATTCATAAAAGGCTTCTGAGTACCCAAACATTGCAAAACAGTGTTTAACAATCACGAAGAACCAAGGTTTATATTTCTGATTTATTTATTGTCCTATGTGCTGTGCTTAGTTGCTGAGTCACGTCTGACTCTTTGTGACCCCATGGACTGTAGCCCACTGGAGTCCTCTGTCCATGGGCATTCTCCAGGCAAGAATACCAGAGTGGGTGGCCATACCCTCCAGGGGATCTTCCCAACCCAGGGATTGAACCCAGGTTCCCTGCACTGCAGGTGGATTCTTTACTGAGACATATATATGTATTTTTTCAATTAATGCTCAATCCATAGACATCATCCAGCTCATATTTACTTTGTGATGTCTATGGATTGAGTGTTAATTCAAAGAAAAAATATTGATGTTGTGTAATGCTGCCAGGTTATTTTTAAATAAGGGTAAAAACTGAAGACACTTCTTTATCCTGTGATGATATTTATGTTATTTATTTAAAGTAGTTTTTTATTTGAAAATATTTCTGAAATCTTTGTTAAACTTTTCTTGGAAAAGTGATATTATAAATCATTTCTTGTACATTTCAGAAAGTTACTAAAAACAGTGTAAAAGGCTTGTTCTCTTTCTTCAGGAAGTCTACTAGTTCATTTTCATATGGTAACATAGTATCAAACTGTGTCTAAAGTAGTAGCATCTGAGAGGGAGCAAGTTGGATGCCTCTTAAAAGTCAAACGTTTTTATTTAAGCTTTTATGTATATTTTCTAATTTTATTGAGATATAATTAATGTATACATTGTGTACTTTTAAGTTACATATATACAATATAACAATTTGATAAATATTGCAAAATTATTACAATAAGTTTAGTTAACTACCATCATTTCACATAGTTACAAATGTATTTTTCCTTGTGATGAGAGCTTTTAAGATCTACTCTCTTAGCAACTCTCAAACTTACAATACAAGATCGTTAACTGTAGTCACAGTGCTATATATTGTATCACCCCAAACTTATTTATAACTAGAAGTTTGTACCTTTTGATCACCTTCACCCAATGTTCCCACTCCCCTGCCTCTGGAAACCACTCATCTGCTCTGTTTCTACAAGGTTTTGCTTTGGTTTTTCTTTTCAGATTTCACATATTAGTGAGATTTTGCAATAGTTATCTTTCTATCTGAAAAGTCAGACTTCAGTTTTCAACATAAACCAAACCATGTCTGTGCCCTGTGACTGGGTAAATGGTTTAGTGTCATTTTTCCCATCTATGATGTGAGTGTAAGAAGTGTACACATTGATCAGGGGTATTGAGCTGATTAAAAGATACATTTACAAAATGTAAATAGTATGAGGAATAGAGATATTCAATAAAGATCAATTCTCTCTTTTCTTCAATTCATAACTGAACCTTTAGTGTATCTCTTAAAAGAAACAAAAGTGGTATTTCTCTGATATCAATCCAAATTAGACTTTACATATCTATAATTATAAACTATGAGCAAATGCCTTCTCCATAATATTATCCAATGAACATTCATGGATATACTGAAAGGTATACATTCTTCCTCTCACTGTTGTGTGAGGTACTCAGTCGTGTCCGACTCTTTGTGACCTCAAAGACTGTAGCCCACCAGGCTCCTCTGTGCATGGAATTTTCCAGGCAAGAATACGAGAGTGAGTTGTCATTTCCTTCTCCAGGTGATCTTCCCAACCCAGGGACTGAACTCAGGTCTCTTGCATTGCAGGCAGATTCTTTACCATCTGAGCCACCAGGGAAGCCACTATCTAGCTCTGGAAACCATGCTTCAGAGAGCACTAAGCAGTCATTTATGCACAGGTGGCACTGGTGGTAAAGAATCTGCCTGCCAATGCAGGAGATGTAAGAGACATGGATTTGATCCCTGGGTTGGAAAGATACCCTGGAGAAAGAAATGGCGACCCACTCCAGTATTCCTGCCTGGGCAATCCCATGAACAGAGGTGGGCTACAGTCCATGGGGTTGCAAAGAGTTGGACATGACTGAAGTGATGGGGTTGCAAAGAGTTGGACATGACTGAAGTGACTTATCTGGAGAAGGCAATGGCAACCCACTCCAGTACTCTTGCTTGGAAAATCCCATGGATGGAGGAGCTTGGTAGGCTGCAGTTCGTGGGATCGCTAAGAGTCGGACACGACTGAGCGACTTCACTTTCATGCATTGGAGAAGGAAATGGCAACACACCACTCCAGTGTTCTTGCCTGGAGAATCCCAGGGACAGGGGAGCCTGGTGGGCTGCCGTCTCTGGGGTCGCACAGAGTCGGACACGACTGAAGCGACTTAGCAGCAGCAGCAGCAGAAGTGACTTATCACAGCACATAGGGGGTGCTGAAGAAGATTTGAAGACATGCTCCAGAAATTCTGATCCTGAGTCGCCTAACCACACCTTAACACCTCTTTAGCTAACCACTTTAACCCTTTCAGATTGATTAGCAATTTGGTTCCTCTTCCATAGGGTCTGAGACCTCAGGAAGCTAGGGTGGCTTCGAGTCCTCTGCTTCAGCATCCAGGCTGCCTGTCACCTTATGTGATGACGATCCTGAGAATTCTGTGAACTTATCACTTTCAGAGCTCCAGAAGGAAGTGGAAAACAAGTCTCTTTTACTTTCAACCTTCCACTCATCTGGAGTATTTATTGGCCACTATCTACATGGAGGACACTTGAGTTGCAAAAATAAGCCAGTTGTAGCAATTCTCAAACACCCACTAACATCTATACTGCAAAACTGCTATAGGCTGACTTGACCATTCACAATTTTCGGGTCATTGTCTTTTGGTAATATCAGGTTACTCTGATATTTAGAGATAGAAAAGGCTCTTGTTCCCTATCCTTCCCACTACCAAGTGTTTTCTTATAATGTGAACAAGTCTAACATGATATCTGCCACAGAGATAAACATTTCTTAGCACAGGTCCAAAGACAGTCACAAAACCTGTTTTTCACGCTTAGTTCTTTCTGATTTCTGCCAAGTTCAGCCCTGGACAGTCAACTTGAATGAAAGGTTTATTATGAGATAAATGCAGAAATGATTCTGTGGCAGGATCAATATATTTGTTGGTAGATCACACAGGAAAACTTTTCTCTAGTGAGGACAAGGGAGTATAAATTTCCAGATGTAATATATAATTTCAAATTTGATTACTAGGCCTACCAGGTTTTTATAATTTTTCAAATTCCATTCATGCAAGAGCAGACACGCTTGTACAATATTTGTAAACACCGCATATTTAGAATATTTACTTTTAACACAGAAGTTGTTCCTAATATCCCTTAGCCAATTAGTACATTTTTAGAAAGCTTTTGCAATACTTGCTACAAAGTCTTGGGGAAACTCGAAAACCTGATCAGGTTGTTTTGGTGCTAACCAACAATCTTTGGAAAGTAGATTTATGATTAGGGTGATTTAAAAGCTAACTAACTGCCTTTTGATTGTAAGTTAACATTAATTTATCTACACATGCACATGTATCTAGTTCACACTATCAGTGTTTTCTAAACTGCAGGCCTCTGATCATTAACAGTTAATAAAAACAACTTGTATATCAAGAGCAGTATTTTTACAAAATGATATATAATAGGAAAAAAATCAAAATATAGGGACATGGAATTGAACGGTAAATATCTTCCTTAATATGCTTATATCAGTTATATATGATATAACTTAATATGTTTCTATCAGTCATGTACGACTCTTTGTGTCCCCATGGACTGTAGCCCACAAGGCTCCTCTGTCCATAAAATTTTCCAGGCAAGAATACTGGACTGGGTTTCCATTTCCTTCTGCAATGTAATATGAAAAAAAAAATCAAAATATAGGGACATAAAAAGGAAGGATAACTATTTCCCTTAATATGTTTATATCAGTCATATGTGTATGCGTGCATTCATACATGCATGTGTGTTTATATGTATATGTGTGTGCATACACACTAAATTTCAGTGTACAATATACTTCAAACTATGGGCTAAAGTAATAAAAAAGCTTAAAAACAATTCATTTTTCCAGAATTATTTTAAACTACAGACAACATAACAATCATACTCTTTTGCTCTCTTCTCTAGATCTCTCTTTCTTTTCCAGTTCAGAGTGGATTTATCATTTCTAAAAAGAGCAAAAAACCCCAAAAAACCCTCATGAGGTTTTCCTATGAAAATTGCATCTCTCTATAACAGAACTTCTGCTTTTGAACACTGAAAATGAAGGGTGTGGATCATTGATTCTGCTCTGATGCATCCTCTTGGTCAACAGAGGCTTCATGTCTAATGGTCAAAACTGGCGAAGTCATGGATTTAAAGGAATTTCATGGAAAGAAAACCAACCAAACAAAACAATTTTGTATTCACATTATCATCTTAGCTCGCTAGCATACAGTACCAGCTTTTTAAGTTACAATTCCAGAAATATTAGGTGGGTATGCCTGGCAGGCTGATTTAAGAGAAGAGTCAGGAAATCTGGACATGAGAAGGTAAAAAAGCGGGAGAGAAATGGAAAATATTAAAAACCTAGAATTGGTAAAATCAATTAGGTAGGTGGGAAAAGAAGGGTTAGGACAACTTAAAGATTTCTGGCTTGAGGGACTTCTTAGGAAGGAAATGTCTTTAAGAGTGAAAAGGGAAACGTGTGTGTGTTTGTGTGTTTAAGGTGAATGAAAGTAGAGATCATGTTGACTTGGAGCTATCTATGGGATACCACATTGGAGACACTCAGCAAACAGCTGTCTGAATGAATCCGCTGTCTGTGCTCTGCTTAGTCTCTCAGTCTTGTATGATTCTTTGTGATCCCGTGGACTGTAGCCTGCCAGGCTCCTCTGTCATGGAGATCCTCCAGGCAAGAATACTAGAGTGAGTTGGTATGTGCTCTTCCAGGGGAACTTCCCAGCCCAGGAATTGAACCAGGGTCTCCTGCATTGCAGGTGGAATCTGCCAGTTGAGCTACTCAGGAAGCCCGAAAGACAAAGACCTGTATTAGAGATACAGCTTAGCGTGATCAGCATACCTGGTGATTGTTGCAGCTCCGGAAGAAAATGATTTTTCAGGGAGAACTTGTTGACTTAGATGATTTGAAGGCTAGTGGGAGGAGAAGGGGATGACAGAGGATGAGATGATTGGATGGCATCACCAACTCAATGGACATGAGTTTGAGTAAACTCCGGGAGCTGGCAATAGACAGGGAGGCCTGGTGTACTGCAGTCCATGGGGTTGCAAAGAGTCAGACATGACTGAGCTACTGAACTGAACTGAATTGAGTGGAACTTGAGATAACATAACCTTTCAGGCATGAACAAAAGAAACCACCCATTTATAGAAAATGAAAAATAGTAATGAGATAGGAAAGAAACACAGGAAGAATCTTCTTATGCATCAAGAAAAGTCAGTTTCAAGAAGGAGAAAGTGTTCAACACCGTTCCACGGCACAGTGGATCAAGTAATATATGAACCAAGAACTTTTAGAGTGAAGATGCTTATGTTCCGTTTAACTGCTGCTTCTGCTGCTAAGTCGCCTCAGTCATGTTCAACTCTGTGCCACCCCATGGACAGCAGCCCACCAGGCTCCTCTGCCCACAGGATTTTCCAGGCAAGAATACTGGAGTGGATTTCCATTTCCTTCTCCGTCTGTTTTAACTGAGGATGATAAATTTTACAGAAAAGAAGCCTGACTATAGCCTGTTGAGGAGTATGATCTGTGGTGAAGAAATGAAAATAAATATGGACTATGCTTTCAAAGAACGTGGCTATGAAGGAGAGAAAGAAATCAGTAGCCGAGGTGGCCACAGGATCATGAAGAGGTACGGATAACATCTCCCATGATTTTGTATGTTCTGGTGCACAGCACAGCTTTGTATGTAATACTGATGGCTGATTCATGTTGATGTGTGGCAGAAACTAATACAGTATTGTAAAGCAATTATCCTTCAATTAAATATGAATTAATTAAAATTTTTTTAAAAAACTAAGGCATTAATTTCTGTCTCTCATTCTTAATTAGAATTGGAATTGTCAATGTGACATAGTCATGTGATGTCCAAAAATACCTTGTGAAGTAAAAGTCACTCAGTTGTGTCCAACCCTTTGACCCCAAGGACTATACAGTCCATGGAACTCTCCAGGCCAGATTACTGGAATGGATAGCAATTTCCTTCTCTAACGGCTCTTCCCAATCCAGGGACCGAAGCCTGATCTCCCGTATTGCAGGTGGATTCTTTACCAGCTGAGCCACAAGGGAAGCCCAAGAATACTGGAGTGGGTAGCCTACCCCTTCTCCAGTGGATCTTCCCAGCCCAGGAATTGAACCAGGGTTTCCTGCATTGAAGGTGGATTCTTTACCAACTGAGCTATCAGGGAAGCTCCAAAATACCTTAAATGTAACCAATTTATATTCCACCCCTGTGGATCACAATAAACTGTGAAAAATTCTGAAAGAGATGGGAATACCAGACCACCTAACCTGCCTCTTGAGAAATCTGTACGCAGGTCAGGAAGCAACAGTTAGNCATGGAACAACAGACTGGTTCCAAATAGGAAAAAGAGTATGTCAAGGCTGTATATTGTCACCCTGCTTATTTAACTTATACGCAGAGTACATCATGAGAAATGCTGGACTGGAAGAAACACAAGCTGGAATCAAATTTGCCAGGAGAAATATCAATAACCTCAGATATGCAGATGACACCACCCTTATAGCAGAAAGTGAAGAGGAACTCAAAAGCCTCTTGATGAAAGTGAAAGAGGAGAGCGAAAAAGTTGGCTTAAAGCTCAACATTCAGAAAACAAAGATCATGGCCTCCTGTCCCATCACTTATGGGAAATAGATGGGGAAACAATGGAAACAGTGTCAGCCTTTATTTTTTTGGGCTCCAAAATCACTGCAGATGGTGACTGCAGCCATGAAATTAAAAGACGCTTACTCCTTGGAAGAAAAGTTGTGACCAACCTAGATAGCATATTCTAAAGCAGAGACATTACTTTGCCGACTAAGGTCCGTCTAGTCAAGGCTATGGTTTTTCCTGTGGTCATGTATGGATGTGAGAGTTGGACTGTGAAGAAGGCTGAGCGCCGAAGAATTGATGCGTTTGAACTGTGGTGTTGGAGAAGACTCTTGAGAGTCCCTTGGACTGCAAGGAGATCCAACCAGTCCATCCTGAAGGAGATCAGCCCTGGGATTTCTTTGGAGGGAATGATGTTGAAGCTGAAACTCCAGTACTTTGGCCACCTCATGCAAAAAGTTGACTCATTGGAAAAGACTCTGATGCTGGAAGGGTTTGGGGACAGGAGGAGAAGGGGACGACCCAGGATGAGATGGCTGGCTGGCATCACTGAGTCGATAGACGTGAGTCTGAGTGAACTCCGGGAGATGGTGATGGACAGGGAGGCCTGGCGTGCTGCGATTCATGGGGTCACAAAGAGTTGGACACGACTGAGCAACTGATCTGAACTGAACTGATCCTATCTATCCCTATCTTCTTTATATGTAGTGATGGCAACATTCATCAGTAAAACAAACAATAAACAAATGCATCTGAATTTTCACTGATTTTTTTCTTTCTTACTTCTTCTTATATTTCACATCTCTTAGGAGCTATTGTTTCTGTACATGTATTAATAAAATACAGAGACTCTTCCCACCTCTACTTTGACCATCCTGTTCTGACTCACCACTACCTTACTCCTAGATTTTTCTGCAATAGGCTCCAAACAGCATCTGTATAGTCTATTTTCAACCCACAAAAGCCAAAGTTCACCTTACAAAATGTAAGTCATATAATGTCACAGAGATACACAAAGCTGCCCAATGGTTTCCCATTTCTCTCAGATTAAAGTTAAAGTAATTAGTATGGCCTTCAAGACTGATTGATCTGGGTTCTGTTTCTTTGTTGTCTGGCCCCATCTCCTGCTCTCTCTGCTTCAGCTATGCCCACCTCCACAATTCTTTGAAGAGTTAAACAAAACCTCTCCTCAGATCCTTTATCCTGCTCTCACTTCTAGAAATTCTCTTCTCCAAAACATTCATTAAAGTGAAATCTCTTGCTTCCTTCAAGTCTTTGGCTCAGATTTCACCTTAAAACAAGGACTGTCTTGACCACCTTATCTGAAAGTGCCAAATCTCCCCAATAATTTTCTATTTGTTTTGTTATTTGTTGTGTTCTAAGTACTTAGGGCACTTCTGGCATTTAACAGGTACTCATAAATGTTTAACTGTTGAATGAATCTATGAATGTGCAAATTTAGTCTTTTCTGATCACGTCCAGCTTCTGGAAGAATACCACTCGGCATGTTACTGACAAGATATGTATATATAGGTAGTTTGGGACATCTTTACGTTTTAAGATGAACATAATTTTAGTGCCAAGATGCCAATATACTGTCAACTTAGAAAGTACTTTAAAGTAAATATTGGGGACCAAAGGCTATTTCTGGGGAAAAGAATATTCACAGGAAATGGAATCAATTCCAGTGCAATAATATATATCCTCTTCTCCTGCCCCAAAAGACTATCTGACTCATCTTCATTCAAAGGAGTCCATAGCTTCAAGGCAAATCACTTTGTGTACTAGAGTAAAGCAGTAAGACCCACTCCACAGGAAAGCAGCCACTTTGGGAGGCTATTATTATATGCTATATTTCAGAACTTTAGTACCTATTACATTATTTAACTAGATTTGGGAACTGGGGAAAATGTTTATATTCTGTCTTCCTGCTCCAACCAGGATTGCCACATTAGTTCAGAATGTCCAATGGATGCAGTAGTCATGAAATTTATCATCCAATTTAGGGCATTTTTTTGTGATTGAAAGGGAGCACTATTAATAATAATAACAGGGTATAAAGTAGGAATATGGTCACTCAACTATGGATATGAAGACTCCGATGTGGTAGTGCTATGAATGTCCTAGTCACTATCCCTTCATCTGCTGGATCGTTGGTTGGTTGGTCTTACCAGTGTGTCCTAGGGGAAGAATTGATGTCATTCAGAAGCTTTAAGAGATATGTAAGGAACTTGGAGCACTGGGCATTTTCTCACTGGTGTAGATAAAGAACTTCTACCTTTTAGCAACCGCACAGGCTACGTTTTCTCCTAATGACTTCACATCATCTCAAATTTGCCTAGGATGGTCCTGTTTTATGCTTATTGTCCCAGTGGAATCATGAATGACTTCCCTTTATTTTCAAATTTTCCCAGTTTGGGTTATAAGTTACTGTTATAATTTACTTTGAAAAACTGCTATTTCATCAAAATCTGCAAATTATACTGAAACATTGAAATCTGTCACTTGGTGAGCAAAACAGAGAAAAAAAAGAAGAAGGCTCAAAGCTTGTTGTAGTAGGTTGCATCTCGTGCTACAGATTTTAACTCTCAGGTCAAAGTCACCAAAGTAATTTGATCAATTTCTCAACTCAGGTCTGCTAAACTAATGTGGTCTTGCCAATAATCAGACTCATGTCTACTTATACTTATTTTCTAATTACCACCATTTCCTGGTTTTTAAAATTTAAACATATGAGTTTAATCCTAATATGCCCCCAGAACTATAAAATACTTGGGTCAGGTTTATACAGTCAGCCTTCTGTGTGTGAGTTCTGTGACCACAGAGAAAACCGACCAGGGATCAGTTCATTTCGGTTCAGTTGTTCAGTCGCATCTCAATCTGTGACCCCATGGACTGCAACATAACAGGCTTTCCTGTCCATCACTAATTCCCAGAGCTTGCTTAAACTCATGTCCATCGAGTCAGTGATGTCATCCAGCCATCTCATCCTCTGTCATTCCCTTCTCCTCCAGCCTTCAATCTTTCCCAGTGTCAGAGTCTTTTCAAATGAGTCAGTTCTTCACATCAGGTGACCAAAGTATTGGAGTTTCAGCTTCAATATCAGTCCTTTCAATGAATATTCAAGACTGATTTCCTTTAGGATGGACTGGTTGGATCTCCTTGCAGTCGAATGGACTCTCAAGGGTCTTCTCCAACACGACAGTTCAAAAGCATCAGTTCTTTGGCACTCAGCTTTCTTTATAGTCCAACTCTCACATCCATAAATGACTATTGGAAAAACCATAGCTTTGACTAGATGGACCTTTGTTGGAATGAAAACCACAATCACAGAAAACTAATTAAACTGATCACATGGATCACAGCCTTGTCTAACTCAATGAAACTAGGAGCCATACCATGTAGGGCCATCCAGATAGACAGTTCATGGTGGAGAGTTCTGACAAAACACGGTCCACTGGAGAAGGGAATGGCAAACCATTTAGTGTTCTTGCCTTGAGAATCCCATGAACTAGGGATCAAAATATTAAAAAAAAAATTCCAGAAAGTTCAAAAAAGCAAAACTTAAATTTTCTGCTCACAAGCAATTATTTCTTTCACCTACATTGTATTTACCACTTTTTACATAGTATTTACATTGCATTATGTATTATAAGTCATCTAGAAATCATTCTGGAGAAGGCAATGGCAACCCACTCCAGTACTCTTGCCTGGAAGGTCCCATGAACAGAGGGGCCTAGTGGGCTGCAGTCCATGGGGTCGCTAGGGGTCGGACACAGCTGAGTGACTTCACTTTCATTTTTCACTTTCATGCATTGGAGAAGGAGATAGCAACCCACTCCAGTGTTCTTGCCTGGAGAGTCCCTGGGATGGGGGAGCCTGGTGGGCTGCCATCTGTGGTGTCACGCAGAGTCGGATACAACTGAAGCGACTTAGTAGCAGCAGCAGCAGAGATCACTTAATACAGAAGGTTGTGTCTTGGTTATAGGCAAATATGTCATCTTACTATAAAGGATTTGAACATCTCTGGATTTTGATACTCATGAAGGTCACCGCATCACTGTCCCCACAAACACCAAGAGACAACTATAAATCCTCTTGGCATTAATGAAACATTGTTATAAATTGAAACATTTTTCCATACTAGATTATAAAACATATATTACTAAACAAATTCTATGAATAATCAAAAATGGTTTATACATCTTGTATAGCCTTCTGGGGCTTCCCAGGTGGCACTAATGGTAAAAAGCCACCTGCCCATGCAGGAGACATAAGGGACATGCGTTCGATCCCTGGGTTGGGAAGATCCCCTGGAGGAGGGCATGGCAACCCACCCTCGTATTCTTGCCTGGAGAATACCATGGACAGAGGATCCTGGTGGGCTATAGTCCTAAGAGTTTCAGTCAGACATGACTGAAGTGCCTTTGCCCATGTAACCTTCTAGAACATCAGCACTAAATCATTTTCCTGAGTCTCAGGTGGACAAGGACAAGGCCTTCTCTCATGCTCATGTAATACCTATACATTATTTCTCTGACCATCATTTTCCCTTTATTGTGATTTAAAAAAGAAAAATATATCTTTTTATTTGAGCTTCCCAGGTGGCTCAGTGGTAAAGAATCTGTCTGCAATGCAGGAGACATGGGTTTGATCCCTGGGCTGGGAAGACCCCTCAGAGAAGGAAATGGCAACCCATTCCAGTATCTTGTCTGGAAAGTCCCACAAGCAGAGGAGCCTGGTGGGCTACAGTCCATGAGGTCACATAGGAGTCAG